>CM016725.1:28418770-29018770 GCA_005771605.1 Scutellaria baicalensis | reverse complement strand
TACTTACTAATATTATAGTCCAATATTGGGTTACATGAGTTACTAGAGTATTCTTGGTCAATATATTTAAGTTGAATGTTAAAATGTCAGTTTGTATCTATTGTAGTATATTTTATAGTCATCACTCTAAATATATTAAAATATGATCACTTGATTTTAGTTTTTTTCACCCATCTTTAGAAAATAGAAATTAGAATCTGGGTTAGCAATACTTTAAAGTTTAGGTTTGGGTTTGTGAGTTTAAAGGTAGGTGATTAACCCACCTTATGATTATCAAATATCAAAACATACCTTTCTTGTAAACAAAGACTCACGTGAGACAAACTCACGGATAGTTACCATGAGACGGTGTCTCATCACCCAAAAATAACATATGAATTGTAGGGTTTGAATTATTGATTAGACCGTCTCACACAATACAATAAAAATTTGTGAAACGGTTTCACAAGAGATCCACTTATAACTCATACATGTATTAATAATATAATCTTCTAATACAATGTCAAAAGCATATTAATTTGCAAACTCTAATAACATAGACATTACCTAAAATTTCTAATGAATGGGTGGGACCCACTCCATATGTATCCATTCATTGACCAAGATCATAAGTAGCCTTCTTCTTGTATATATGGTCAAAAAGCAATACACTATTAATATCATATATATGCACCCACCCACACACATACAGCTGGTTTCATAAATTTGTGGTCTATATTTCATGATTTTTCAAGAGAACAACAAAGTGGTAGACCCACCCATAGCAAAGGGAAAATAGAAAAAAATTTACAAAGGAAAAAAAAATAAAATTGCTTTGCTTTCTTAAAAATAAGCTCAACTTGTAGCCCATAAATGGAAGACAACACTTGATCAATTGGGAAATCTTCAACTGCACCAGTACACTTTCTTTCTTTTTATTTCATCATCGAGAAGAAATTTAATCCTACTTCTTTCGATCGTTTCCAAAATCTATGATATATGTGACATGTAACAAATTTAAAAAAAATGATCTGAAATATTTTTTGACCTATGTAACATATTTCATAAACGGATTGAAACAAATCGAAAAATAATGATATGAACATAATCACTCTTAGAGCAGCCCCAGCACTAGGGTTGTAAAAGAAGCGAATCTTTTTTGATTCGATTCGGTATTCGAATTCGAATATAGTGATTCGAATTCGAAAAATTAGAATAAGAATCCGAATAAGAATATTTTTTTATATTCGTATATTATCCGAATATGAATAAGAATATGATGGTATTCGATTCGAGTATTCGCGAATATATTCGAATAATTATATATATCAATAATTAGATATTTTACTTTTTTTATATTAGTATATAGTAATGCCTAAATACATATTAGTATTATATAAAACATTACTACATATTATATATATTGTAAAGTAATGCCTAAAAATTACCTAAGTATGTAAAAAATAATACTAATTTCTAAGTATGTAAAACTTGAAATCCCAAAATCAATACAAATTGAAAATTTGAAACTTGACGAATTTTAATTATGTTTATGTATTAGAACCTTGGATGTTAATTTGCAAGTTGATTTTTTGTTGCGGTACTTGTTCGATGATTTGACAATGAATTTATATTTATGTATTTCGAATCTTGAATGTTAATTTGGTTAATGAATTATTGAACTTGAGTTAATGAATTTTATTATTTATTTAAGTACTATGTAGGCATATTAATTTGGGAAAAAATATATATTTAATTTTTGTTTGTTGAAATTTTAAGTTTAAAATTTTCGAATACGAATATTCGAATATATTCGAGAATATTCGAATATGTTAAAAGAATCGAATAAGAATTTTATTTGTTATTCGAATAATAAAAGAATAAGAATAAGAATATTCGAATAGTTAAAAGAATACGAATAGAATATGCCAGCACTACGCTGGGCTGCGTGAATGAGCTTAGATTTCTACTTCAGCACGGTGCCACCTTCTACATTAGATTTGTGAACAGTGCGGTGCCACAAGTAACACCGCACTGTTCTGCGCTACATTTGTTTTTTTTTTATATTATATATTGTGGAGCTATTTTATAATATTTGAGATAGTACAATTGTATTTTGTCAACACAAATTATGATATAAAATTATAATTGAAATGATAATTTGAACAACATGAATACAAGAAAAATTGAACGATATGGATGGTCATTTGAACAACACGAATGGTAATTTGAAAAATTGAAATGATCGTGAGTGATCGTTTCTCAACATGGATAGTGAAAATTAGAGAAACGAGAAGCAATTACATAAAATTACTAATAATAAATTAAAATGCAAAAAAAAAAAAAATACAACATCACATTACTGAAAAATAAATTACAATACATGAAAATAAAATACTGAAATTGATTAAAATACATGAAAATAAAACATAAATTGAAAATAACGAACAAAACCTAGTAATCCGATAGACCAGCACCAGATCCAGATCCTCCAAAATTTGGAAATTGTCCATACATATCAAACATATTTGGAGTTGATGGCACTTGAGATTGTCTCCTCTCCTGTAAAATTATCTGTTGTTGTTCTTAAAAGTATTCACGTTTGACGGGATCAGCAATCGTATCCAAATCAATAAGTAATATGTTATCTTCTCTAGTCATCTCATACTGGTATTTCACGTTTGAAAGTAGTATGTTTTTGTTTTCATTTTACCTTAAATTTCATTCAATTACTCCTATAACTTTTTATTTATACAATTTGAATATAAATAATAAAAATTGTATTAAAGAACTTGTAGGTGTAAATATGTTAATCAATTATAATATATTTGAAAAATATGATTAAATAAATTCATAATTAAAAATATAATAGAATATTATTTTTTAGTGCAAAAAGTAGTGCAGAGTACTGGAAATAAAAATACTATTGTTAATGTTGGATTTTCCAACAATATTAATTTTCCTTTTTCATATTATCCTAAATTCAAATTTGATTTTAATTGGATTTTAAAATTGGATAAGATTTATTTGATAAGATTTGGAAAATGTTTTAATTCTCTCACTTAAAGATTTGACTTGGTAAATCACGTGTTGAATAATTTGAATCTCAAATATGACTAACAAATCTTCCTAAGTTTTAGGAAGTTGTTGTGTGTTCTCTTTTTGATAGGATTCAAAGATATATCCATGTGATATATATATTCTACGGGATTTTAAGAGTGAGATCAAGAACGTGGGATTGTAGAGATCAAAGTCCAGAAAAGAATAAGTCAAGATGAGGTTCAAGAAGTAGAGTTGAAGGAGTCCAAGATAGTGGAAGAAGATAAAGAACATGTCCACTTCCCATTCTTCATGCACGATAGAACATGGAAGATCATGGAGTGATGGAGATCATGGAAGTGGAGTCTACACCAAGTGTACTCCAAGGTCTATAAATAGATGAAGCTGCTGAAGATCAAATAGACACAGAATCGAGAGCTTAAGCAGTCTAGTATAGGCAGTACACTGGTGTTACGAGTTGTGTTGTTCACACCGAAGGCAACATCGTTTTTCTTGTGTGTCATAGAGTTTGCATACTCTTGACTTTTAGTATAGGTGTTCTTCGGAGTGTTCAACTGAGATAGTTTGTATACGTCCCTAGGTTTCATATTCATTTCATAGGACGTATTGAGTCGTTTGTTCGAAAGAGTCTCTTTTAGAGATCTTTCTTTCTCCTTTGTATACATACACAAATCAATAAAGGAGTTTTCGCCCTGAAGGCATTCCACGAGTATTTGTATACTCGTGGATATATCGTTTGTGTTCTGCAACTTTCAATTCGATCTATTTTTCCGCTGTGTGTTACGCTGGTGTTGTCGACACCGCCGACAACACCGTGTACTTTGATTGGGACAACTTTGTTTTTGTTTTTGCAGATCCACGTAGGACTTTCACGTGGTATCAGAGCCATCACTTGACATACTAAGTGGTGGATCTAGCCATGCAGGACGCGGACTATTGCAATCCCAACTTTGGACGCCTTCCAATTTTGGATGGCTCCAACTATGCCTATTGGAAGATTCGTGTTCGATCGAAGATCAAGTCCATTGATGCACGTGCTTGGACTGCCATTTTGGAGGGTTACAATGCTCCTATGAAGGAAGTCCATGGTGAAATGGTTCTCAAACCTCAAACCGAGTGGACAATCGATGAGATCCACAATGCCAACTTCAATGAAAAGGCCATCAATGTCATTTTCGAAACGGTGGACTACAAGGTGTTTCGATTGATCCAAAATGCTGCCCATGCCAAGGATGCTTGGGATACTCTCCAAAAGCATTTTGAAGGTGCAAAGTGTGTTCGTGAGGCTCGGTTGCGGCTGATTATGTCCAAGTTCGAGAATATGCGCATGGAGGAGAATGAAGACATTGGAACCTACTTTGAGAGGCTCCGGGACATCTCGAATCAAGCCCAAATGCTTGAAGAACCAATTGGACGCAAGCAACTCGTGTCTAAGGCCATTCGAACGCTGCCACCAAGGTTCAACATCAAGGTATCCGCCATTGAGGAGGTCCACAATCTTTCGATAATGGACTTTGATACACTTCAAAGCATTCTTCAAACTTTTGAGCTCAACCTTCAAAGCCAAATGGAAGCGGGCTACAAGCCTAAAACCATAGCCTTGCAAGCTCAAGACAATGAAGAATCTGGAGAAGATGATGAACCATTGGAGGAAGTCACCGAGGGGCAGAATGTAGCCATGTTGACGAAGAAATTCAACACCATGGTGAGAAAGTTCAACAAAGAGAAGCCTCGTTCGAAAGGGAAGGAACCATTCAATCGGTCCAATGATCGATCTCAATGGAAGCCAACTGGATCATCATCTCAGTCCAAACGTCAGCCTAAGAAGACATCTTCAGATCATGGATGGAATGATCCCAAACATCTCGATACCATCCAATGTCGAGCTTGTTCGGGTTGGGGTCATTATGCGAATGAATGTGCCAACACCTTGAGGAAGTATGGTCTGAAAAATCACTGGGTATCCATGAGTGACGATGAGGATGATGAGGAAGTTGAAACTGAAAGTTCCACAGCCCTGTTTGCAAAAATCGCTACTGGTGTTACCGACGGTGTTGCCAACACCGGTGTCATGACACCGCAGACAACACCGCAGACAACACCACAGAGGTATGAACTGTTTGACTTTGCTAACATAACCTGTCTTAATGTTGTTTGTGATGATACAGATTCACTTGCTGGAGATGACTTAGATAAAGATGAAGCCATTGAAGAACTTCATGGTCTTTATAACTCCTTGCTTAAGGAATGGAAAAAGCAATGCAAGCTAGTCGAAATTGTTTCCAAGGAAAAGGAAGCCATATCCAAGGAAAAGGAAGCTTTATCTAAGGAGAATGATGTGCTGAAAAACTCAGTTGCAAAGCTGGAAACCGCTCTCACCAAGAAGGACATAGAACTTGGAAAGGTGCAATTCAAGCTTGAAGAGACGGAATCCTTAATTGCAAAATGGAACTCAAGTTCTACCAAGGCAAGTGAAATCATGGGATCTGGTAATTCAACAAAATCAGGTATTGGATCAAGTAAAACTGTTGATAATGTTTTTCCAAACCTTTTTGTCGATTCACATGCTAAGATCAACTTTGTGAAAGAAAAATCGAAAGAGTCCATAAAATCCAACGGTTCAGGTCATAGGAAAAGAAAATATGTTTGTCATTACTGTTTTCAACCTGGACATATAAGACCATATTGTCGAAAATTGAAAAATGATCGAGCAAATGGTCTGGTGTTACCTCCGGTGTCACGCAACACCGCCCGCAACACCACTGTTGGACAGAAAGTTTGGGTTCCTAAACAAACTGCACAAGTCTGCCAAGTTGTTTTTACTGCTCTTAAGTCTAACATTTCAGGTTCTTGGTACTTTGATAGTGGTTGCTCACGCCACATGACGGGCACCAAAGATTATTTGTGTAATTTTGTGCCTATTACCGAAGGATCGGTTACTTATGGAGGAGGTGCTAAGGGTAGAATCATTGGCAAAGGAACTCTTAATCTACCAGGTTTTCCCAGGTTGTCTAATGTATTTTTAGTAGATGGTCTTATGGCTAATTTAATTAGCATAAGTCAATTATGTGATGACAATCTTGAGGTAAAATTTACTAAGGATTCTTGTGAAGTTTTTGATAAGTCTAACATGTGTATCATGACAGGTACAAGATCTCATGACAATTGCTATCTTGTTGGAGAAAATATCACATGTAACAAGGCTAAGTTTGATGACACGATTTTGTGGCATCAAAAATTAGGCCATGTGAATTTTCGAACTCTCCAAAAGTTGATGAAGTTTGAGGCTGTACAAGGACTGCCAAGCCTCAATCACAATGGTAAGATAGTGTGTGGGGACTGCCTTAAAGGTAAACAGACCCGTGTTCCCCACAGTGTTACATCACACCACGGACAACACCAAGGTACTGTTCATTGTTTTCAACTTTTACACATGGATTTAATGGGACCAGTTGAAGTTGAAAGTCTTGGAGGAAAGAGGTATTCCTATGTGATTGTTGATGATTTTTCCCGATATACTTGGATTTTCTTTTTACGTGAAAAATCGGATACGTTTTCTCAATTCAAGATTTTATACACTAGGATTAAGACCTCACTTTCTTCTAAAATTTTGAGCATTAGGTCTGACCATGGTAAGGAATTTGAAAACAAATTGTTTACTGATTTTTGTGAAAAGAAAGGCATTGAACACCAATTTTCGGCTCCTAAAACTCCTCAACAAAACGGAGTTGCGGAAAGGAAAAATCGAACTTTGCAAGAAATGGCTCGTGTCATGCTCAGTTCTAAGAACCTCTCACGACGTTTTTGGGCTGAAGCATTGAATACGGCTTGCTATATTGGCAATCGAGTCTTTTTAAGACCGGGTAGCAAAATGACCCCTTACGAAATTTTGAAAGGGAAAAAGCCTAATCTTAAACATTTTCATGTTTTTGGGTGTCTTTGCTACATTTTGAATGATAGAGATAATCTTGCTAAGTTTGATGCAAAAAGTGACAAAGCCGTGTTTCTTGGATATTCTTTGAATAGTCATGCTTATCGTGTTTTTAACTTAAGATCTAGGACTATTCAAGAATCAGTTAATATTGTGTTTGATGACTTCTCTGATCTTACAGGTAAATCATATGAAGATGCCGTGACTGATCTAGTTGAAATTCCAGTTGTTCATGAAACTGGAAATACTGATGTTGCCCCCAGTGTCGTGACACCAGAGACAACACCAGCGGCAACACCAGTGACAACATCGGCAGAACCTGAATCCGATGAAAGTGATGATGATCTACCTGATCAAGTTCGAAGAGATCCACCTGCTCGCATCAGAAAAAATCACCCTACCACACAGGTGATAGGGGGAGTAAACGATGGTGTTCGAACTCGTAGAAAAGACCCCGTGAATTACAAGGAAATGGTAAGACATGTGTGTATGTCAACCACATTTTCAGAGGTAAAATTCTACTGTTTTGTCTCTCCAATTGAACCCAAAAATGTCTCTGAAGCTTTAAAAGATAATTTTTGGATACAAGCAATGCAAGAAGAACTTGAACAATTTACTAGAAATGATGTTTGGTTTCTTGTTCCTAGACCATCCGATACTAATGTGATTGGAACTAAATGGATTTTTAAAAATAAATCGGATGAGTCGGGGAACATTGTAAGAAACAAAGCACGACTTGTAGCACAAGGGTACACACAAGTCGAAGGCATCGATTATGATGAGACCTTCGCACCCGTTGCTCGAATTGAATCGATTAGGTTAGTTCTTGCAATTGCTTGTTATTTGAAAATTACCCTTTATCAAATGGATGTAAAAGGAGCATTTTTGAATGGGTTTTTAGATAAGAAAGTGTATGTTGAACAACCAAAAGGTTTTGAAGATCCTTATCAACCTCATTATGTCTACAAACTCAAGAAGGCATTGTATGGATTAAAACAAGCTCCTAGAGCTTGGTATGGTCGATTGACCTCTTTCCTACTTGAGTTTGGATTCATTCGAGGTATGGCCGATCGTACTCTTTTTGTTAAGAGAACTGATCGTAATTGTATGATAGCTCAAATTTATGTTGATGACATTGTATTTGGATCTACTTGTCAAAGTGATCTTGATGATTTTGTGCATGCTATGTCATCTACCTTCGAAATGAGCATGATTGGAGAACTAACTTACTTTCTAGGTTTGCAGGTTAAGCAATTAAAGGAAGGAATTTTCATTTCTCAAAGCAAGTATGCCAAAAATTTGGTATCTCGCTTTGGTTTAGAAAATTCTAAACCTATGAGAACCCCCATGGGTTCGACCCAAAAGCTGTCGAAAGACAGTGTTGCAGATGGTGTTGACAATACCCTCTATAGATCGATGATCGGCAGTTTGCTCTACTTGACCGCTAGCCGACCGGATATCATGTATAGTGTTGGTGTCTGTGCACGTTACCAATCTGATCCTAAGATCTCGCATCTTCAAGCAGTGAAGCGTATCATAAGGTATGTTTCCGGTTCGATAGATTTAGGTATTTGGTATACTAAGGACACTAATCTTAATTTGGTGGGGTTTAGTGATTCTGATTGGGCTGGAGATGTAGATGATAGGAAGAGTACTAGTGGTGGTTGTTTCTACTTAGGCAATAACTTAGTATCTTGGCATAGTAGAAAACAAAATTGTGTTTCTTTATCCACCGCCGAATCCGAATACGTAGCCGCCGGGAGTGCGTGTACTCAACTTGTGTGGTTGAAACAAATGCTTGATGATTATGGTTTTGAAAATGAATCTTTGAGCCTATTTTGTGATAATTCGAGTGCAATTAATATTTCCAAAAATCCAGTTCAACATTCTCGAACTAAACACATAGATATTAGGCATCACTTCATTCGAGATTTAGTTGAAAAAGGGTTAATCCAACTTGATTATGTATCCACTGAAAACCAAATAGCAGATATATTTACAAAAGCCTTAGATTTAGAGAGATTTTCTTCCTTAAAGAAGTCTCTCGGATTGTGCATTGTTTGAATGTGCATGCTGTTTTTGCGGGTGTTACCGTTCATGTTGCTCACACCACTCTTAACACCCTTAGAATAATTTTTTTATTTTTAGGCTTTCTAGGCATATGTATGCTTGTTTGTATCTGACCAGTGTGTTCCTTATGTGAAAACACTTGCTTGGACACCTATTTTGGTAAAGGCTCATTTTCTATAGTGCACTTTTGTTCGAATTAATATGATAAAAGTCACGAAGCACTTGGAGCACGGCGCTCGCTACGACGATGCTTTTCAGGCAGCCTAGTGACTATGTTTAAATGTGTTGTGTGACCTCACTGAGTAACTCGGGGCACGGCGTTCGCTGCGACGATGCTTCCTTGTCAAAAGGTGTAGGAGATACCACAACCAAATCGAAAAGAACTTGATCTCACAACCGAGTAACTAGAAGCATGGCGCTCGCTACGACAGTGCTCTCTTTTCAAAAGGTTGGTTGAGATTAGGTATGTGTGAATTAATTTCGTGTGCACAAAAGAAAAAAAAAATTTTCAAGAGCCAAAAATTTTCTATGGTGTCATCGCAGTGTTACGTAACATCAGGGACAACACCAGTCAGTTACATTGTGTGCGATTTTTATGGGATTTAAATCTTATGCATCCCTGGGTATCTGCATTTAATCCTAATAATATATATAGTGGATATATTTGATTTTTGGATGACCCAATTTCAATTTTAAAATTCGAATTTTGTGACTCCTATTTTTGTGCAAAATTGTTGAGATTTGATCTTATTTTCAAATTTTTTCAAAATCTCTTAATTTTATCTAAAAATTCAAAGGCTCAATATTTATGTTTAAAATCAGAAAATCATGCGTGATTCTCCACTACTTGAGTGTGTGCAATCTCTCTCTTGCTCACATACGCTATCTCTATATCTCTCTCCTTCTTCTCTCTCCAAATCTCGATCTCCTTTTCCCTCTTCTTTCTAAACCCTAATTCATTATTTCCGTTTCTTCACCATCTCTGTTCTTTTTTCGAAGCTCTGATCCATAACTGGCCTTTCCCTCTCCAATTTTATTTGTCCTTAAAGCCCTTTGCTTCAAGATACGGTCTACCAAGATAATGGTGCCAAGGCAATTTTCATTGGCAATCGAATTTGTGATTCGCCCTATACACCGGATGTTGCCTCTTCAATTTGGCAACATTTGGCCCAACGTCTTTGTTGATATACTTTGAAGTAGGAACCGTTTTTATGAGCTAATTTTCAGCTCAAAAAGGGGGAGAAGATATGGTAAGGCAATTCCTATGGTGAAAGGTGGTGGAAGAGAAAGTTTTGATGAATCTTTTTCATGATTGTGTTGAATGATTAATCCTTAATTCTTTGTGATTGTTTGTGATTGCAGGATTAAGGGGGAGTTTTAATTAAGGGGGAGAAAATTTAATTAAGGGGGAGAAAATCAATTTGATTTAGGTTTTGAGCTGAAAAAGCAAAATAGGGGGAGATTGTTAATGTTGGATTTTCCAACAATATTAATTTTCCTTTTTCATATTATCCTAAATTCAAATTTGATTTTAATTGGATTTTAAAATTGGATAAGATTTATTTGATAAGATTTGGAAAATGTTTTAATTCTCTCACTTAAAGATTTGACTTGGTAAATCACGTGTTGAATAATTTGAATCTCAAATATGACTAACAAATCTTCCTAAGTTTTAGGAAGTTGTTGTGTGTTCTCTTTTTGATAGGATTCAAAGATATATCCATGTGATATATATATTCTACGGGATTTTAAGAGTGAGATCAAGAACGTGGGATTGTAGAGATCAAAGTCCAGAAAAGAATAAGTCAAGATGAGGTTCAAGAAGTAGAGTTGAAGGAGTCCAAGATAGTGGAAGAAGATAAAGAACATGTCCACTTCCCATTCTTCATGCACGATAGAACATGGAAGATCATGGAGTGATGGAGATCATGGAAGTGGAGTCTACACCAAGTGTACTCCAAGGTCTATAAATAGATGAAGCTGCTGAAGATCAAATAGACACAGAATCGAGAGCTTAAGCAGTCTAGTATAGGCAGTACACTGGTGTTACGAGTTGTGTTGTTCACACCGAAGGCAACATCGTTTTTCTTGTGTGTCATAGAGTTTGCATACTCTTGACTTTTAGTATAGGTGTTCTTCGGAGTGTTCAACTGAGATAGTTTGTATACGTCCCTAGGTTTCATATTCATTTCATAGGACGTATTGAGTCGTTTGTTCGAAAGAGTCTCTTTTAGAGATCTTTCTTTCTCCTTTGTATACATACACAAATCAATAAAGGAGTTTTCGCCCTGAAGGCATTCCACGAGTATTTGTATACTCGTGGATATATCGTTTGTGTTCTGCAACTTTCAATTCGATCTATTTTTCCGCTGTGTGTTACGCTGGTGTTGTCGACACCGCCGACAACACCGTGTACTTTGATTGGGACAACTTTGTTTTTGTTTTTGCAGATCCACGTAGGACTTTCAACTATTTCGACACTACTTTAGTGCAAAATTTGCACAAAATCTGCACTAAAATAGTGCTAGTGCTGGAGATGATGTACTCACATGGGTTGCAGTTGAAAATTATTTACTTAAAAACAAAAAAGAAGTTGAAAATTATTTACTTAAAAACAAAAAAGAAAAAAGATTGTGTAATATGAGTTTGATGGGAAGTTGGGAGTTGGTAGTATAGACATCAATAAATGCATTCAATGATTTCAAACTTCATTTTCTTGCCTTCTGATCGATGATGACGTTATCATGAAATTATGATTATCATTTATATCAAATTCTTCAATATTATTGGTAACTAGTGTTTCACCCATGTATTGTATGGAATAAAATATTTGAAAAACATAATTATATTATTTGATATGTTGAAAATATTTTATGTTTAATAACTAAGTTGTAGTATATAAAAATATTTGAATTTAGCTGAATGAACAATTTAATTTATATATCGTCAATTTTTTTATTTATTTAAGATTAACGTGAATATAAAAAAATTTATAATGTTAAACATAATGTAAGCCTATTTGAACTAAATAGTATAGAAATAGAAGTGTGAATCAATTTACAGAATAAATTATCATTCATAAACTACAAATTTTGAAAAACTTCTTTATATACAACTACGTAGTTAGTTAGATTATTTGTTATATATATTTTTAAACTATAGTTGGTGAGATTAAATAAAATAATATATTAACGTCATCAAATTACATTCAAACATATAAAGTATATGAGATTGTGCTTTTAATCGTGAGATTGTCTAATATATTAAATAACAAAAATAATTAATATAAGGGAACTTAACCTTTCAATATGAATTTTAATATACATAATATAAACTAATCGCATATATAAGTTCACATATACATAAATGGAAAAACATCAATTTAGACTAAATTACAAAGGTTTCTATTAATCTAAAATCTTGGAACATTCCAATTAATATTTTAAATTATCACTTAGAAAGATTTTTCTTGTTTTGATTATAAATTTTTAAGTATATTACTTCTTTTATTTAATTCTTGAACTTTTTATAATCGGAATAAGAATTATATAAAATAAATAATGTGTGCATTATATTTCAAAGTAATGTAAGATTCCATTAATTTTGCCATCTATATATTTGAGTTTCAAAATCATTATTACAATATTCCACTATTAAAAAAACTGTGAATTCAAAAAAATAATTTTATTATGGAACACAATTTTCATAAATTATAGGGTAACCGTATAAAATAAAATGATCGATGATAGAAAAAAAATATAAAATATTGTGAAATATCAAAGTCAATTATTATTGTGGGAAATAATTTTCATAAATGGTATTCTCCATGGTTCAAGTAATCAATTAGCAACAATATACATGTTGTATATTGACACTAACCATTTTTAGTGGATTAAAACAATGGATTTGATGCAATGTATGTAGGCCTTTTTAGAACCTTATTTCAAAAATTTATTTCTAAGAATATATAATGAGATTTTTGGGCACAAAAATACAAAATAACTATATATCTTTTACAATGTTTTTCAAGAAACAAAGACAAAATTTATCTTGCATTTTCTCAATCTTAAATCTTCAAAATCTCTAATCCAAAATCAGAATCTCTCGATTCCGAATTTCTGCACAAAATAATTTGAATTAGTAAAATAATATAATATTACATGACAATAAAAATAATCAATATACAATACTAATAAAATAACACATATTGTGAATAATTCTTCTTCAAAATACAATTAACAACAAGAACTTAAATCATTCAAAAATGAACACCATGATCATTAATTATTGATGGATCCAAACTATAAATATATCCAATAAATCAATTCATACCCAAATAAATATCCAAAAAGAAGAAGAAGAAATCATCTCATCCATGAAAACATAATGTTTGGTATGCAAAATTTGAGAAATTGTGAATGGAAAAGACATGAGTGAATTCCAAGTTTATTCTCTCATATTTATAGTGAAAGATATGCTTATAGATATGGAATTAGTTCATTATATATGGTATGGATTGATTGTTATTATAATTGCATAATTTTGGGTTTCTTTTTTTGGAAAATATCAAATGTATGATCTTCTATATAATTAAGTTATAAAATTTGTATTTATTTGGCAAATATATATATATATATATATTATAATTAATAATAAACTTCACATCCAAAAGATGACATAGTAAATTGATTCTTGTAAATTAATAAGTTTCCATATATATAACATTTGTAATCTTTAAATAAAATAATTTTGAAAATATAGGAAAGAATTTCATATCATGATAATTTTTTAATAATTATTTTGTTTATCATTTTAATAATTTTTTAATAATTATTTTGTTTATCATGATAATATTTCAAATAGTTTTATCATTTTTACTATATTTCGGTTATGACACTTCTTAAATTCTTTGATATGAATAAATGATATTTAAAAAATAAAATCAATGAATCAAATTGGATTTTTTATTTTTTTTTCTTTCAAAAAATATGCAACATCTCTATTCACTTTTCATTCAAAATTTATATAGAAACATGTAATTTGCTTAGCTATTTTTTTTCTTCTTTTTGGGAAAAGATATGGAAATACATATATAGGATTAATTTTCATGATATCAAGCAATAGTACTAAATCTATAATTAATTGGATAAGAATTGCTTCGCACAATTATATTAGTAAAATCAATCAAACAATCATATTTAATCCATTATCTTGAAATATTTTCATAATCTATATCATATATAAAAGCTTCGTCTATCATATATATATATATATATACACACACACATATATGTATAGGTATATATAAATGATAATAAGATTGTAAACAATTATTTAATTCATATGACATAAAATAGTTATTTAATCATAAATTAAACTGCATTATATAAATAATAATAAATTAACTAACATAAAATGTTATAATATCTGTGTGTCATTCAATTTAAACAATATATAGGTGTTATGTACCACAATCTATCATCACTCCATATATATAATATCATGCTAATATTCTTTTCCAAATTTAACATTGAAGCATTTCCATGGGAAATCTATTTAGAAAAAGGTTCTATATATATAGAGAGAGAGATTTCCACTAAATAGTAGCTTAATTATTTCAAAAAAAGATGCATGATTTAGGCAAATTAATTGAATCTTTTTTAGTATAATTGCAACGTGATTAATATAAATTACCATATGTATAAATATATGCACATATATCTATATTATATATTTTAAGGATTTTATTCACATTAAACATCATTTATATGTACACATTTTTTCCCATAAGTAGAAAGTGGTTTTAGGCGGGAAAATTCTCAACTTTCTTTTATTGAAAATGTTTGTGTTTTTATATATATTAATTTCCACCAATTATTTCCAAAATAGGGTTGTAAGATTTAGGAAAATTAATTGAATCTTGTTTAATATAATTGCAAGAGTTCTTTCGTAATAACATCTCATCATATCATCAGTATATATAATTATATGCACATATATATGATGTTTAATATTAAAAATTATAAAGATTTTATTCACATTAAATATCATTTATATATACATATATATTTCTATAAGTAGAAAGTGATTTTAGGCGGGAAATTTTTTAACTTTCTTTTTTGGCAATTTTTGTGTTTATATATATGTATATAGATTGAAACTTTCAATATGGATTCAGCTTAGCATTCAACTTATAATTTGATTGCTTAATAAATAAAATACTGTTCTAGCATTTGACTTATCTTTATATATATAAAAACACAAACATTGCTTAAAATTGTAAGACAATGATTTTCCCTCCCAAACCTCATCCTAAAAATAGAAATTAGGAAATAAATAAATAAAAATTAAAATTGTTAAAAAAGGTGAAAAAAGTAATCAAATTTGTGATAAATTAGGAAAATATAAACGTTTCCTTTAATCTAAATATAATAATACCAAATTATGGTAATTGATTGTAATCAAATATCAAAATTATAATTTATGAATTAACTTAATTCCATAAATAAAGGTTTCACAACCTTATCAATTATGAATTACAATTAAAGATTGATTTACTGTGTCTATATATATGATAATACTGTAATAATTGGATATTGATTTATTAGGTCTCTATATATATATATATATATAATAAAATTTTAATTAGCTAATTATTTAAATATACTTTTTATTTATTTATGCTCTCTCACTCACTATAAATATTTAATTTTGGAGATTTGACATCTCAATTCATATATTTATGATATTATTTAAACAATATGTGTATATATATGATTTATTGATTTACATCATATATTATCATAATTATAATATCATATAGATAACAAAACAATTATTCCATTCAATGATAATATATATATATATATATATTATATAATTTAATATGCATGTAAAAAATATCATTATGTTTATTTATTCATTAAATATTTAATATATATTTAGATTAAATATATAAATACATATATAGTCAATGTGAATATATACATGTCAACTATTACCATCAAATATCTTTTATTTATTTTAGGAAAAGTAGAGCAATATATATTCTTTGGAGGAAAAAAAAACAAAAAATCCAATTTAATTGACTCAAAGTCGTCAATATCCAATTTGATTATACTAATTCACTCTTTTATGTCATTCATTCATCTCCAACAATTTAATAAATTTCATGACCATAAAATAATGAAACGGTAAAGCCATTTAAATATTATAATTATTAATAAAAAAAATCACCATTGGAATTCTTTCCAAAATTTTCATAATTATCAAATTTGAAACTTATATAAAAGATCTTATAATTTGAGATTCTCACCAAAAAGAAGAAAAGAAGAAGAAGAAGGAAAAAAAAAACTCAAATTTACGCAATCATAACAACAATCAATAATGTCTACACCATATATAATACACTAATTTCATATCTAAAAAACATATTGTCCACTATAAATATGAGGGAATTCAAAATTTCATAATTATCATATTTAAAGATTACAAATGTCAGTATATATGGAAACTTATTGATTTACAAGAATCAATTTATTATGTCATATTATGGATGTGGAATGTTAATTAATTTTATCAAGATGATATAATATTGTATTAAGCTAAATAAATATATATTTTAAAACATATATAGAAAATCTTAATTTGAAATTTTAAAAAAAAACCCCAAATTTTTGCAATTACAATAACAATCAATTTTATTTGCACTTTGTATCGACAAGTAATAATGTTGCCTTCACTTTTGAATGATTCAAACTTTTATTGTTATTCATATTTGAAAGAAGATCATTGTTCACAAGATGTAACTTTATTTGTATTGTATACTAATTCTTCTTATTGTTATTTAATATTGTATTTTTTGCCTATTCTAATTTCTTTCTTTTTTTTTTTTTTTTTGCTGCATGAATTCGAATTTAAGAGTCCTGATTCTTATCATTATATTATATTGGGATGATTGCTCTATAATATATGAAAATCATGTTTCATTATAAAATTTGTCTCTTCGAATTCACAATTTTTTAATAGAGGAATATTGTACAAATGATTTTGTAATTAAAATGTGAAGATAGCAAAATTTATTGAATTTTTTATTGAAAAATGTAATCAGTATTAAAAACTGAATATATTTTTACATTTTAATAATGCACAATTTTTTTTATATATAATTCTTATTCCACTAAAAAATCTAGGATCGACTAAAAAATATTACATACTTGAAAATCATAATTAAAACAAACAAAATTGTTCTAATTGATAATTTATAATAATAATTTGATTGTTCCAATTCAAAATTTTAAATTAATATTAACCTTTGTAGTTGAGTCTAAATAAAATTGACGTATATCTATTTATATATTAAAATGTATATTAAAATCCATTTTAAATTAATTTAAGTTAATGTATATTAAAATCCATATAAAAAATAGAGTTAATTTACATGCCATAAGCTCTCTTATTAAATTTTGTTATTTAATATACTAGACAATTCCACAATTAAAATCTCGATCTCATCTATTTAATGCTTTTGAAAATGTAATATGATGACCTTAAGGTATTATTTTATTTAATGATCACCTAAATCTCACAAAATAACATCTATATACAATGTACATCTCAACTGTAAATAAATAGAACTACATATATCAAATATTATAAGACTACTAAAGATATTATTTTTAAAGCAAAACAAAATATATGTTAATAGATATTACTCAAAAGCTTATAATTATCTATAAAAGTTTCTTTATCAAATTCAAGTAATTTTTTAAAGAATAGAATGTTTAAATCAAAATATAATGAAAAATATTGGTGCTTTGAAAATATTATATAGCTAAACTTAAAATAAATCAAGTTCTTTCACATTTGAATTGATTAATTGACACAAATAATATTTTTCAAATTATCATTTGGTTTAGGAGTATTTTTTTAATGAATTTTTGTATTAAGTAGATGAATCATATTTGTGAATATTTTATTTTTTATAATTTAAATCAAATGTTGATCTTTATTAAATAATTTCCAATCATATACATAATTTGTATATCTGATTGTTTTTATTTCTCAAAGACATAAATATAGCTTTTATCATACTTTCTATCGATTATTTCATTTTTATGAAATGTTAGTTCTCATAAGATGATTACATTTGAAAGTGTTTGAGAAAAATGTCAAGTGAAAAAGTGATTAAATGATAAATATTCGACTTTTATCAAAGAGAAGAAATTAAAGATTGTTGTCAACAAAGAACATGATTGGAACTCCTAAGAAATAATCTTATGGATATATGTTGACCCTTTTTTTTTCCTTGCATCAAGAATATTTTGTCGTTTTAATTTCTTTTTTTTTTCTTTCTCCCGTTGATTTCTTGGTTTAAAGATCTTAGCATGTGATAAAGAAGTCTAAGTAAAGGAACATCCTCACAAATGTTGT
Organism: Scutellaria baicalensis; assembly: GCA_005771605.1. Classification (NCBI taxonomy): domain Eukaryota; kingdom Viridiplantae; phylum Streptophyta; class Magnoliopsida; order Lamiales; family Lamiaceae; genus Scutellaria; species Scutellaria baicalensis. The sequence continues at coordinate 29,000,298 of CM016725.1, read as the reverse complement.
TTATAAAAAAGTGTTACAAAAAATTTAATTTATGAATTTGGTTGATTTTTCAATATAATCCATTACATAATAATAATGTCCACAACCATATAATAAAAATATATATTAATATTTATTTACAATATATAAAATTAATCTCCATTAATTAAATATTCAAAATATTTAAATCACTTATTTTATGTTATTAAATTTATATATAATTTTTAAATTTCAAATATTCTAAATATAAATAAAATTATGATTTTATCTTTAAGAAAATTTAATTTCGTGCATCGCACGGGTGAAAAACTAGTAAAAATAATAACACTTGAAAAATCCGTTGAATGAAATTTGAAATACCGGATTTTTTAATTCATTGTTCATGTCAATATAATGAATAGTAATTAATAGTGAAAATACTTCTCTTTACCTATATTCATGGGCCAAAGATCTTTTATACCCATTTTTTGAAAAAAATGACTTTTTTACCCAATTTGGCAAGTGAAAAGTCCTTAATACCCTCAACTTAAGTTTGTATTTTTCTTGTTTTGAATACATTGTAATTTAATTCAAATACACAATTTAATACATTGTATTTAACATCAAATTAAATTAAATGAATACTTTAACATGTATTTCAAAACCTTGCGTGATCAAAACGCCCTAACCTACTTTTTGCAGTCACATTTACACGATCATCATCTCTTCTGAAAGCTTGAAGCTCCTCATGTCCATGGAAACAACATTTTTTTTGTGATCCTCATCTCCATTGAAACTTTCATCCTCGTTAAAAACAACCGAAGCTTCATTGCAAATGATAAGTTTTAGCTTGTAGTCTTAACTTTTTTCGCCATTGGTGTTGTATGTTTTAGCTTTCAGTTTTCTCGTCATTGATGTTGGTGGGTAGTTCTCATTTCTGACTTCTAATGTTGACCGATAATCATGCTATGAACTGAGAATAACGTCTCACTATTTGAAATGATGAAGCTTGTTGACAGTGTGGTCACGATCTCAACCGATGAAACTTCTAAACAACATGAAAATTTAGTACACGATATGGACCGTGAAAGTGTGTTCAAGACATGAAGTTTTATTACATTTTCACGATATGAACTTAGCAAGTGTGTTCACGACATGAAAATTGAATACGTGATCACTATTATGTCTCAACTTGAGTGTTCACGACATGAAAATGTAATACGTGATCATTATTATGTCTCATCTTGAGTGTTCACGATATGAAAATGTTAATCGTGATCACGATATTCAACTAACTAGTTTTGGTCACGATATGAAATCTTCATACATTTTCACGATATTAATTTATGAAACCTTAATTATATGAACTGACAACACATGTTCACCATATGAACGTCCATCATCACTGTCATGATATATATGTCTTCACGATTTCATTCGATTAATATGTAATGATATAAATGTGATGTCCACATATGAAATTGAGAGAATTTCCAAACTACCAAAATTTATGCATAGTTAAATCCTCATTGTAGATGGTACTATTGAAAAATTTATGTACTTTATTTTCAGATGGATTTGAGCAATTTGATTGTTCGTTTTGGGGGATATTGGGAAGGCTTACAATACAAGTGTTGGGAGGAAGAGTTTATAACAATTCCACCAAATGAAATTACCCGTGATGAGCTATATGAATTGGTCCACGGTGTTGTTCAAGCAGATAAAGACACTACAACATACATCATTCATGCTTTGATTAATATAGCTTCCTATAGAAGAGGAAAATTGATGATTCAAACAAATCATGATGTGGATCGAGTATTAGCTAGCTCAGATATGCCGATCATTTATGTTACACATAAAAGCATAAGTAGCCCAACAAATCAATTTGCCAGGCAACAACCTTGTGGTAGGTAAGGTGGTCTTGTTGAGTTAATGAAATCCCAGACTGCTCAAATAGGGACAACACAATGCAATGATCAATGTCGTAACTCTTCATCCCGACATCATTCACCGATGAGTCTGAATCTCAGTGACCCTCCAACATCATTGGGTGATGACATCAATACACCGCCGAACAAGAATTTGGTTAGTGATTTTGATGATTTTATCAACCCATTGGATCAAGGCGTTTCAAATATTGAAAGTTCACATGACGGCGAATGGGGTGACGTACCTGAGTATGCATCTGACCATGAAGTGGAGCATTATGAAAACAGTGAAGATGATATGAATACTGAGTCAGATTTGCATATTGATGCACTGTTTGCATCGAGATTAGTGAAGGAAAACTACTCCGTCATCCCGAATAATATTGTGGCTGATTTGGAAAGAGATTACGGGGTACACGTGTCGTATAGAGTCACACTGAGAGGGAAACATCATGCCATGTCTCTCGTATACGGAGATTCCCAAACCAGTTTTCATCAGATTCCTTCATACTTGAACCAATTGAAATTCATGAATCCCGGTTCTGTTGCAAAACTCCTAACTTTGAATGATCAATTTAAATGTCTTTTATGCGTTGGGAGCATCCATTGATAGCACACATTTGAAAGGTAGATACCGTGGTATTCTGTTTGTTGTCGTCACACTTGATGGAAATGATCAAATATTCCCATTGGGTATTGGTGTTGGTGACGTTGAATCTGAAGTATCATGGAAATGGTTCCTACACCAGATGCGACTTGTATATGGTTGTCCAAATGATCTTCTAATTGTCTTCGACCAACACAAAGGTATTGAAAAGACGGTGAGAGAGGTTTATCACGACGCCCATCATGGATTATGTTGTTATCATCTACAGAATAACCTGACCAAGTATGGTAAAGAAGTTGTTGCGAACTTTCAGAATGCTGCATATTGTTACTCCTCTACCGAATTCGAGAAGCATATTTCATCTCTTAAGGGTCTCCCTCGTGGTGCTGAAGCCTTCAAGACTCTAGCCACTATAGGATACACTCGTTAGGCTCGATCCCAGTGTGATGTTCTACATTTCAAATTCTTGAATTCAAATGCTGTTGAAAGCTTCAACAATCGATTGTTATGGGCAAGGGGTCTTCCTGTTTGTGCAGTATTGGAGTGTGCAAGAACTATAATCGAGAAGTGGTTTTTTGAACTACGCAATATGGCTCTTTCACGCACCGAAGTATTAAGTGAAGCTGCTCTCACAAGGTTGAATATAAATGTGGCTCATAGTGCTGACATGACTGTTCATGATTTGAATGTCCATAAATATAAGGTTCAATGTGATCGTAATGTCTACATTGTCGATCTAGACGCTAGAACATGTATGTGCTCATGATTTCAATTAGATTTGATTTCTTGTCCACATTTTGTATCTGTAATCAGGTTAGTCCACATTATTGATGAAAAGATGCTTTCCCATAATCAATGCAATGGTGCTATCAAATGTTATTTCACATTCCCTATTGTTTGAAATTGTTTTTTGAAGGAAGGCAAAGTGTTCATTGGAAGCTTTTGTTTCAGATTACTTCAAATCGGATGCATTGAGGCGAACCTGGAATGGTGAAGTTACACCCATTTCTTGCCCTGAAGATTGAGAACTTATTTGTAAGACCTTTCATCCCTTACATTGCTTATTTGTAATTTAAGTGTATAAGTTTGCTCCCTTTTGTGTCCATCAGTGGAGCATTATTCTTTGAATTTTAATATGTGTAGAACAAAAATGCATGTCACCTAATGCCCCAAAGCAAGCAGGACGCCCTAGATGTCGTCATTTTCGTAATGGAATTGAACAAACTAGTGGACAGCGACGATCCACCTTCAATGTGTCATCAGTGGAGCTATGGAAATCCCCTCGTACAAACCGATTCTTCAATGACTCAATAGTCATTCTTGGCCCAGAATGGACTTTCCTCATGTATAGACTCGTCTAACTCAAATAGTGGTTTCTATTAGGGTCGAAATTGGAGTTTCCAAATTTCAGACCCATTGTCAGTGCGAACTCAAACTTGGAGAATCGCAGATTTTGGCCACCAACTCTGAACTATAGCCCATCAGCTTCACTGTTGCCGCCTCTCTTTACCTCTCTGGCAATAAGGGAATGTAGGACAATGTTCGAGCTCGTTCCATCACCGTGGAAAATAAGAAAATGCCTAATACATGAACGTCGGAATGCATTTAAGGTATCAACTCCCACTTGCGTCAGTTGCATCTCAATCTCATTAATACACTTGGACTTCACATATGTATTGATATTATATATGGAGTCCTTTGCATGACCTCTGATCCATTCAAAATCATCCTAACGCAAAACAATCAAACAGGAAAATGCTTGTGTGTAAATGATAAGTGAACAGAAAAACAAAATTGTGATGAAGATACAGAATTGTCAGAACGATATAAAGTAAAAAGTAAATTAAGAATAATTTCATGTATGGACACGATATGTACATTTGGTGATCATGATATAAATTATGTCGTGTTCAATATATATGTGGATAGAACCTTAAATGGTATCATCCATCAAACGTGTGATCACAATGTGGATAGATCAATAAGTGTGGACACGATATATGAAATTACGGGTGACCATGATATGAGTAGAACATTCTATTGGTTTAAGGTGTGACACGATATGTTTACATGATTTTACTGTGAACACGATATGCAGCGACATACATTCATAACTAGAACTGTCAGGACACGATATGTGATCACAATATGAATTGATATAACGATATAAACTGACTTAAGCGTGATCACGATATATACATGTACACTATATACACTGCATTCATAACGGACAATCAACTCCCTCATCTCATCTGCTGGTAACCTTGTCAAGATAAAATATGAATGGTTCTTGTTCAGACACCAACCGTTGATCGTTTCATGCTATAGGTGGGCCCCATCTACTTACAACATCGTAAATTCTGTCGACAAATCTATTTTCAAATTTCCTACCTGTACTCTAGTGCGAATACAATACTCAGATAGGAAATTTGAAAATAGATTTGTCGACAGAATTTACGATGTTGTAAGTAGATGGGGCCCACCTAATTTGTCGACAAGGAAATAATACGATATAAAAACGGGGTGTTTTTTTTTCATCAAAATGTCGTCGATATATCGGCGATATATCGGTCCGTTTCGGTTCGATTCGGTTTCGGTTTCGGTGAGTGCCAGACATAAAATGTTGGTGTTCACCGAAATATCACCGAAATATCGGTGATATTTCGGTGAAATATCGTTTCGGTGCTGTGTCGGCAATGAGCAAAAAAATTCCAATTTTCAATCATTTTCCTACTCTTTCACTAGTGCTTTACCTTAATTTTCAACTGCTTTCACATTATATTAGCTTGAAAAAAGTGTGGTTTCAATTCACAGCTTTTGTTCCAATATCACCACTCTCTCTCTCTCAAGGCATACATAGCACATCCGATTGGTGGACTAGTTTACATGAATTCCATTATCCACCAACTCAAATGTCACATGGTTCAAACATGTCTCAACCTAGTCAACCATATTGGGTTAATGAGCATTATCCTATCTATGAACATGCGGTTGGAAAAGATAGAGGAGCATATGAATGACATGTTTATGATTACACCCAAAATTGGTCTAATATGGTGAGTTGGTATCAATATTGTTTAAATCAAGATGGCATGTCATCTCATTCATTTGAACCTCACATGAGCTCATGCTATTATTAGTTCATAAATATACTTTGTACAAAATTTCTCATATTATCACTTTATATATTAGTTTATCTCTCATTTTGTTGTAATTATATTTTTTATTTGAAATCTTAACTTCAATTTATGTATGAATGTTAGTTATAACATTATGTAAATTATCAGATATTTTTTCTAATTTTTTCACAATATTTCCGTGATTTTTTTAAAAATTACCGATATTTCCACCGAAACCGATATTTCCGTAAATTTAAGGTACCAATACATGCACCGAAACCGATATTTTCGTCCTTGATAACGGTTTAGTGTGGACACGATATGTGGACACAATGTTCAGTGTGAGCACGATATGAATTTACTGTGATCATGTGTGAACACGATATGTGAATACAGATCAACAACTCTTATGCTCTTACATGGGTGTGTGATCACGATATAAGACGACATCACGATATCGAATTATATCGAGTTCACAACGCTATTTTGGTGTTCGATATCGTTTACAGATCCCACAGTTATCGTGTTACGTGAGATTTGAATTTGAAACTGAAACACACAAAAGAAACAAAAGCAACCAACCTTAGAGGTGGTCATAGACGCTGCCGCTGCTGCAGTAGGCTGAGACTCCGGCCGAACATCTAAATTGACCTCTACAATCGGAGCCTCCTCCGATGGAACTTCTAAATTTGGGGATGGATCTGCAACCGGCAAGACCTCCGGTGGATTAGGGTTACTAGGCCGTGGCTCCGAAAAAGGCACCGACTCCGGTGGATTAGGATTACTGGGTTGTGCCTCTAAAAGCGGCACCGACTCCGGTGGATTAGGGTGACTGGGCGGTGCCTCTAAAAGCGGCACCGACTCCGGTGGATTAGGGTGACTGGGCGCCGCCTCTAAAGCCGGCACCATTTCTGGGTCATCTAAACTGGCCGCAACTGGCACCACCGACTTCGATGGTTGGTCTTGTGTCAGTGTGGGTGCTGGTCTGGATATTTTTCTCGATTTCTTAGCCATTTGTTTCTGTACTTTAGGGTTCTTCTTTGCACTTCTTGTATGAACACGATATGCGTCCAAAATTTTATGATTGATCGTTCACGATATGTTTGGTCCTTTTCAATACTTGTTTCTTCTGAATGTAGAGATCTTATGGTTTGTGTTATGTTATTGATAGAGGGTGGGGACGAATGGTGGGATAGGGCGGGGGAAGTAGCAGTAAAATTTCAAAATTTTGGGGCTTTTTTTTTTTTTTTGAATTTTGAATATTAAATAATGTAACTGCAATTTTGTATTTTGAATTTACTATTACAAAAAATATTAGATGTATTTTGTATTTTGAATTATCTATTTCCTTGAACAAAACATGTATTTTATATTATGAATTTAGTGTGTTTAAAATAAAAATTGATTCTTAATGCAAATACAAAGTTAAGTTGGGGGCATCTTAGACATTTCACTACACAAATTAGGTAAAAAAGTCATTTTTTAAATAAATGGACAAAAAATTTCATTCTCCTGTAAATTTGGGTAGTTTGAAAAATTCTCCATAATTAATATAATGCTTGCTCATACACTTAATTTTTTTTCAAGACTATATTAAGCATAACAATATAATAATACAAAATTACTAATGATTATATTATTTAATTGGCTCACTAATTTATGGGAAAATGGAGGATGATAAATATTTAGTGATAAACTAATCCTATTAATCATCCTTTATTATCAGCCCTTCAAATTGGCTGTATGTTCAGAAATTCTTGCCAAAAGGCACACCATGTCCCTGGCCATATCCTCCGCCGCCACCACCGCCGCCAATGTTACCATAGCCTGAGCCAATCCCACCACCATAACCCGAACCGCCACCGCCACCACCTCCTCCATTATTCCATCCACCACCACCTTGGCCCATACCACCCCCACCGCCACCACCCCACCCACCACCATTGCCGCCCCCTAAGCCCCCGCCATATCCGTTACCACCGCCGTTACCCCCTCCAAAACCACCACCACCACCATACCCTCCACCACCCACCCCGCCAAACCCACCCCCAGAGCCTGATCCAAATCCATTCCCACCACCACCTCCACCACCAAAACCACCGGAGCCTCCACCATTGCCGCCACCATACCCTCCAAACCCACCCCCACCCATTGGAGGACCAAAACCCTTATCTTTATTATACCCACCAGCTGTTAAGCCCTCAAAGATATTCACACCATTTTCATGGCCATCATCAAAATACACAAACCTCCCTTCCCTAGTTGCTTCAACAGCTGCAAAACCACAAACATTTAAACCAAGAATCACAACCAATAAAATAAGATCCAAAGACACATCCTTATTGCGCTTTGCCATGAATGCTCTCTTGGTACAACAATCTTACGAGCAAGAATGACTTATCTGTAGCCAAGATTAACAAAGATATATATATATATATATATATATTGAAATATACGAATAAACCAATTTCAAGAAATAAACTATAGAACTATAGAAGGGGTGTATATACTTGCTATGAGAGCAATTAATATAGAGCAGATTCTTGCTTAGGTTTAGGGTATATGATCATGGCTATGGGACTGTGAAGGGTATGAAAAGTGCTCGATGAATTTGGTGGTGAAGACATTCTGCATGAATGGGGGGTGGGTGGGTGGGGTATATGTGTAGAAGAAACAGCCATGCATTTAAAATGGAGTTCTAAGTTCTTGAAAATGCTATCAAATGGTCACAAAACTTTAAGTGAAGACTGAAGATTGCATTTTAATAATTTTATTTGTAGGATTATTCGAGGCTTACTAATAACTGCAATTAACAGCACAAACGTGCACTAAAAGACAAATAAATTAGAAAAAATTTGAAGATACAATACTGAGTGATCATATAGAAATTGTCAAGAAGGTCCATGTGTTAAAGGATGAGGGAAACAAAGAATGTTCGGATATTAATGTGTTGCATTATATTTCATCATCTCAATACATATAAAACATGCCATATATTTTACATAGAGTGAGAGTATAATTAGTTTGGAGTAAAAGATGGAAACATATATTTGACCAATTTTCTCGTATTTTTGTAACATGCATGGTACAAGTACCACTTCTCATATAATCAGAAGATGATATCATTACACATCAGCATTTTAGTTTTTCTGATTAAATATATATATATATCATCTTCTGATTATATGAGAAGTGAAATTAATTGATATGTTCGATGACATATCGACAGTGGACATGTGCAGGTAAGAGAGCATAACATATATATTAATCTCTCAGAAAGAAATGAGAGAGAATTTCTTTTCAAGTATGCTCATTCTATAGTTGGGCTTTAAGACTAGAGTAAAATGGGCTATACCAGTTTTCTGATATTCTTTAGAAGTTGGACTTTTAGTTCAATTTGAAATATGGTAGGTTATAACGAAAAGCCCAAAACTTTAATATGAGTTGCACTACAAATCCAGCTGAAAACTGGAACGAGTTTCTTTTAAGAAGATTTAATTAATTTTAAAATTGTATCTAAATTTTATTATATTTATTCATGTGCATCATTATATATTGGCGTAATTGCAAAAAAAAAAAAAAAATCATCACTTTTTAAAAAATTGCAAATCTATCCTCACTTTTCAATAATTGTAAAAAAAAAAAAATCACAACCTTTGTTCACTGTTGCAATTTTGATCACTTTTGTATTTTTCGGCAACCGGAGTCCACGTGTCCGGCTAACATGTCACGTCACATGCCACATGGGATGCCACGTCATCTCCAACCAAAAAAAAATTTAAAAATCAAATTGCAAAATAAAATCACCATCTTTCCTAAAGTTGCAATTTAATCTCAACCTTTTAAAAATTAGCAAAAAAAGTCACATACTTCATTTTACAATTTGAATTTATTCTTTGATGATTTGATTATCATAGAAACATCACATAAATTAATGTCGTCTCTACTATATTAATTTATATTTTTTTTAATTTGAAGATAATTAAATCACAACTCACAATTACAACCTTTTATTAGAAAAATTGTATCATTGTTCTTTTAATTGTTGTGTATACAAGTATTAAACTTTTAAAAAATATTAAACTAATACGTATTATATTTGTATTGAGAAAAAATTTATTGTTATCATTTGATAAGAGAACCAAATTCATCAATTACTACATATACACTAACAAAATATTGGACTCTAGTCATTGGCAATATATAGTTCAAAATCAAGTTTGTTCAACCAATAAAAAAAGTAAAAATGTATAACATATATAGGCAGAATACCACACATATAATCCCTAAAAACATCATTCAATTAAGATCATTTATTTTGCACTCTCTTGAGTCCCTGCTTGAGTGCATTGTTCAATTAAATTATCTCCTCTCCTTGATTCTCCTTCTTGTTTGGATTGTCCTCCTCTCCGAACAGATGCCCCACTCATAAAAGGTTGTAATTGTGAGTTATGATTTAATTATCTTCAAATTAAAAAAAAATATCTAAATTAATATAGTAGAGACGACATTAGTTTATGTGATGTTTCTATGATAATTAAAGCATCAAAAAATAAATTCAAATTGCAAAATGAAGTATGTGGCTTTTTTGCTAATTTTTAAAAGGTTGAGATTAAATTACAACTTTAGGAAATGTGGTGATTTTATTTGCAATTTGATTTTTAAATCTTTTTTGGTTGGAGATGACGTGACATCCCATGTGGCATGTGATGTGACATGTTAGCCAGACATGTGGACTCCGGTTGCCGGAAAATACAAAAGTGGTCAAAATTGCAACAATGAACAAAGGTTGTGATTTCTTTTTTTTTCTTTTTTTTTTTTGCAATTATTAAAATGTTTGGATAAATTTGCAATTTTTTTTAAGTTAAGACTTATATATTTGGGTTGCCCAGTAAAAGACTTTTACAATATGACACTAAAATTTCAAACTAACATCTTCTTTAATATATACTACTATACGAAAAGAAGAATTATCTAAAGACATGAACATATATGTCACTCTCTTATGATTGATTTGTTTTCCATTTAAATTAGAACCTCAGTTTATGAATATTAATTTTATATCAATCAGTGTTAAAAATTAAATAAATTATACACTATTAAATCATGAATTATAATTCCCTCTTCTCGGATTCCCTCTGGGGCTTGATTTCCAATGAAAAGTCAGAAAAGAATCGATTGGAAAGAATACATCGTAATAATTTAAATGGAGTTTTCCAAAGAATGAACTAGTTCAAGCATGCCTTAGACCTATACTTAATTTGCGATAGATATAAGATTGTAATTAATTATTTATATCTTAAATGGTTTAGAGTAGTTTTGTTTAGATTTTTATTAATTTATAGTGGTTTTGGGTTTTAGGGCTTGCACCGAAAACCCTAGCTTATCTATTATAAATAGTTCACTGGAACATTGTAAGGTAATTGATTATTGAATAAATATTATGGCTTATTTCATTTTCATGTTTTGTCGATATTTTCAAGTATTTTTAAATTAATGAATAATTTCCATTTTTAATTACGTTTATGTATCTTTTGGATAGTTTTAAATCAACGGACGTACATTATAATTTATTTTACTATGAATAAAATAACTTGAGAAAAGAGAAAAACTAGGTTCAATATTATAATTGTTTGCCGACAAGAATAGTCCAATTAATACCCAAAAGTTGTGCATGAATTGGACAAAGACGTTTAACGAAAGCCAAAAAAAGATTGAGAAATAACATAATGAATATTGGAAAAATCTCTTTTCGTGTTCAAATAACATACTATTATTGGTCCCCTTTCATCAATTATTGACTTTAAGACCTCCACCTTTCGTGTATTATAACTAATTCTTTAATTACCTTCAACTATTTGCTTAATACATTTAACCATCTTCAAGACTTTCGGTATTAAGGGTGATAATAATTGAGATTGGAATGTATTTAGTGCATGCTCCATTTGTTTTATAATGCTTAGATTTACCTTAATTTGTTAATTGACATCCATATAAACACTTTTATATCAAAATTTAGATGAATTGTGTTTGCCTTGACAAATAATTATTTGGAAGAATTGTTCAGTGCTAACGTTTACAGGAATATATTTGCCATGAGTTTTGTAATTCAAGTGATACTCGATATATCATCTTTATACATGTGAAGATTGTGATGAGCATGATTCGAATCTAGATCATGTAAATGTTTTAATCGTTGTAGTCTCCCTCTATTTCACTCCTCCTACGTACCTAATTAAACAATATTTTCTTTTCTTTGTCCCAATCCTTCCACTTTCCTATACTCATTAAACAAAAAATAAAAAATAAAAATTGTTTATAGTAATTTCGGTAATAATAATTTGTTGAGGTCCAATTGTACATGGTATGTCAACCAATTGGTTTATAGAAAAGGCAAAAACTTGTGTACCCCGGGGGTACGGATCTTAGATCCGTGCCCCCAGATCCGACCCGGCACGTGGGCAGCCTCCACGCGCCCCCACGCGCGCCCATAGCAAGTCTGGTGTGCGCCCACACACACCTGATTACCTAGTTGATGATTCAGTGATGGGTATTACACCTATACTCTATTGGTATTACACATATACCCTATAGGTATTACAGAAATATCTTTTATGGTATTACACTGATACCTTAATGGTATTACAGAAATGTCTTTATGGTATTACACTGATACCTTAATGGTATTACAGAAATGTCTTTTATGGTATTACACTGATACCTTAATGGTATTACAGAAATGCCTTTATGGTATTACACTGATACCTTAATGGTATTACAGAAATGTCTTTTATGGTATTACACTGATACCTTAATGGTATTACAGAAATGTCTTTATGGTATTACATTAATACCTTAATAGTATTACAGAAATGTCTTTATGGTATTATACTGATACCTTAATGGTATTACAGAAATGTCTTTATGGTATTACATTAATACCTTAATGGTATTACATTAATACCTTAATGGTATTTCAGTTTGAAGATCCTGTGTCTTATAACTTTGGAGATCAAGTGAGCTCAATTTGGGGTACTGGAATTGTCCCCTCAAATATCCTTTGTCTTGCTTCTATTGCCTGCAATATCCATGTAGAATTGCCATTAATCATCATCAATGCCAACTATACTAAAAGTAGATTCAAATGAGTTGAATAAGCAGAAAACTAAGAACCATTTTATCCCAATCAGTGAGGCATGTTGCAACAGAGAACAAGAAACACTGAACAGCTGCGCCTGCAACCAATCCGATCCATAGGCCTTCACCTTTGAAAGTAGAGCTTATAAGCTGTCGAAGAGGATGCCCAATGACAGCAAAGGACCCATTTTTCCAATGTAAACTACGACTTCCTTTTCCTTAATATATGCATATCCGATTACATGCTGCTGTCCTAAACTCTGTTACTGATAAAATTGCAATGATGAATTGAGCAAGTCGAGCTGCCTTTGGAACACCGAAAGAAGAAGAAGAAGAAGATTCAAAAAAAAAAAAGGAAGAGATGACGCTGTGACGATGAACACCGAAAGAAGAAGAAGAAGAAGAAGAAGAAGAAGAGAACGCTGATAATGGAAGAAGAAGAAGAAGAAGGGAACGCTGATAATGGAAGAAGAAGAAGAAGAAGAAGAAGGAACGCTGATAATGGAAAAAAATAGAGAAAAAAAAGAAAATATATATATATATATATAATCCGGGTCGGGTTGGGGGTACGGATCCTGGATCCGTACCCCGGGGGCACCCAAGACAGGATCCGTACCCCGGGGGCACCCAAGACTCACTCTATAGAAAAATGCTAAAATGCTCACAACTGACAATTCTTAAAATGTCCACCACTGACGTGTAATGTTCCCATCCCCTCATTATATGGAAAATGAAATCACTTAATGTGCTAGATATTTGATGCAACAACGGTGAATACATATTAATATAATTACGGTGGATAGGGTAGCAGTACTGTTGGTATAAATGTGTTTTTATCTCTATATATATTGACCATGACAACATTACAATATTTATTCAAATTGTCGTTTTAATCAAAAAAATTACTACTTGTGTAAATAACATGATATTATCATTTAGACTCTGATTAGTTTTATTTATTTTAATTAAACTTTTCAATATTTACAAAAATCACTCGTCGCGTACACACACAACAATCTTCTTCCTCTGATTTGGACATGTCACATGATAAGAGATGTAGTTTTTTTCTAATATGATCATTATGTATAACACAATTCACATATTAACATATAATTATGAAATCATTTACAAAAAGTTGAAGTACATTTAATAGTATATACACTCAATAGCGCCGCACCCTATACCATTGGCGCTATATGGGGTGGTTGCAAAATTTTTTTTTTGTGACAGAGAAATTAGGGACTATTTTATTTTCAACTCTAATTCAATGAATTCACACCATCAAAATTGACATTTACTCGGTTACAATAATATTCATAAAACATAAATTAGTATCAATCAACAATCATGTAATTGGACAGTAATATTATTATTCTTGATTTTATGAACAATATTCTGGTTTGACTTTGCCACATTTGCTGCATGTTGATATGCAGTTCAAACTTGTCAACACATGAAGAATGTCTAGTAACTTAATGAATTGGTCTCTTGAAACTGCCTCACATGTAACGAGATATAAATATATATTTTACAGATATATCTGAATTTTTTAACTATATATATGCATTTTATAAGTATGATTTTTTTACATATATTTTAAGTATGTCTTTTTCGACTATAAGTATGCATTTTTCTACAATAAGTGCACACTGCGACGATTGCACATGAGTTTTTGTGTAACTTAATAACTTTGAATATTGAAAGTAACTAAAAGAACTAAGAAAATAATTTGTAAGTGATAAATTACGACTCGTTTATAAACTATATTTGTTTATTTGGTATATTCTAAATAGATAACAAAAAACATAATACTTAGAAAAGTGGAAATTCTTGAAAACAATTTTCAAACTCTAAGTAGTAGCTATTAAACTATGACTTAATTATTGTAAAGTAGATTTGACGTTTAACAACTTGATATCTCATCCTACCATAAACTTCCAAAATCAAGCTCTTAACTTAATTGTAGCTGAACTGATTGATGCATGATCAAATTGTCATTACATGAAAATATAGTATATGAGTTCATTAAATTTAATTTTATATATCATTTTATAAACATGATAGCATAGGGTACAGTGTAATACACTGATTCAAAAAGAAGTTACAACTTAATAAGATAGAACAAAACTAGATGCTACTATATTACAAAAATATATACTCCCTCCAAATTCTTTTATATGTCTTTTCAAACTTTGAAATTATATTCAAAGTATAATTCTTTTCAATATTTTTACCAACAATGACCTTATGCCTTTTTCAACTTCTCCATTAATTAAATTCAAAGAATATTTATTTCAAAGTATTTAATTCAAAACATTTTATATTCCACATGCTTCTATTTATTTGGGGTATTAATTAAGGTTAATTTGGAGTATTAATTAAGGTTAATTTGGAGTATTAATTAAGGTTAATTTGGGAAGAAAATTTATTCCTTAATTTTGGTGAAGAAGCTCAGGAAGACATATAAAAGAAATTGGAGGGAGTATTTATAGTTTGTTCTTATGCTTTATAATATACAAAAGGATGATCTCTTACATGCATGCGTGAGATCTCTTACATGATATGTCCACCATTATTATGTAAAAATCTAATCTCTTTAGATATTAAGATTTGAAATTAATGATTGTGTCGAATTTGTAATATTGAACAAATCAATATGTCCACGAAAGATATGTAAGAGAGTATGATATGTGTAGATATTTGTCCGAAAGACTTGGAGTCTGTCATTTTTCAATAACTATCCCACTATTCTCATAGCTACTACCTTATTATTTTATACATTTTATACTTTTAATTTAAAATAAATATAACGAATAAAACAAAATTTGACAAGATTTGTGTTTGTGCCACGTGTCTCCTTACTATCATTATATATAAAAAGATTTTCATAAAATTTTGTAAGATTTTCATAAAATTTTGTAGATTTCGTAATTTAATTTTAAAAAGATAATACAGTATTACTTTGAGAAAAATTATAATTGTGTCATGTATTCTTCAGTGGTCTTACTATACATGTATCAAAGATAATGCATGAATAACGCCAATTATTTATTAATAGAATGAAATATAATAGAGTTAGTTTTATGTGAGACCGTCTCACGGATCATGTTATGTGAGACAGATCAACCCATAATCCATACTTCATAGTTTATATACAAAATAGTGGAAATGGATTTGAATCATAGATAAAAATGATTCATCTCATGAAAACTATCCGTGAGACCGTGTCATGCAAGTTTTTGTGAATATGATATCCACATTTAGTTAAAAATTGAAAAACTGGACCTCACATGCCTAAAAAAAAAAAGAAAGAAAGAGGAGGGTTGGTGCATTTTACGAGATTTAAATTATTTAATTAGTGACCATAGACATAATTATTGAATCAATTAGTGGGACAATTTTGGCTCCTTCGTAAACAACCGATGTAATTATTTCTTTTGGACGTCATAGATAATTTTAATCATTTTCAAGAAGTTATATTTATTATTTAATAAAACTCAAATGTAAAAACATAGATAAGCTTAATGATCTTTGTGGATAGCAGCTTGGTCCTAAGACCCAAGTTAAGAAAACAGGGTAAAGAAATCAATTAACATGAGACAGAGGAAATGAAGTCATTGATGTGGTCGAACTGATCACATTCGAACTATTTGGGAAAGCAAACCGGCTCGAAGACCAACCGATGCGAACAGAACGGAGAAGCGAGCAGAACATTGATGCGAACAGGAGAGTTCATAATTCACAGGGAAATGGACGCGAACTAACTAGACTTTCGGGATAAGAAGACGAACTGATCCCGAATATATGAAGCGAACTAGTTTAAATTTGAATAACCGCCACGATCGCGGATATCTCACCCACTTTTCACTTTTTTAGGAAAGATCTAACTGCCACGTCCTTCAGGGAGTATTTATAACCTTTATTTTCTTATTCTTTAACACACACGAAAAAACACAAAAAATCATTAGAAGAAAATAACTACTGGTTTTTCTGGATCACTGACTTGAGCGTTGGAGTCTCTTCACCGAGAAAAATCCCTGGTGTTCTTTATTTTGCAGGTATTTCTACTCGGAGAATCCCAATCTGCATCGGAGAAGAAGAAGATCGGATCAGGACAGATCAGTCATCTTGAAAAGATTTCTTATAAGGAAAAAGAAGTCTTAAAACATAATAGGTTTTGTAAATATTACTTATGATAAGACATATTATATAATATACCATGAAATAAATTCAGGCTAAAAGTCTCTACTTTATAAGTAGGCATTAATATTAAATGTGGTATTGGGTTGGGGACCCTATAATTCTTTGTCCTGTCTTATGAACATTAGACTTCCAAATGGCTATCACAAATATGGAGGCCTACCACTATCAAATCAACTTAATCTCCAATAAACCATCATTCGACTTCCAAATGGCTATCACAAATATGGAGGCCTACCACTATCAAATCAACTTAATCTCCAATAAACCATCATTCCACAGGGAATCTTGTAATTCAATTGGTGATTCATCTTTATAAATGTATAAATTGTGTGATAATCAGGATACGAAACTTTTTCTGATCTCATGTGAAACCAATATTGACCATTTTAAATAGGTTGACATGCCTTGATAATCCATATGAACTTCATCTTACATAAAATATCTCATGAGACCATCTCACACCAGACCTACTTTTAAAGTATTACATAAATGTTATGATATTTTTATATAAAAGTAAATCAAATACAACATAAATGTATGACTATTAGAACATAAACGTCAACACCTAAATCGGAAAAAAGAGAGGCATAAATCCAGGTCAAATGCAGGCCGACCTAAGTGTATGGATCTTAAATACTTACTCCTGTTATTAAAAATATTAGCAAATCTAACTTACAATACATATATATGTGCAATATTTTATTCAAATACATAGACTTAAACTATATTATGTTTTTAAGATGTAAAAAAAAAAAAAACCTTATAACATCAATGAAATTCCCTGTGAGTGAGTGTATGTGAATGCAAGAAAAGGACAAATGCATATGTAAAAAGGCTATAAAAAGAAACTATAATAATAGTGTAATTATGATAACAATAATAATAATTAAAATTGGACATCGTTTTCATTATAATTGTATTAAGTGAACCATAGATAGTGGGTAGGGCCATTCCAGCTATTTGCAAGATGTTCCATTTGCAGAGTGGCAACTGACATGGCTCATCACCACTATTATTTCTACCTATTTTTCTCATTAATATTTAATTAATTGGATAATACTGATTTTTCATTTTTAATAATTAAGATTCCACATGAATATTTTCTTATTCCTCCAATTCTGTTATTGCAAAAATAATTTTGTACACCAACTAATGTAAGTAGTACTTATCATTTATCAACATAAAAAAATGCAGAATATGAGGATTCAAGTCCTTGCAAAAGAACAAGGTTTCAATGACTAGTTATTATTACAAGAGTTTCCTTTCTTCTTTAAAAGTGAACTAATAATAAAGATCATAACAACAATATTACTGCAATGATAAATGATAAAATACGAAAATAATACAATTTCAATCAGTGTCGTAAGTTTATCATAACCACCACAGCCACGAAGAAATGATGTAGTTGAGTCACTTTCTTCCAAAAATATTAATAATCCACGTAATTTTCATACTAAACTTATTCAAAAAGTTGTACAAATAAGTGGTTGAGAATAAAGGACGAAACCCTTAGTGCTCCACCCATTAATACTAAGTGGGTGATTATGAGTAATGAGGTTATCTTGGTGGTTAGCTACACCACTATCGTAATAATGACAACAACTATAATAATTGTTTTTGTTTTATTTGGGTCGGGTCGGATTTCGAGTCTTTACCCGATCGACATCTATATTATTGAGATAAATATTAATCATATTATCATTAAGATTTGGATGAACTTAAATATTACCATTGTTCTAGATGTTTTAATTCAAAACGTCATGACTTACATGAATCCTAATTTCAAAATACTAATGTGATCAAGGTTCTTTTAGAGAGACATTAAATTCAACAGACAAAAGTAAATTATTCCATTAAAAGTAGATTTTATTATAAAATTAAGATGGGACAATTTTGAAAAGAAAATGAAAACAAAATTATAAAGCCACACTTAAATTGAAATGAAGGGATACCTAATACACAATGTTTATATTCAATGTGATGTTTATGTTTGTCATACGTAAATAGAAATGAAGGAATACCTTATACTCAATGTGATGTTTATGTTTATCATGCATTCCTAATACCAAATATTGCATATCTCCTAACAATAACATAAGAGTATAACTAAAAGCACTACATTGTTTTCTAAGGCCATGTTTGGTAGGCAGGTTTAGCCTGGGTTGGGTTTGATATCTACCCTAGCCAGATGTTTGGTATGTGTGTTTTCGGCCCGGGTTTGCACCAAGGCCCGGGTTTCTTCATTAGGCCTAGGCTGTGTTATTTATGGGTTTCTAAACCTGATGGGCTTGGGGGGATTAAGCATGAATGAACAGTAGCCATAATTTCATCCCTAGTATGCCCTTACCCTTTCTTGTTCTTCTTTCACATCTCTCTCACTGTGCAGCCTTGCCGCCGTCACCATGGGAGGGCGCCGTCGTGAACGACGGCACCGAGCAGGGGTGTGGGGTGCAGCGCCGCCGGCCGGCGCGGCGCTGCGTGTGTGTGCGTGTGTGAGAGTGTGTGTGGTGTGCGTGTGTTGTGTGTGTGTTGTTGGGAGAAGGGGCGCCGCCGTGAGTGGCGGCGCTGAGCTTAGTGAACGCCGGCGACGGGCCCGTCGCCGGCAGGAATGGTGGCAGTCGGCTGGTGCAGCAAGGTGGGGGTTTGGGGGTTAGGGATTTAGTTTGAGATTTGAGTGTTATGTATATATGTAAATCTCTCTCTCTCTCTCTCTCTCTCTCTGCAGCCTCGCCGCCGTCACCATTGGGAGGGCGCCGTCGTGAACGGCGGCATCGAGCAGTATGTGGGGGTGCAGCGCCGCCGGTCGGCGCTGCGTGTGTGTGTGGTGTGCGTGTGTGTGCGAGTGTGTGTGGTGTGCGTGTGTTGTGTGTGTGTTGTTGGGAGAAGGGGGCGCCGCCGTGAGTGGCGGCGCCGAGCTGAGTGAACGCCGCCGGCGACCCCGTCGCCGGCAGGAATGGTGGCAGTCGGCTGGTGCAGCAGGGTGGGGGTTTGGGGGTTAGGGTTATTTTAGTAAATTCAAATGTTATATCATTATTAACCCATATACCAAACAACAAATAAAAAATAAACCTACTTTAACAAACTCCAAACATCCATACCAAATAACAAATATTTAATCAAACCTACTACAAAACATTCATACCAAACAACAAATTTTTAACAGTGAACAGTGTAATCCCATCTTTTTTAACAATCCGTAACAAACCCAACCACCATACCGAACATGCCCTAAGGCTACCACATTGCATGTGTATTATTTCCTAAATAATATACATGGAGTGTGGTGCCTTTAGTTTTACCCTAACATAATTGTGGAAATAAGTATATTATCATTTGATTTCTTCCTTTAATGAGGGTTACGTTTTTTGCATTTAAAATGATAGGATATCTGAACCGCTTATTAGACCAATAACTAATCAATCTCAAAGTTCTCGATTATAAATTGAAAAACAAACAAAATAACATAGTGGAAATGAATGATCAAATGCAAAGTGAATACATATGTTCAAATTATACTTTTATGAGAATAAGACATAAAAACTGTGAATCAAGTATGATGAGAATTGCACTAACCTGGAATCTTATGAAATAGCTTGGGTGAAATTGAGCAGTATTATTATCATCTCCCCTGTTATCTGCCAATAATTTAGCCTAGCAAGTAAATATGATTTGGCAAAATGTAACATCATGTCACATCTGCAAAAATGGAGATGTCATTTGATTGACAGCCTGTATCGAACAAATATGCCGATTACATCCATCAACATATCTTTGTGGCATAATTAGCAGCTGAAACAGGAATAGAGCTTTGGACCACTGTAATATAAATAGGCTAAAAAACATAAATATATACCATTCAAATGCTATGATTAACAGAACCCAAGAAAAATCATGTCGAGATACAGATGATAAAACAAACCATGTTCGAACAAATTTGTTCGTTAAGCTATTCGTTTCTATTGAACGAGCCAAAATACCTTCCTTTAATATAACTTACTTTCCTCCTACATATACGTATCTCATACTTGTAGAAAATAAGCTGTTGTTATATTTCCTAATGGTTGAAACAAAAGAGTAGCCATAAGAATATATGTACAATACACATTCACAGTGCATCGGATCATGTTCTTCTAAAGCCAGAGATGAAGTAGTAGTGGGAGTATATAAAACAAATATTGGGGTTCATCAACATTCTGTATCTTAGGAGAAGTAAAAGTTCAATAACGACAGCTCAAGATTTAGGCCACTCGACTTTTGCCTCTAAGGTATCAAACAGCCAGGTTGTCTCTGTGAAAGTAAGCCACGGTTTGCAATAAAAGACATCCAAACTTTCTAAACCACAAAAGATGTAATTGATAGGTGATCTTAATAAATTGTATTTCACCATAACAAGAATTTACAATACCAATAAAAGAATGTTATGCCGGATATGGGGGTGATATACGAGTGCAAAAATGTTAACCTTTTGCAAGTTATCGGGACTATTCAGAAAAAGGACAAAGCTATTTCTAATAATGATGCAAAAAGATCCTTCACAATCCAACTTTGCTTGATTGGATATGAATAATTGAATCTATAGCAGGAATCATCTTTTCTCCAATTTCCATCTTGATGTGGGTCCTAATTAAACTTTAAGATATTGAGCTACAAACCATTATATAACAGCCACCTTGGGACCTTTCTATCAAAAAGATTATCAATATGGGTAATACCAATTTAAAACCCAAAACATATATCTATCTCTGCACCTAAATCAAAAAAGTCGAGAGGAAGAACTTTCCATCAAATCTGTTCAAGAGAAAAACTAACCTGGTTGTTTCGACTCAGAAATTGTCAAGCAAACATGATTTCTGTGCTCAGCCTTCACCGCTTGGTGACATTTCTGTTTCTCTGCCATGTATTTGTTGATGCAGGGAGGAATGATGAGAACACAAAGAAGACATTCATAGTTCACATGGACAAGTTTAACATGCCAGCAAGTTTCGATGATCACCTTCAATGGTATGACTCTTCTTTAAAGTCAGTATCACACTCTGCCAACATGCTCTACACCTATAGCAATGTTGTCCATGGCTACTCAGTGCAACTAACAGCTGAGGAAGCCAAGTTGCTTGAAAAGCAACCAGGGATTCTATTGGTTCAAGAAGATATAAAATACGAGCTCCACACCACTAGGTCACCAGAGTTCCTTGGAATCCTGAACTCTGATGCATCCTTACCTGAGTCCAGCACACCTAGTGATGTAATTATTGGTGTGTTAGACACGGGAGTTTGGCCTGAAGCAAGCAGTTTTGATGACAAGGAACTGGGTCCAGTCCCTAGCGGCTGGAAGGGCGAGTGTGAAGTAAGCAAAACCTTCAGCTCAACAAGCTGCAATCGCAGACTCATTGGTGCAAGGTTCTTCTTGCAAGGTTATGAATCAGCATTTGGACCGGTTGATGAGGCAGTCGAATCTAGGTCCCCGAGGGATGATGATGGCCATGGAACACACACATCGACCACCTCAGCTGGATCAACAGTGGTTGGAGCAAGTCTCTTTGGTTATGCTGCAGGCACAGCACGTGGGATGGCGAGACATGCCAGAGTAGCAGCATACAAGGTATGCTGGCTTGGAGGATGTTTCAGCAGTGACATACTGGCAGCAATGGAGAAGGCAATTGAAGATGGTGTCAACATTTTATCTCTATCCCTGGGTGGATCCACCTCTGATTACTTCAGAGACACAGTTGCAATTGGAGCTTTTGCAGCAACAGCTAAAGGAATTCTTGTTTCATGCTCCGCTGGAAATGGAGGGCCAAGTCCAGGAAGCTTGTCTAATGTGGCACCATGGATAACAACAGTTGGAGCTGGTACAATGGATCGTCAATTCCCATCATATGTTACCCTTGGGAATGGGAAGAAGCTAACTGGGGCGTCACTCTACAGTGGGAAACGCTTACCTGGCTCCTTAGTACCACTGATATATGCTGGTAATGCTAGCAGCACATCCAATGGTAATCTATGCATGAAAGGAAGCCTACTCCTGGAAAAAGCCAAGGGGAAAATTGTGGTCTGTGACCGAGGACTGAATCCAAGGGCACAGAAAGGTCTGGCAGTAAAAGAAGCGGGTGGTATTGGGATGATTTTAGCAAACACTGATACCTTTGGAGAAGAGCTAGTTGGTGATTCCCATTTCATACCTGCGGCAGCAGTGGGTGAGACTGCTGGTGCTGAGATAAAGAAATACATCTTTTCTGACCCTAATCCCAGAGCCACGATTGCAACAGGAGGCACCCAGCTGGGAGTCCAACCATCACCTGTTGTAGCAGCATTCAGTTCTAGAGGTCCAAACCTACTCACACCAGACGTACTCAAGCCCGATTTAATAGCACCTGGTGTTAATATACTTGCTGGCTGGACAGGAAAAGTTGGTCCCACAGGATTGCCTGAAGATACCCGGCATGTAGACTTCAACATAATTTCTGGCACTTCTATGTCCTGCCCACACGTGAGTGGATTAGCAGCACTGATCAAGGCTGCTCATCCAGAATGGAGTCCTGCAGCTATAAGATCAGCATTAATGACGACGGCTTATAGCAGATACAATAATGGAGAAAGAATTCAAGATGTCGCAACTGGAAAGCCAGCATCACCATTTGATTATGGTGCTGGACATGTGGACCCTTTATCAGCCCTCAACCCTGGTTTAGTGTATGATGCCACAGTCGAGAACTACATAGACTTTCTTTGTGCCATAGGATATAGTTCAAGTATGATTAAGGTCATCACAAAGCAA
The DNA here is from genome assembly GCA_005771605.1 of Scutellaria baicalensis. Classification (NCBI taxonomy): domain Eukaryota; kingdom Viridiplantae; phylum Streptophyta; class Magnoliopsida; order Lamiales; family Lamiaceae; genus Scutellaria; species Scutellaria baicalensis. The sequence continues at coordinate 28,976,568 of CM016725.1, read as the reverse complement.
GATTACACCTGCAAAGCAGATAAGGTGTACAGCGTGGCAGATCTTAACTACCCGTCTTTTGCTGTTCCACTTCAGACAGCCTCAGGACCAAAGGGTGGGAGCAATGCACCAATCATAGTAAAATATACACGGACCCTAACAAATGTGGGCAATCCAGCAACTTATAAGGTATCAGTCTCTCAGGAGACAAACTCAGTCAAGATTCAGGTTCAGCCAGAAGTGCTCAATTTTAGCTATCCAAATGAGAAGAAGACTTACACAGTGACATTCACCACAAATTCCATGCCCTCAGGCACAACCAGCTTTGCTCATTTGGAGTGGTCGGATGGAAAACACATTGTAGGTAGCCCAGTAGTATTTAGTTGGACATAGTAGTTGTGTCATACAACAATAGCAGTAAAAAATGCACCCTTTAACTCCCAAATGCATATATTATCCCTATAAATATCTTGCCTCTGAATATCTATGAAGCTAAACTTACATCATTGTGTATCTTGATTTTAGAACTTGAAGAAATAACGTTTTTGACTCATTGTGTATCTTGATTATGAGAGTACGTAAACTCATAGTGGTTCAGAATGGAAAACAATTACTACAAATACCCTATGAAAAATATTAATGAGCAATGAGCCATACATTATTGATCAATAATACAATTTTCTTTTGCTACTCTTTTCCTGATAAAATTCCTGAATTTAATCTAAGTCCTGATAATTTGAATCAACCTAATACGTTATAAAGTTTAAAACAAATTCATGAACTTTCAATAAGCCCGTACTCCCTTCAGACAAGGCTCTTTTTGCACCCCCACCCAACCCACCCACCATCATCACATGAATGACATGGAAAGGTATTAACTAAAATTCTTGGTTTTATATCTTTCTATATTTAGCTTCACATATGTTGCACATGGCACTGTTCCTGGAAATGTACATTCAGTATTTAGATATAGACATGACATTCTCCACCTTAACAAGATAGGTTATATGTACAATTAAAGCCTGAGATAATTTGTGATCTACATTTGATGATCATCCTGTTATGCATAAAGGACACAGTCTGCAGCCTCAAAGATTATAATCACAGTATCTTCACTCAAGCAAATTTAAGCATATTGAAATCCAACAAAGCATATTTATTACCCAAAATAAAATGTGATATATCGTACACCAGAGAAAAAATAGTCAAATGACTTGGAACACATCAGAGTGTCAGACTCTATTCTTAAAAGAGACAATTATAGTCTACAATGCAAAAAGGATTGTAACAAAAGGATCAATCAGAATCATCTATAGCCTGACAAACAGGAAGGTAATAAGTATCCAACTGCCAGTATCTGTGTTTCACTCCCTCCCAGGTTTCTTCTCCTAAACAATCCTTCACAGGTAAGGGTATCATATGTGTGGAGTAACCCAAATTCTCAAGTTCCAGAGATACTAACTGACAATAAACAAGATGAAAGAAGGGATTACTACCACAGAGACCATTGAAGAATGAATATATTCCACTAGGCTTCAATAATTGTGGAAGATGTTGATGAAACTCTCTCATATCTTCATAATATTCGCCATAAGTGTCAAAGAATATCCCTGAAAATTTGGAAATGGTGTGTGAGAGAGTTGCTATATAATCAGGACAGGATCTCTATTAAAAAAGGTAGACATCTACCAACTGTCATTACTAAATAAAAAACTTAAGAAAACAAATGCTGGTGAAAGTCTGGAAGAGATCACTACTCTTTGGTTGAGTTAAGCATAATTTCTGTAAATTCATATGTCCAGAATCTAGAATAGAGTTGGTGACAGTGAATACTCAAATTCCACAAATGCTGCAGTTACAGTAGTCATGAAATATGAACTAATGAAAGCAGTTTTCTAGCAGTTGATTTCTAAGTGACTAATAAATATAACCTTGCATATTAAAGAAGTAACTAGATAAACCATCACTGATTTATTTGAAATGAAAGCAACATGAATATATTATCAGTTGATAGGGTCGACTAGCTTATAAACTCCCTTCAACACCCTATTATATAAGGCCAACTTAAAGTGAATCAATACTTAAAGGAAAATATTTTAGACCTTCATGTTGGCTTATTGAGATTTTTGATCCTCAATTTCAGAAAAATACTTTTACAACCACTTTTCAATATTTATTTTTTCAACCTCTAACTTCAGAAAATCACTTTTAACTATGTTTGCAAATACTAATATTTTGGTCTCCAACCTGTTGAAATCAGTAAATTCAGCTAATCTCAATGGAGACAAAATTACTTAAGGTGACAAATCAGTATAAATTTGAGCCAAGTTCAGCCCTTGCTATATTGGAATATATATTTTAATCTCGGATCAAATTGGCATTGGCTGTAAAAGTTATCACTTGCAGAAAGTTGGGGACACAAAAAAAAAAAGGTTTTTGCAAACACAGTTGGTGAAAATATTTTCTGCAAAAACTTGAGAACCAAAACACTCAAAAGTCTAACATAGACGACTGAAAAAACATTTTTCAAAATTGTAGGGGGAAATGGTCAAGAATGAAATGTAATAATCTCAAAATTGTTGGGGGAACCAATGTTGGCCAGCGGTTCAATTGGGAATTGGACCATGGTCTGGACCGAATATCCCTAATAACCTGTATTGAGGTTCAGGTTGAACCAAGAAAAACCAGGAACCAGTAGTTTTTGGGAAAACCACTATTTTATTCTTTATATTAACTTTTTTGATTTTATTACATAATTAGTATTTTCTGAAAATTTTCTTGAATTTTATCAACCTCACTTTTATGACTTGAAAAATTAAACCTGCCCCTACTATTTATTTATTTGAAAAAATCGACCTCTTCTATGTGATTTTGCCTTATTTTTTTATCTACAACCTTAACATACACCTTTATATTTCATTAAAGATATATATGTACTTATAGTACTACATGTTAAGTTTATATTGTATCTATTCACGAGCTTATTTTAAAAAAAATATCGAGAGATTACCCCAAATATAATTTGACATATTATAATCTCTAAATATCTTTTCTATTTAGAATCCTTGAAGATTTACACACAGAAAAATAGCCAACGCCCTCCAAGAAGTGCAACTAATAAGAAGCTCACTAGTCAGAATATATACATAGGAGGATAATAAGGACAATTATGTCTTTAAGCAGAATAAGTTGAGTTTATATAGGAAATGTGTTCAGTATCACATGTCAAAACCTTCATTTCAGAATCGGAAAAATCCATATTAAAAGATTTATTCTTTCAATTGGAAAATTTGACATCAAAATATTCTACCTTAATTTTACAAGTGTATTTTAGGCTTTAAATGACATTCAAGAAAACACAATATCCTTACGTCAGTTTTATTATGAGATAATCTTGAAACTAGGCTAACTGTGTGATAGTTACCGTCATATGATTCCAATTGTGAAAGGACATCCTGCCAGCGACCAAAGATTATCTTCACATTCTCCTTCTCACCCCACCCAGCCTGAAGCATACGACCATAGACCTCAGGATGAGCTTCCACAATAGTGTGCAACGTTGGTACATATTGTTGTATGGCAGTATCCACAAGACCCATGCCAAACCCAATGTTCAATATGTGCCCACCTCTTGAGCAAATAGCTTTTGCATGAGCTTCCATCAGTGGCCTCTCCCAAGCCATCATAACAGCCTTACTTTCCGAGTCCATTACCTTGTCCTCACTAAATAAAACTCTATCGTCCAAGTAATCCCCACTAGGATTACCCTTAGCCTTGTCATTCCTTGCTATAGTTCCAAGAATCAATTCAGCTTGAATGCCTGTAATAATCAAGAATGTCATCATCAGTTAAACAAAATTACAGGAAAATGCATAAAATTTATGCTACTCTCATCTATTTCCACTAAGTGCTAAACATTCATTTCCAATCCACAAGGACAGGGTGAAGTATCTATCTCCATTTGAGCTCGAACATAAACACAACCTAGTGTATACCTAAGATACTACACCAGGTGAAAATATATAAGATCACATTTCAGCCATTTTCCTCCTACAGAAAATCCAACAAGCTCCTACTAAAACAATCAAATTAACGATAAAAAGGTAAACACACACACACACACACACACACACACACAAGTGGAAAACAGAATCAAAAGACAAACCGGCATTAAGGAGAATGTCGAAGGCGGATTGATGACCATATTCCATAGCAAAGTCTCCAGCAGAGAGATTGGAGGGCGAGAGAGCGTTCCATGGAGCACCGCTGTCGAGAAGCGCTTTCACCACTTCGGCGTGGCCATTTTTGGCGGCGTGCATCAGCGGCGTCAGGCCATCGCCGTCGAAGTAGGTGACATCAGCTCCAGATTTGATCAGAGAATTTACTCTCTCAACGTCGCCGTTTCGAGAAGCCTGACAGAGCGATTCGTCCTTGTTCTCCTCCATGGCTGCGCCCGGTTCTGTTTAAACCTCCGGCTAAAGAGTCTAGGGGGTGTTTACTTTGGGGGTTTGGGTTAGTTTAGGTTTATAAAACAACCCAAACCCATGTTCACTTTAATGGATTGAAGCCCGGGTTTCAATTTAAAATGTGGGATTGGGCCGGATAATTCATGTGATTGGGCTGTGTTATCTAAACCCACCTCTTTTGGTGGGATTTGTCCTAGCCCAACAGTAGAAGTAGTGAAAATACTTTATTGCCCTTACTATTCATTTCAAAAGTTCGGTTTTGCCCTTTTACTTCGATTAATTACAGGAGTGCCACCCCATATATTGATGTAGAAGGAAACCCTACCCCACACCCATCTTCTTCCCCAAATCAGTGGTCCCGCGGCGGCCGAAATCGTACCACCACCGAAGTGCGGCGGGCCGGCGAGTGAGAAGGTGAGACGGCGGCGCCTCCTTCGTCCAGTCCCGACATCCATCTTGTGAAGGTAAGTCGTCACTCCAAATCTCCACATCTTCATCTTCTTTGGGCCGAGCCATACATGTTTACACAACACCGTAACTCTGAACCATCTTCTTCCCCAAAACTTAGAACCAGCGCCGGCGTTCGTCGATTCTCCAGCAACGTGCGGCGGCCCGGCGAGAGAGAACATCAGACGGCCAAGCCTCCGTACTCCAGTCCCGACACCCATCTTCTCAAGGTAAATCGTCACTCGGGCTCGACATCTTCATCTTCTCTGCCAAATCATATACATGTTTACAAAAGAGACTAAGTTTGTTTATGATGAGTTCCATATATTTAGCATTTTCAACTTTACTAATTAATATGTAGATCTAGGTCTTGAAATTTAAGTCTTTTTGATCACTTTATTTGATTATCTAGTTTCCTAAGTTCTAGTTTAATCTGTTAGAAATTAGATAAATCTGCAGAAAACCAGTCTGTTAGAAACTCAACAATTCCCAGAAAAAACTATCCAATATGCATATATCAAATTTACCAAAACTAATACAAGAACTAAATGTTGAGCAGCAGCAGCAACCAGTTCACCAGCAGACATGAAACAATGTCAGTACGACGGTAATTAACTAAAATTGTTGGACTCAGCATAAAAATATGAAAGCAAACACTCACAGTCGTAAAGAGCTTATCAGACTCCAACTTCCCCTCAACAGAATTTGTAGAGGTTTATTATATGTTCTTTTTTTTTTTTTTGTCCTGGTATAAAAATATGTAAAGAACCAGATAATTTGATTTGGGTGGCCTAATTTTATGGAAAGAAAGATAAAACTGGTACAAGCGACCCATTTCAATCCAATTGCCAATGTTTGTTTGCGGTGTAGTGTAGTGTAGGTGGGTTTGAGAAAATTGCATTTTAAAATCCTGAATTTTCAAAATAAAAGATTAATTGTTAAAATATGTGTTTGTTAGAAGATTTTACAAGGTCCAAGGCAACAGAGTTGAAACATTTTAATTGTATGAACTAGACATGTGAAATACAGTTGGATCACCAAGGAAATAAAAGTAGTCTTTATTGCAATTGAGGAAGAGATAGCGAAATATTAATCAATAATTGTTGCTGTAAATGATGAACAAGTTTTAACAATCATATCTACATAAACATGCCCCAGGTTTTTTAGGGTTCATTATTTGACAAAATCCGTGTGGATTTGAACCTTCATATAAAATTTGATAAATGCCATCGCAAACATCATTCTTTGTGCACTCTGTTCCCAAACCCACAGTGCACCTCAGCCCCAGGGCTTTAACATCAACATCACCTCCAATTATTTGAATTAATTTGAATTAATTTCTAGTTTAATGATGCATGTAGATATATAAATTATTATTTTATGCATACGAGCCGATGCCTATATATATGTTGGTAACGTATATGATTAATGCAGCAACTATAATGATTCGGCCTACTTTGATCCATTCCCGGTTGTTGACAGGTGAATTGGCACGTTAGAGCAGCATCCTCTAAGACACGACGGTTCCAATTATTGCTACACCAGGTTTCATGCTTACATCTCCTTGAAATGCAATAAGTTTTGCATCATAAGTAACACTTTGCGAAATTTTATATGATGAGCATTTGTAGTTGATTAGGTTGGGTTTGCTTGCTGTAGTCTTTAGGATTGAATGTACTGTATGCAATCGTTTCATGGATATTTTAATACGTAACACTATGCTAGATCTTAGGAGATCCTCACTGGATGGTTAAAAAAAATTGTGGAAACGTTTGTGGAAAATTATATGTTGCATTCATTGTCTGTTTGTTCAGCATGAAGTTGTATGCATGTTTTGTACTATCATGCGAAGTGCAAGTGCGTTGCTCATGCTTTACTGTGAAAACTATTTTTTGACGTTGTGAAAATTCGGCCACTTGGGCAAACTGCATGCATTTGCACCCTACATGACGTGTACCGCTAGTTTAAACCGACCAGACGTACCAACACTAGCTTTACAACCTGTCTTGTACATACCAAAGACCATGTACCATATGTAGCCATCGAATTTGAGTGAGCTTTTAAGACGAATTTCACGAAATCCTCCAATTACCAATTAAAAGAATTAAATTTAAGGACCTTAAATATGGCTGAAAAACTTCTTAGCTTGTTAATGACAGCAACCCTGAGATTTGTGCAATATGTTCTTCCTGTATTTGGTAGATATCAACTACGATGGATGAAATCTCAGACCTCGAGCTTATGTTTCGTGCTGTTCAAGCAATGAATGCTTCATTCCAATTCTTGTGTACCCTCATCATGTTTGTGCATATCCATAGACGACGTCGACATTCTTCTACTCAACTTCGTAGTCGTGTTAGGAAAATTTACAATGTGAAATTCAAAATAACTCGTCAATTAGAGCACATTCGTGACCTTACCCTTTTGAGTGATTCCACTTGCATCAATCACCTCCGTATGTCTCGTGACACTTTTAGCCGCCTTTGTTTCCTATTGGAGCACTTAGGGGGTCTTGAGTCCACGATACATGTACCAATTCCTGAGCAAGTGGCCATTTTTCTTTCAATCCTTTCTCACCACAAAAAGAACCGAGTTGTTAAGGATGACTTCATGAGAAGTGGCCATACAATTAGTAAACATTTCAATTCTGTCCTGAAATGTCTACTTTCCCTACACACTGTTCTTCTTGTCCAACCGAAACCCATTGATGCTAATGAGGAGACCGATCGTTGGAAGTACTTTAAGGTACCTAGCCTCGTACTTGTGTTCTCGTGAAATATCATTTTGTTTAGGGAATTCAGTTTTTCTTCCACTTTGTAGGGCTGTCTTGGTGCACTAGATGGCACGTACATCCCTGTGAAGGTACCTCTTGGTGATAAACCGAGATATAGGAACCGCAAGGGCTTTGTCTCTGTCAATGTTTTAGCGGTGTGCGATAGGAACATGAATTTTGTCTATGTGTTGACTGGATGGGAGGGTTCGGCGGCCGATGGTCGTGTTCTGCGTGATGCCATTACACGTCCCCATGGATTAAAAGTCCCCATAGGTAAAATTATTGTTTCTTACCTAGTATGAGCTTGTTACTTACCATAATTGCAAGATACATAAGTCTCCTTTTAAGTAGTGTCATGAAAATCATAACGAAGAGCAATGTGTTGACAGGGAACTACTACTTGTGTGACGGAGGGTACACGAACGGAAATGGATTTCTAGCACCTTATCGGGGTGTTAGATATCATCTCCAGGAATGGCATAACGCAGCCCAACAACCTGAAACACCTCATCAGTTGTTTAACTTGATGCATGCTAGGGCCCGAAACGTTATCGAGCGGGCATTCGGGGTATTGAAAGCTCGTTGGGGAATTCTTAGAAGCCACTCTTTCTACCCAATCAAAACGCAAAACCACATCATCTTAGCAACTTTTCTTCTTCACAACTTCATTCGCACACATGCAACTATCGATCCGTTGGAAAATGAGGTGCCGGACCTTTTCCCTGACCCCGACTTTGAACCGCCCGTTGACGTGGAGTACGTTGAACATGTAGAGTCATCCCAAGAGTGGAGTGATGAAAGAGAGAACATTGTCCTAGAAATGTGGAACAATAGGCAAAATCATCCCGAATAGTCGACTAGTATTGTAGGTGGTTAAAAATATTCTGCCGTCCTTGAGATATACTTCATGGATTCCATACCAATTTTATTGTCTTCATTACATAATGCTCGTGTTCGGCATGTACGATAAATGTATGTTGTATTTATTTGACACTTTTCTCTCAATGACAAACTACTTGAATTTGACAATAATGCACGTACTCTTAATATTTAAAGACACATTCATTATCTTATTCAAAATTTCAATTTCTAGCAATGAATCACTCAAAGAGTGTATTGATAAAAAAGAGTGCCACCACTAACACTAGAAGGACGTGGAGCACACACGAAGAACAACAACTCATTCATGCATTGAAAGAGTTGATTGCAAGAGGGTACAAATCCGATAATGGGTTTCGAACCGGGTACTTAACCTTATTGGAGCACGCTCTATCTCAACAATTTCCCGGTACAGACTTGAAGGCGGAACCGCACATTGCAAGCAAAATCCATGCGTGGAAGAAAAACTATCACAATCTCTCGCAAATGCTAAGTACAAGCGGATTTGGTCTCGGCCCGAACCACATGATTGAAGTCCAAGACGATGTTTGGGCTGAATATGTGAAGGTACGAAGTCAAATTAAATGCACTTGTAATCATGATTTCTATTTCACATAATGCAAATATGTATTACCGCAAAATACAGAAGGACAACAATGTGAGGACCATGCGGTTCAAGACATGGCCTTTTTTCAACGACTGGGTCGAAATTTTTGGGAAGGATCGAGCTACTGGAGAGCATGCGAAGGGGTTCGTAGATGCTTTGCAAGATTTCTTGAACACGGGTAATACTGAAACCACGAAGTCATCGACCCACCCTTTTCCGAATTCGGTGGAGGAGACATCTACAAATTTCACATACAAAACGAATGCTGAATCTTCAAACACCTCGGCCCGAACAGGTAAACAGAAGGCAAGACGGATTGAGGTTGACTCTCCCGACCCTTTCTTTGAGAAATTGTCCGAGTATTGCGAGAGAAATGCACAGGACATGTGTGAGATAAAGACAGACATTAACAAAGTCGCTACGAGAAAGACGGCAAAAGTATCACCAACCGCAAAACGCTCGCAGGTTTACGATATACTTGGTACGTACGACTTCCCTAGCTTCGACGCCAGAGTGCACGTTGGGCGCTACATAGCGAATAGCGAGGCTGAGTTGGACTACTTTCTCAGCGTACCAGACGAGGCTAGACGGGTGATAGTGAGGGACATAATGGAGAAAATGTAAAAACCATTTATCTATGCATGTATTATGTAGTTTTTAGAAACCAAGGTTATGGTTGACTTTGCTTTTGTAGTGAATCACAGCAAGCGGCCAAACTTTACCTGCTTTTTGAAACCTCTATGCCTTGTGAATGTTATCTTATGTAAATACCTTTGTTGAATGGACTTTCATCTCAAAGTTGTTGCCCAGTAGCGTATCCCATATTATAAACAAATATGGGATTAGTGGAAAGTTAGGTGTCATGTTATTAGAAACCCATATGGGCTTAGTGGAAAGTTAGTAGTGATGTTATTATATTGGAGCACATATACTGTATTGCCCATAGGATTTTACTCTCAATTTTTTGCAAATAATTACATATACCCCTCTTATGTAAGTCGTAGAAAAATTTAGTTTTGTGTACACTAGGATACGTAATACGAAATTCGATGCCGGCCTTCAATATCACACATAATGGAGTTCAAACGACATCTTCATGGATTACATGGCATTAACACCTAATGAACAAGTACGCTACGGGGACGACAGGCAACTAGATGGATAGAGTAACAACATAGCATCAACATAAACACACACTAACACACCGAGCAACAAAATACATGAGAGCGAGCACTTGCAATCATTTCTTGCCATTAGGAGAGGCCGTAGTGGACGAGGACACGTACGATGCACCATACAACTGCATGCATACGTTGTCTCCAAACATTGTTGACTTGCCCTTTGAGTTTGGTGTACGATTGTTGGAGCTTGACTCCGTCTTCAAAGACGGAGAACGATATGACCCATCATCGTCCGAATCGTTTCCACCCACACCCAGTTCTTTCATGAAACTTGATGACAAGCTACCCGACGCATCGCTCGAAATTTCTATGACCTCATCTAGCGGTGTGTATTTTGGGACAGGTGGCGGCTTCATGTCATCGTCAATGACAATTACGTCAACATCATTCTTGCATTTCGTAGTCGTAGTTTTTCGCATCACCGGCGGAGGACCAAACATCACTTGCAAGTCATCCCAATGAGGGTCCCCGTATGTGGCGTAAGCCCATGCGAATGGATCCAACTTCAATGAAAAGAAAAACTCATTATTTGAAAATACTACATCAATGTGTCATGCATGTGTTCTACCTTCGACTTTCACAATGAAGAAAACAAAAAAATATGACGTACCCTCACAATCTCCGCCCATGTGTCGTCATTGTAAGCGAGTTCGTTGTTCTCGATTGCCCAAGCCACATCATCGCGCATGATGATCCTTGAGAAAGTTGAATATCTTTTTCGCAACAAACGAACTTGGTTGACGCAGTCCTTCAGATCAAAACTCTTGCTGAAAAACTTGGTTAGCATATACTGGGCCGTTTCTATGGCTTGTCGGTTATTGCCTTGGGGATGAAAATGACCCAGTCTCGCTTGATCGGCCAGCACCTCGGTGAATAGAGTGACCACATTCACGTCCCAGTGTAGTCCATATATGTAATCCTCTTGTCTTAAACCGCTTGGATCGCTCGCCATTGCTCTAAGAGAGGTGTGCAAAATGTTTTCTTCTCTAGTAGGAAGGGTAGTGTTAGGATGTTTTGAAGTGCACTTAAAATTGTGGTATATAAAGACACTAAAGACACATGAAAAAGTTGACGAAAGCAACTAACAATAGGCATAAGAAGACAAGGATGTAAAGTAAACTTTCATGGGCCCTCATACATTTGCACTTACAAACTTACACATGGCATCATCTTTGAATGAATATGGCTACTTTGATATTGCAGCACCAATTAAACACAGTGGACCCAGGCACAAGACAAAAAGTGAGTTGAAAAAAATAGTAGTCAAGTAGTGTAATTGAATGCAACTACTTCAATGTCCGTATGATGTAAATATATTTCACTATTAAGAAATAAACAAAGAGAGAACTTGCCATCATGTGTAGTTGGGCATTCATTTCTTACACAACTCATCTTTATTGAATGAATCATTATTTAAATGCCCAAATTGTGTACTTTGTGAGGGGGTCAAAGATTGTAGGTGTGAGGTGATAGCCGCATTAAAGAGAACTAAATTTGCCACACATGCATTGAACTATTTGCAAAACAAAAAAAGATGAAGTAAATTTTTTTTAGTATGGTGTATAAATGGCAACTTCATCCTGGGCGTATTAATGCAGCATCCATGTATGGCCCATCTTTTTTTGCAGGATCTCACGACACAATGCCGAAGAGGAACCCGAAGATGGCGAACTTCTTCCACATCTTCACTTACGATGAGGCTGAGGAGTTGGTTCAGCGGTTCAACTTCTCGGGCTTCAAACGGAATTTCAAGGATAGGGCGATCCTTGCAAATGTTTGTGCGAGCATCGCGATGGAGTTTTACAATGAAACAGGAGATCCTCGATGGAGTGAAGACAACGTGAAGAGGTTTGTTGCAAACAACGTGAAGTTGTTCCCCTTGTTCGTTGACTATGTCAACAACAATGTTGGCCTGAAGTATAACAAGATAAAGAATCGCATCTACGTTGACGTTGAGTATTGGCACTTCATTGGGAAGGTAACAATTACTACTCATCAACACCATGTTATGATCGAGCTACTTGTGTATTAACACGCTTTTAAACATGTTGGGGTGTTGGGAGAAATTTAATGCTTTACATTGCAGGAGAACGAGCACCAAGTCCTCTTCCGAGAAAGTGGCTATCCTTTCTACGAGACATGGAGCATAATATTGTCCTACCACCAACCTGCTGAAGTGGTCATGGATGCAGTAGGGTCGTCACCATCATCACCGATAGTGGTTCGGGATGAGCCGTTCGATCCCGAAGCCACTGACATGTGGGATGTACAGTTCCCGTCGACTCCTCGCAGGATGAGCGTCAGGGAGTCGAAGCTATGCACCCTTTGAGTGCGCTGTTCCTAGCCTCGTACATACTTTTGCAAGTAGATGTGGTCCTACTATGAACTATGGAAAAGTGGACAGGAGAAGAAATGGTTCTTGCTAACTGTTGTTGTTATGTAAACTCTTCCTTTTGTGTGTTCAAATGGTTAACTTCCAAGGTTTGGTTGCAGTGGAAAGGGAGCTAGTATCATATCTCACAAGTGCTAGCAATTTTTGAAAACTTAGCTTTTGAACAGCCCCAAATCATGTTTAATTTTAATGTACTTGGAAGTTGCCATGTTTCGAATATTTTGCAATTGCATACCACTCTTTTCTCGCAGCGTGTTCTTACTTTGAGGTAGACGAGAATGAAACACATATTTACACAATATGAACGCCATTCATCTTCAATGCAAAACATAACTATAAAATATGAAACCGACACATTATCCAAACGACTTTACAAGCTACATTTCAGTTTTGGTCAGTACGAATACATTAATCATCCACAAGTCGTCATCAAGACACTACAACTTACAAAGACCATTCGACACACCAACATTCTTGCTACTACTCTTACGCACAAACATGACAACCACCATAAAACACAAAATAAGTAGTAGTACGACGATAAGTGCCTTAAATTTTCTTTCACGAGCTGCGGCCCTGGCAAGGTCCAACTTCAACCGAGCAATCTTATCAACACACTCAATTGCAACATCTCGAGCACGGCCTTCGAGTGGTGGCTCCAACCACATGAACACATCACAAGCTTCTTTCTACAATTGCCAACAATTTTAATAAGTAAGATCGTAGGAATCATTATACCTACACGACAGTAGTGTGAAAATTATAAACGAATGATAGTTTGCAAGTACCCCTCGGAAAGGACAAGTCATAAAACGTCGCATGGGGTTCTTTTTCGTCCCCGAAGTTTGCACTTGCATTGGCATCAAATGCCGACATCGCAACAATGTATCCGGTGGATGCACCGACATGCTTGAACTTTGCGCACATGAATATGCATTACAACTACACGCCAATAAGTACAACATTTGATAAAAATTAACATTCTACTTAAACCCATTCTACTGGGTTAGCTAAAACTTGCAATATTCTTCACAACACTTTATTAACTTCCCCTATAACATGTGCTGGATACAGGTTCTACACATTCCAAATTGTACACAACTCAACACAAAACTTGAACAACATAATGCTAAATTTAATCTGCAAAACTACAAACTGCAAAATCCGTATTGCATCACGTAATTTCGAACCATATCAGTTATGCAAAATACAAATATGCACCCATACAATATTCATCTCGAAAGTACTAATTATTTACCTCGTCGCCATTACACCACTTGAACAACAACGCCACTACCGAATTTTTGCTCCAAACTACTCTCGGCCTTCGGGGAAAATGGTTTTGCAAATTGGGTCGATCACAACTATGAAAGGGCTGCCAATTTCTACCTTTGCCCTACATGGAATCGAAAGTATACCCACATACAAAATCGGTTCTCATCAACATATTTGTGTTCCAACGAAGGAAAAGAAGTGTTATATCAGGTTTTTTTCGGAAGAAAGACGGAAATGGAAGGACGACAATCCATGGATTTCAAAGAATAAACGGCCGAAATCTGCTACCCATACCTTTGATCGACAGTCGATGGGTTTAGTCAAGGTTGAACTTTGAGCTTGGAGCTTCGGATCTGGAACTTGCGAATGGAAGCTCTACTTCCATGGAGATTTTTTCACCATTTCTCAAACCTTGTAATTTGCTTTCTTTTTTTAAAGTTCAGTTTTATATAAAATTTGATTTGGGGGTAAAATTGTCTTTTCACTTTTTTTATCTATATTAACCAATGTACCAAACAAGATTTTATAAACAAACTCGTTTTAAGTCACTTGCAATCATTCAAACCAAACAAAAACTTATTTAAACCTACATCTAAACCTACATACCAAACAACAAAATTACCACTTTTTAATCATACATGAACAGTGCAATCCCACTTTTTTTATCAATCCAAACAATCCCGACCACCAAAGTAAACGGCCCCTTAGATATTTGCAATTCTATACCCATCCCCATCTATACATACTTATTTTTTTATTATTTTAATTTTCATATGTATAGATGGAGTATGTTTAATATTTGAGCTATATATAAAATTGTCCTTAGATGAGTGTGCCCCAAAATATGCAAGGCCCTATTTATTGTATTTTCTACAATTAAGAAGATAATATTTAAACGGAGATATTGAATCAATAATTTCCATAATTATGATTTTATTAGAAAATAGTTTTAGAGTCAAGTAATTATATCTGAATAAATTTGTTAAAAAATGTTGGTCAAGGAGCCTTAAAGACCTTTTTTCTAAGTAGACCATTTTTTTTCTATTTTTTAAGCATAATTTTTTCTATGAGATTACATAATATCTGATAGTGAAAATACCTCACCGAATAGTTTATCTTTAAATACAAATTTAGGAGCCTTTGAACTGTTTGATTTAGAGTCATGGCACTTTCCAAAGATGGTATATGTAACTTCATCTTAAGTTGACAACTTTTATAAATTGAGATTTTATCGATCCAAATCTTGAAAAATAACATATCTATCATCACCGGTTATAAAAGATAAATCTTCAAAAGATTGAAAACTATCAATTTAAGATATTAGAATGAAACACATGTGGCCCTTTCTCAATTGATGACCTTATCTGGATATCAGGTCACAATGTAGATTAGAAAAAGAGTATTGTTCTTGTGCACCAGTTGCATGGATCTAAATCCATGCAACTGGGCACCCACGTCAGGTCGGGCCGGATTTGACCCGGATCCGCACCCATTTATTTATTTATTTATTAATTTATGCGGTAATCTTTATATTATATAAGTATAACCTTTATGTTATATGACTATAACCTTTTTGTACAAATATCATAACCTTTAAGTTAATATACTCAGACTTTTTTCAATATAAAATGTAAGATAATATAGGTGAAAACCTTTATGTTGTAATGATTTAACCTTTATGTTATGTTGATTTAACTTATATATATAAATATCATAATCTTTATTACTTAAAGAATAACATAAATGTTGTGTTAATATAACATAAAAATTAATATTATTATGCGTAAATGTTGCATTATTACAACTTAAAGGTTTACAGTGTGTTAAAACCTTAAAATTATATACTTAGAATTATTTCAATCATGTAATATAATTGAAAACTTTTATATCCTTATAACTTAACATTTATGTTATATTGATATAACTTTTATATACAACTATCATAACCTTTAAAAAATATAAAAGTTATATTATTATAATATAAAAGTTAAATTATTATAACGTTAAAGTTAAGTTATTATAACATAAAGGTTTAAAAGGTAATATATATTTATCTTACTCTGTAAAATATTAAACCATCAGGATAGAAAGGTTATGCGAATATATCATAAAGGTTATGTAAATAATGAAAAGGTTAGGCGAAATAACTAAAAGGTTAGACGAAATAACTAAAAGGTCATGAAGTGAAATAAGGTTTTGAGTGCGATTTGGGGGTGCGTGTCAGCGCGTGGGGGCGCGTTCCAACGCGTTTTGGGCGTGAAAATCACCTCCCATGTCATATGACCCGGATTGCATGAGTCATGACCCATGCACTTGGTGTATAGAAATAATTGTGTTAGAAAAATATATCATTTTCTTTTACTAGTTATTATATTCGATAAAATATTCAATTAAATACAAAATTTACTGTTTTTTATATAATTTCAATACACATTCAATTTAATTATTATTATGTATATTTAAATACACATTCAATTTATATAATATCGACATTTTTGTGATATTGATTTTTGTCAAATAATATCTATAAATTATCCGCGCTTAATATGGACATTTTGTGATATTAATTTTTGTCAATAATATATATCGACAAATAACAACATGATAATATGTGATATTAATTTTTGTTCAATAATATATATCGACAAATAACAACATGATAATATCTATCAATAATCCGCAATTAATACTGATATTTTTTTATATTAATTTTTGTTCAATAATATATATCAACAAATAACAACATGATAATATTGATATATTTACATTTTTCCGACATTAATTTATGCAAAATAATACATATATTGATAGAATTAATATCAATATTTTGTCATATTGTATCTTATATAATATCGATAACTTGACGATATTTATTTTTGCTGAAAATATATATTGAAAAAATATTTGTATGATAATATATTTTGTTGATTGATATTATTTAAATATATATAATAATAATTAAATAGAATGTGTATTGAAATTATATAAAAATCAATAAATTTTGTATTTAATTGAATATTTTATCGAATATTATAACTAGTAAAAGAAATGAATTTTTTTAATCTACGTGGGACCTTATATCTAGGTAAGCGTGATTTGAGAAACAAGATAAGCGTGATTTGGAAGCACATCAGCTAAGAGAGAAAAATAAGATAACATCGTGATAGAATACGTTAACGCGTTTCATTCTGATATCTTAAATTGATAGTTTTCAATTGATAGTTTTCAATTTTTCGAATCTCGGATTGATAAGATTTATCTCTCATAACCCGCCATAGATAAGTTATCTTTCGGAGTTTGGATCGATAAAATCCCTCATAAATTTGTTTGCAAAGAAACGTGTGTCATATACTTGTAACTTAGAGTAAGTCTCTTGCATGGATCTTAGATCCATGCAACCGGGTCAGATCCGGGTTATCCGACCCGCTTCTCTTTTTATTTTTTTTAACGCTAACTTTTAAAAATTTTGGTCATGACTTTTACTTATGTTAATGATATCTTTATGTAATGTGTAAGAATACTTTTAGGTTATGTTAATGATACCTTTATGCCCATATTTCATACATTTCCGTTAAGTTTGACATACATTTAGGTTATGTTAAGAACACCTTTAGGTAATGTTTAGGGATACCTTTAGGTAATGTTTAGGGATACATTTATGCCCAAATTTCATACATTTACTTTACGTCAGATATACATTTAGGTTATGTTAAGGATACTTTTATGTTATGTTAGAGATACCTTATCCATAACATAGTTGTGTTACACATTTTGTACACATTTTGACCTGGAGTGAATTCTAAGGATATCAAATCAGGATTTCAAAGGAATCTGGAATCACGATTTCAAAGGTATTTTTAACATTACCTAAAAGTATTCTTAACATAACCTAAAAGTATGCTTAATATAATCAAAATGTATTCTTAACATAACTAAAGGTATCCTTAACATAACCTAAAGGTATGCTTAACATAACTAAAATGTATTCTTAACATAACGTGGTATGTAACCTGAAATCAGTATTTCAAAGGTATCCTTAAATAACTAAAAGGTATCTTTAACATAATTAAAAGGTATCCTTAACGATCGAATTTGAGTGGATTTGAGCGTATCCACCCAGACACGTGTATGCGCTTCCACGCAACTATCTTATTAGAGTATGGATTAAATGAATTAATTAATAAAAAATGTAAAATAAAAACTAATAAGATAGATGCGTGGAAGCGCGTACACGTGCCTGGGTGGATACGCTCAAATCCACTCAAATTCGATCGTTAAGGATACCTTTTAGTTATGTTAAGGATACCTTTGAAATTCTGATTCCAGGTTACATACCACGTTATGTTAAGAATACCTTTTAGTTATGTTAAGCATACCTTTAGGTTATGTTAAAGATACTTTTAGTTATGTTAAGAATACCTTTTGGTTATATTAAGCATACCTTTAAGTTATGTTAATAATACCTTTAGGTGATGTTAATGATACCTTTGAAATCGTGATTCCAGGTTCCTTTGAAATCTGATTTGATACCCTTAGAATTCGCTCCAGGTCACATACCTTTACATTATATTAAGGATACCTTTAGGTTATGTTAAAAATACCTTTATGTTATGTTAGAAATACTTTTGTGTACAAAATGTGTAGCACAACTATGTTATGGATAAGATATCTCTAACATAACATAAAAATATCCTTAACATAACCTAAATGTATGTCTGACGTAAAATAAATGTATGGAATTTGGGCATAAAAGTATCCTTAACATAACTTAAATGTATCTTTAACATAACCTAAAGTATGTTTAACTTAACGTAAATGTATGGAATCTGGGCATAAAAGTATCATTAACATAACCTAAATGTATTCTTACACATTACATAAAGATTTCCTTAACATAAGTAAAAGTCATGACCAAAATTTAAAAAAATTAGAGCGAAAAAAAAAAAAAAACGGGTCGGGTAACCGGATCCGACCCGGTTGCATGGATCTAAGATCTATGCACTTGATGCACAAGAGACCTACTCTGTAATTTATAAGGAAAACATAAATCTGATAAGGGATTAGAATTTTTCATATTTGGTACATAGAAAACTCAACATAAGTAAAAAAATTGATTATAGCAGTCTATAATTATAACAAAAAAGTAATTATTACAATTATTTTAATATTTATTTATATTTAATATTGATTGATACATAAATAAATACGAAAATTAAAGAAATAAAATATTGGGAAAAAAGTATTTTAATGGTATATATTTACATAATTAGACTTTTAGTTATCTATATCTTTCAAATTTAGTTAATGTAAACAACATAATGCATTATCAAGAATAAACAAACATTTGCTTTTAATGGTATATCCAGGTGATAAGAGTTAGGGTGTGTGGAGAAAAACCGTAAGCTGAAACCCCATAAAGACAGATTTCACTGAAATATTACCGGGTTTAGGTCCGAGCTTTATCCTCTCCAGCAGACACTTGAAGAAGCAACATTATATTGCAACATTATATTGCAATGAACACAAGAGTTAGAATTAGGCAAGTGGTGTTATAGCTATATCTTCTTCACTAGTAACTAATGTTTCTTTTCGGAATAAAGCACACCACTCTTCGACATATGCTGCTTTATCATGATCAAGAGAAGGCCATTCTTGCATCCGGAGAAGCTCGACAATTTGTTGCGTTTTGCCAAGAAGAAGAAACGCTTCAACGACACTCTTCTCTTGTTTCTCGATTGCATTGCAACTACACATTGTCGTTATAACATGAGGTAAATTGGTGAGACAGGCCGCCAAAATATCTGCAATCATAACAAATAACTGCTCGAACAATCCCTCATCCGATGGCTCGTTTTCCCCTTCATACAACAACAAAATAGTTCGACTAATTCTGTACATTGAATTTGCAGCAACAACTCTAGCTGGCCAGTTAAAGAGAGTTTTTCAAAACTGAATCTTTCACTTCTATCTTGAACTCCAAAACAGTCTTTTCAGCTCTGTTTGAGAGCTGCTCCAACAATTCCTTGGAGCTTTGGCAATTTAGTGACAATTTTCTAAGATCAATATCCAGCCATTTCATACTAACTACAACTCCAATCCAAGATACATCTGCAGCTTTTGTAATGTTCACAAGTTGTCCGTTTTTATCAAAAGTTTTCTCGACAAACTTGCTGAACGAAATACCCTCGTTGACACTGCTTAACAGAAGCTTGGCGTTGCACGTTGAAATGTTGGGAAGCGCGACTGCAATGCTCGTCAAAGTCACGACTGGAAGGGTCCAGCAATTTGGAGGCTCTTGAGAATGTAAGCTTGCAATTTGCTTACTATCAAATTGTCCTAATCCATTGAAGTCGACAAATTTATTCAGAAGATTTAAAAGACTGCGAGGTTGCTTCTTTCTACCTTTCTCAATCATATTATCTGCCTTTCGACAAATATCATGCACGACCCATCTGGGGAGCTCCGTTTCACCTTCAAGTAGAAGAACATAAAGGCTGAGATTCAGATCCATGTCATCAGGATCACCAGATTCATTTCCTATCTCACACGACAAAAACTGATAAACGAGCAAGGTTGACAAGAAGAGCAGGAGCTTGCTAACAAGAACAACAAAAATCTGGACTCCAATACAGAAAGTAAGAGCAAACCATTTAGCATGATGAAAATACTTCCAACATTTGTTTTGAGAAACTTGCAAACCTGCAAAGCCATCTCTGCAATCCACCAGAATTTGGACCCAATAATCCTCAACCTTGAACCCCTCTCTGAAGCTATTCCAATTAGCCATCGAGCACCTGAATCTAACTGCAACGAACCATCTCAAAATAGGCGTGATCGTGCCCACTGCCACCCCAATCGACTGAACATACAGAATCCATTTAGTGTACTTCTTATACGGAGATAAACCCTGGTCACTCATCGGAGTGACAACATAAACAACAGCTAGTATAACGGCATCAAGGAAGCAGATGGCCGCAGAAGTAGCAGACACAGACGAACGTGCCACCACAAACTGAGGGCTGCTAGTTTCAGCCATAACCAAATACTTCATCATAAATCTTCTATGATCATCACCACAGAATACCCTGCTTCTATTTTCCACTAGAGCTACTCTGTGCTCGTCCTCAAACTTCAACTCCAACTTCCTCTTTGTGTCGGAACCATGATAGCCAAAGAAACTAAAGTCACTAGCAAAAACAGCACCAAAATTGAAGGGATCATGATTACCGTAGCAGTTCTAACGCGAAGAAAAGGATGCAGACTAATAAGCTGAACACACACATTACCAATGACAGTGATCACCAGAATGGATATAGCAACGACGTTTGCAAGAATCTCCTTATCGTCCATGGACCCCAAAGACGAGACAAAGTTAGCCAGAGACGTTGACAAAAAGATTAAGCTCATAAACTTGGCGAATCCATCCGTTTCTGATTTGATCATGATCGTAGTGAGGTCCATTGGCAGCTTCATTGCCACGGTTAATAAGGCCAACGACGTGGCATTCAGAGAGAAGTATTTGCAGGGAATCCACGGCTTTTTGAGTCAAAAGCCATTGAAGGTATCAGCTGCCATTGCCAGTGTGCATATTGCAGAAGCTGCTGTAATGTACATGGCTACCCATGGCATTGCTGCATCAAGTTTATCTTGCACCTAAGTATCAAGATCAGCCATGATTTTGTTCCTTGAAAATGAAAATACTTGGGTTTTTTTTTTCTATATTTAAAACTAAATTGACTAATAGCTAGATAAATATGATTGAAGACTGCAGATCAGTTTTTTTAATTTGAGTGACATATTTGCTTGATTTAAATACTGTTATTATATGACTAATTCATAGTTTGATGACTAATTCATAGTTTGATGTATAATTTAGAATTTATTATGATTCAGATGTTGAATCTTTGATACAAAATAATAAGATCACCATCTATCAATTCCCATTGTTAGCCAAGTCTTTTTTTTTCCTTCCCATGAACAACAAAATCATCAGCGAAGTATACATAAGGATTGCTCTTCACTAATCAATGATATTTTTTTATAGATATATTCTATACATTTATATCTATAATGTAATAATATTAAGGGACAACGATTTTGGTAAGATCGTCTCAAATATCATATCCCGTGAGATTGAGTACTTCCAATTCATTCCACCAAATTTTTCTGTTAACGTGAATCATTCACATTTGCATCATCAAACTAAGGGCTCTGTTGAACAGTTTTATTAACAAAATTATGTCTCATATTAAAAGAAATATATATATATATATATTCATTAATTAGATAAATTACAAATGTGAGAATGAATTGAAAGACATGATTAAACAATAAAGTTCAACGTGATTTATCATAATAATTGTTCTATTAAAACGACAAAAATTTTACTACTAGAGTTGTGAGTGAATCGAATTTATCCAAACATACAAATATTCAGTATTATTGGTTTTAATTGTATTGAATTTCCATTTTTGTATTAAACTTCTCTGATTATTATCGTGGTATATAATGTATTTTGAATAGGTTTAAATGGCCATATTTGACTAAAAAAATCAATTCAAATAGTGCCATCTTTTTAAATGTGTTTTATTTAAATATTTTGTAATCAACTATATATGTTCACTCCTGGATAAAAATTAAAAAAAGCACACATATTTTGACCACTTTAACAAAATCTTAGCCAGCCAACGACAACCGAAAACGACACCGTTTCCTTCAGATAAAGTTAACTTCTCTTTTCCCGCAGATGCAGCTCCACGATAATATAATCAACATTCCAAATCCAGAAAAAAAGGAAATTTAACCACTGCTTTTTTTCCCAATATAGTTTTCTTTTCACCAATTTCGAAAATTTTTGTTTGTAGAGTGTCTCGATTCAATTGATTTTTTCGATATATATTGATCAGCGCTAGCTAGGGTTTTGCTTTTCTTGTTTCCATACGTTTTTACTCGCATCGCCATTGTGTTTTTTAGCCCTAAATTCAAATTCAATTTTAGGGCCTGTTGGGAGAAAATGACATCAACATTTGATAGATGGGAGAAAGATCCGTTTTTCTCTGCTGCAGAGGAAGTTCAGGAATCTGCCGACAGGTAGGCTTTGAAGAATTATTTGTTATAGGTTTTTGAATAACTGTTTTGGAAATGCTGATGTTTTCTTAGGTTGAGAATGATTGATTTATTTATTGTTCTTTCCCTAGCGGGTAATGTTTGCTAATTTAGCGATCTTTGTGTTCGTATAAATGATGGAATTTATTAATTTGTGGTGAAGAATGGAATCGACGTATAGAACATGGATTCATGCAATCAAGGATATAGCTGGTGCTTGGAATTTGGATGAACTACGAAGAGATCTTCAAACAACCCTTGGCACAACCAAGTGGCAGGTTGATTGCTTTTATTTTGCTTCTCTGATAACGTTATGCGAATGCATACATTGCAGATGCTATGAGTTTGTTTTACTGCACTGTTGTTCATATTTATGAAGTAATGTGGCCGTGGTAAATGCAGTTGGAAGAATTTGGGCGTGCTGTGAGATCGAGTTACCCAAGTAGTAGTTCAGCGGACGATGCAAAAGATAGACATCGAGATTTCATAACTGCAATTGAGGATCAGATAAGAAGAGTTGAAAGCTCTTTAAATGAATCGACGATATCACGGGGAAAGCCACCATTGCCTTGGGTACGACTAGATGAAGGAGAAAGAAATGAGCTTGAATTGTTTCTTTCAGGGCTTTCATCATCCTCTGTGAGTAAAAACTCGCAGGATGCTGATCGGCATATGAATAATGAGTGTTCGAGGAGTTCATCTAATTTGGTTGCGTTGGCTCAAGTGGAGGGTAAGGAGGACATGTTGACGGGGCATCGTAGGACAGCTAGTGCTGGTGCTGACATTGGCTCGTGGAAAATTGTTGTGGCTGATGATGATTTGCCTCATGACTCATCCAGTGTAAAACCGGATCTGCCCCCACGAAAAATTCCGAGTTTTTCAGGAATTTTAAATACCATGGAATCTACCATGTCTCAATTGAAGTGGTCAAAGAATGGTTACAAGAAATTAAAGCTAACAGACAGGCCTCAAGAAGGTGGTACCATATTACCTCGACCTCAGAACTTGACAAGAGTCAGTAATCAATTTTCAGTTATTGCATCCACAGTTGCCTCTTTTTCGTGTTATAAATAGTAATTATGCTAATCATGATAAAACTTACATTATGAAGGGCATCAACCTGTGCTTCGAGAAGAGTAAGAGCTGCCTTGATGGCTGTGATGATTGTTATGACAAACAATTATATAGTTGGTATGGTGCTATCCAGAGACAGTTGCAGAGGTCCCAATATTATATACAATATAGTCGATCCGTTCAAGTCATTTTCTCCATTATACTCCTACTTTGCTTACTTGGTGAGTTTGCTAAATACTAATAGTTTTTTTCTAATTTACTGTGATGTTCAATGTTTCCCTTCTAGTTAGTGACTCTCTTCGAAACTTGAGATAGACAAAGTTTGAAATCTGATAAAGCTTTGTTAGAGTTCTTACTGGTGCATCTACAAGTTGGATAATTAACTCCTTGCCTTGAGTTATATGTACATGTGTTTTGGTACTACCCTGGATTTATAATTTATTGCTTCCTTCATTCCTCATCAGGTGTATACTACACTATCTAAACTTAAAATTAGAAGTTTGATATAGCTCTATCAATGTTTGCGTTAATGTTAGATATCTCATAGATGCACATTGATTGATTAGAATCTCTGATAGGAACTGCAGTATCAGGCATCCAAATGACTAGTTTACTTATATATTAGATGGTGGGCCTTGATGCTTCAGTTTCTGTATAGGGAAATAATTAATGTGTAAATGTTGATGTGCTTGCGGTTTCATGTTATTCAAATGCTTCCAGAAAATTCTTGAATTAGTCTAGAGAAAATTCATCATCAAGTTTAGTTTTATTAAATCCTTAAACTTCAAGTTCTAAAAAACTAAAAATTGAAAAAATTAAGCCTTTTTTTTTTTTTTTTCAATTTGGTTTTTTGTTTTAGCCATTGAGCTTCCATATTTTCGTTTACTAAACCCTTCTATTGAGGTACGCAAAGTGAAGAATAATAGACGTAGAAGGGCTTTGTAAAACATAGTATATTTAATATATTTTCGAATGAGGGGTAAACATAGTAAACTGATAACTGTGAGCTTCATTACCTATTCTCAGAAAATCTCTCAAATATTTCTAAAAAGACTCCAAATATTTGCAAAATCACAAAAGTAAACCTGCATTTAATATTTAAACTATCAGATTTGGTGCATTGTAGAACCCCTACATGAATCCTGAAAATTGCTGATTTGAATTTTGATATACACGTAAAAGTAGCTGCAAGGTCAAATTCATTTCAAACTGCTGCTTCATCCTATATTACATGTGGCCCTGTGCCAATTAGTTTCTTATGCTCGTAAATTACCATTATTCTTGGAGTAGCCCAAAAGGCATTGCAGTGTTGATTTTACCTTTTGATATAAACTCTTCTTTGAAGAGGGGAAATGTGGAAAAAGCTGTTGTTTAAAAATCATATGCTTTTTTGGTTAAAATTTGAGGGCATATGGTTTGTCATGTTTCCTTTTTATCCTTGAAATACCTACAACTCTTGCTATTATCTTATTTTCTCTCTTCAACTCTGCGGAAAATATATAGAACTCCTACAGTTCCTAATATACTTACAATTTATTTTCTCTGCAGTTTTATTGGCTTTGCGAGCAATCTGAGGAGGAGCCTTTCTTCTTTCTTCTCAGGATGAATGTACGAGAAAAATTAGAGTTTTGGCAGTTTAATGTATATGGCATCACCTGTCCTAGATAGATGTTACATTGTCTTCATAGAAGTATTTTAACAGGAAACGTAATATATAGTATTCACGATTGTTCCATAACTGCTTTGGTCAAACCACCAGCAGTACCAGCATCATTCATCTTGGTTATATAGTTCCTTGTCGCCATTATGGCTTCGCCTACTGTTGTATTTTCGGAGCTGTTGTTGTATTAAATCTATTTAGCCTTTTTCCATCGTAAATTCTGCTG
Source organism: Scutellaria baicalensis (assembly GCA_005771605.1). Taxonomy (NCBI): domain Eukaryota; kingdom Viridiplantae; phylum Streptophyta; class Magnoliopsida; order Lamiales; family Lamiaceae; genus Scutellaria; species Scutellaria baicalensis. The sequence goes on along the minus strand of CM016725.1, from coordinate 28,950,504 downwards.
TCTCATTGCTTCCATGTATCATTGACAATATGTATATAACGTATCATGAAGTACATATATTGATTTGCCGTTGCAGTACTGGGAAGCTGGGTGTGATCAACTACTATAGGCAGCCATTGATTCTCTTAAATGATGCATAACTTGTATGGTTGGATCCCCGTGCTTGTTAGACACTTTGGATTGAGAAAAGATCGAGAAAAGATTGCTCTCTTTCCTGCAATGTCAAGCACTTTCCGACACATAAACCGTAGCCGGCCCCGGCCACTTCTTTTTCATTCTTCAATGGAGGGTGGGGGAGGTATTCTCAGTTTAGTTTGTAACCCCTTTATTATAATGTTTGGAGCACATGAAATCATCTGTATAATTGTTTCATTTTGTATTTTATTACAACCACCATATGTTATTGTGCTTGTCGTTTAGGACTTATTATTAGTAAATCTTATGCTCGGATTTACCATTTGATAATATGGTCTTATAAAAGGGTGTATATATTTATATAAAAAAAATGGTGTATATTATCTAAGAAGCAAAAATATACGTATATAACATGTTAAGGTCATGTAAAAAAATTGAAGCCATTAAAATTTGAAAGCAAAAACAACAAATAATCTTCTCCAATTAGAAAAAAAAAAAAAACTATCACTTGGCTATTCCTTGGAAGACTTCTCTAAATTACAATGAAAATAACACAACCTTCCAAATAACATTGAACCAAGGCCATGAATTCAACTAGATAAAAACTCAACAAGATAGCATTACATTTAGACATAATTCAATGTTGCATTTCAAAAAAAAACTGTGCCCGAGATTATGCCTGAGCAGCCTACAAGACCAACCACTCGAAAAAGAGAAAATCGTGTTTACAATCCAAACTATTTAGTGACTTCTAATTGCTTTTTAACATTTTCTTGCGATCTTTTTCTTCACTAGATTTACTCTCAAATTCCATACCTTGAAATGCCACTACAGAACTGTGGTAGCGACTACCATAGGCCATGCCGAATCCCCAGCCGAGTCCCAACCCAACACCACAACCACCACCTTCAAATGAAGGACGAACAATTAGTGTAAAATAGAAAGAACAAGGGTATGAGAGTGGATTCTCTCACAAGATTTTACCTGCACCAAGTCCAAAGATATTCAAGGGCGTGCCTGAGAGTGCGAAGTAATGAAAGAATTAATCATGGCATAAAAATGCAAACCGTTGGATGAATAAAAATGTGTGCTTTCAATGCAAAATTTAGCAGTCAAAAGAATTCCTGTGACATTTCAAAATCTTTTGGTTGATTTACTGATGGTTATGTTTGAAATTATACATATTTACGAATGCAAACAACACATGCATAGATCTTGAATGAAGAGTGAGGGATAACAAGAAATGTTCTCTTGTGTACAACAATTTCATCCCACAATACGAGCTATCTCATCACAATTCTAATACGTATTTGCATCATTTTACCATGACGGACTCGAAAGCACAATATCACAAACAAAATAATTGGTTACAAAATGAGTTAAGTACATTACTAGTCATTGAACCTATACCTTCTCAAAAAGTTTAAATGCTTAAAACTTTTGAGGCTGCATTTGAATAGGTCAAAACTTAGTTCAAAATAAATAGACGGAATTTCAAATCGTTTCTCAAATCCCTCCATCCGAACACAACCTGAATTTCTGAGGTTCAATGATTGGATAATGATATTATCCAAAGACTCATCATCATCAAAACAGGATGCATGAAGAAATCAAGATAACCTTCACTATAATTAAAGAAGTAACCTAATCTTCTCCAAGGAAAGCCAAAATCTATTATGCTGGTTGTGTTAATTATTTATTGAATGAACAAACATAAAGAAGAATCGAAACAAAAGATTACTATTTTCCCAACAAAATAAGATAGCAGAAGGAATCAGAACCATAGTAACTAACCTCCAAATCCCCATCCAATCCCAAAACCACAGCCAATTCCGAAACCTGAACCCAATTCACAGTCCAATTCTCAAGAAAAATAGAAGAAACACACACACACCCACACACCCACACCTTACGAAATTTGATATGCAGAAAATGTAATAAATTAGTTGATAGAATGAAATAAAACTAACCAAAACCAACACCAGCTCCATCGAAATTTGTCAGCACCATGGTCTTTGCCTCTACAGCTTTCCTCACAAAGGGAGAGTAGTAACATCTGTCACTGTAAATCCCAAAACTTTTGTTCCATCGCAGAATTGCAGCTGAGAACAATATGGGCCTTGCAGAAGGCCCAGTTAGATAACGGGTTCAGATGCTAATCGATTACTTTTTGGGCTTCATTTTCATTGAAATTATTTGACTGGCCCAACTTAATTATTAATTCTAGAAAACGAGTACCGAGTGCACTATTATTTAATCCATCTAATTAGTAATCTGTGATATCCGTTTGTTAGCGAAACAACAAATGTTATTCGTGAATCCAGAGAAATTTATGTTTATTTCCAAAGTGTGAGCAATCAATAAATGATGGAATGTTTCTCATCTTGATGAAGAAAGGAGTTGGTGGTATCCCTAATTAAAGCCCAGCTCTCCTTGTTCCTAAGCACAATATCAACCAGCCAAAATCTCTCTCTCAGGCCATTCTTCTTCTCTACAATTTCATCCCAAACCCTATCTCTACCCTTCATCACATCCTCGAACAAAACATGCTCTTTCCCCTCATACCCCACATCCTCCACCCCGAACTCCACTTGAACACATCCCCATTGTTAACGTTAAACGCCTCCTTCTTCGCCCGGGGGCTCGTTGCGGCCCACACCAAGTGCTCAGCCAGCAGGTCCGAGTCCACCGCGTCCCACAGGCACGTCCACGATGCCTCCGTGCCCGTGTAGACGCGGCCTGTTTTCATGCCTGCAAATGGCGGCATAGACGCCGAGAGTGCTCACAGTGTTCATCATGTTGCAGGGTGAGAGCCCGAAGATGAGGGCGGGTCTGTGGATGGACCATGTCAGGGTGCTCTTCCTGAGCTCGGCCTGGTGGACCAGGTCCTCCAGGTTGTAGTAGAAGTTGGCCTGGTTCAGCCTGGGCAGGTCCTCCGTGAAGGGGCACTCGTGGGGCTCGTTGGCCTCCATCTCCGCCATGTTCCCCCATTAGTACTTGATGCCGGTTTGGAGGGCCAACGTGGCGGAGATCGGTGGCGTTGGGAATGACGCAGTCTAGAATGTTCTGGAACATGAGGGTGTTAAAAAATTAAATCACGGAATTGCATGTTTTAATGAGGGAAAATTTCTTCAAATACCTCGTATGTTTACCCTAATTATAAATATACTTTTTATTTTTTTCTTTTCATAAAGTACCCTTTATATTTTGATAATTTACCAAGAATACCCCTATTACCTGCTATATCAGGTAATTATCCGGTTTTATGATGACGTGGCCGGTAAAATACACATGTGGATTATAATTATGCATTTTTTTCTTTCCACGTCACGAAGGCTTTCCAAGTAGACAATCCACTCACTCTCCCCCAAATAACACACACTTAGCCAAAAACGGGTTTGACTAAGAAATCCCCTATTCGATTTTGAAAAGATCCTAATCGATTCCTCAGAAAAACCTCCACCGATTGCTCGTGATTTCACCATGAGATTTAGAGAGAAGAACAAGAATGACGACCCTCCTCCAGATTACAGTATGTATTTAGTATTTTAGGGTTTAAGGTTCAAGTTTTATAGTGTTACAGTTGTGAGTTTCGATTACGCTTTTGATATGGTTTTTGTTCCATTTTTTTTGTTTTTAACCCTTGATTTTGTGGATAATGACATGTGCTTATTGTTTGTTGCTTGGAATTATAAATGTGTTGGATATGTGGAATTACAGTTTTGTTATGTTTCTTTTTTTGCTGATTGTTTGTTTATTCTACTTTGTAGGGTATGTGTGTCTTTATAAATGTGGAATTATAAATGTGTTGGATATGTGTCTTTACTGCATGATGTTTGACTGTTTTTGTATTTTATCTGAGACAAAAAAGAATCTTTGGGTAGAATACAAATAAAGGGACATGTGGGGACCTATATGCTCTATTTTCAATATCTTTGTAATGCTTTTGAGGTGTATTAGAAATTGATAAATTTTGTTCTCAATTACAGGGGCAAACATTAATGAATACACTTTATGTCTTCATTTTGGGGGGCAGTTGGGTAATGATAAGACTTCATACGTAGGGGAGATTTGTTTAAGTTTGATTATGTGGATGAGAAGACAATTACCTTAAAAGGGTTGAAAGACCTTTGTTGTTACATAGGTAGTACTAATTATATTAGTCTGTTTGGGAAAAAAAAAGGGTCTGGTGAGTTATTTCATATCCAGAGTGATGGTGATGTGAAGAAGTATTCCAATCAGGGGGGTTAAAGAGTTAGACTTATACATTGTAGATGCTGATTTGGAAAGGGAAAAGGATAGAGAGCTAGAGAGGAAAAGTAAACAGAAGTTAGTTAGTGAAAATCTTTCAGATGACTACTATTCTATCTCTGAGGAAGAGGGTGATGATGATGACTTACTATTTAGGAAATACACTGATGTAGATGTTGAGGGTCCAGGGTCTGAAAAGAGGTGTTGAAGAATTAGGGTCATGTGATGAGGATATACTAGTGAGTGAAGATGATTTTCATAGTGTTAGGTCTTCAGATGATGAGGGAGAGGGGTCCACTGTTTTTAGGGAAGGGCAAATGTATAATCCAACATTTCTTCTTAGGATGGTATTCATCACTAAAAAAGAGTTTAGAGAGGCTGTGGAGTCTCATGCTATAATGGAATGTAGGAGTGTGAGTTTTCCTAGAAGTGATAGGCATAGAATTTATGCAACTTGTGATGATAAAAATTGTCCATGGAAGATTCATGCTTTAAAAATGCAGGATGATAACAGTTGGGAAATTAGAACTTACTATGGTGACCATACTTGTGCCTCTACTTATAATGTGAAAAACATGAAGTCTAAATGGTTAGCTGGTAGGTATGGATACTAATTCAAAACTGATAAAAAGAGAAATGTGCATGCTTTTAGGGAAAATGTTGTGGCTGAGGTTAGATGTCATGTTACATTTTGGCAAGCTTACAAGTGTAAGCAGTTATCCCTTAAAAAACATGAAGGAAATGCAGATGAACAATATAAATTCCTTTGGAGTTATACTGATGAGATTAGGAGAACTAACCCTAGGAGTACAATGATTGTGGGGGTTGAGCTTGTGGCAGAACAACCTGTGTTTGACAGGTTTTACATATGTCTATGGGCTTTAAAGTGGGGTTCATTACAGGTTGTAGGCCAGTCATTGGGGTGGATGGTACCTTCTTAAAAGGACCTCATGGTGGGATCCTTTTAACTGCAGTAGGGATAGATCCAAATAACAATTCTTTCCCTATTGCATATGCTGTTGTGAGTAAAAGGAATGTTAGGAAACTTGAGATTGGTTTTTGAAATTGTTGATTAGTGATCTTAATATCCAAGAACCCCACAAATGGACTATTATGAGTGATAAACAGGAGGGGTTGATAAAAACAGTTCAAGATCTACTGCCAAGTGCTACACATAGATTTTGTGTAAGACACTTGCATGAGAATTTCAAAAGGGTAGGTTTTAGGGGCAACAAGTTTAAGATAGCAATGTGGAGAGCAGCCAAAGCAACCACAGTCCAGGAGTTTGGCAGAAGAATGAATGATCTTAAGGAATTGGATGAGAAAGCTCATGAGTGGTGTGAAGATAAGCACCCAACACAGTGGAGCAGATCACACTTTGATCCCTACCCTAGATGTGATATTCTCTTGAATAATATGTGTGAATCCTTCAATGCTAAGATCATGAGAGCTGCCTATACTGTCAATGTTGGAGCAGATCATGACTGAATTAATGAAAAGAAATCAAGAATACAGAGATAGGGCAAAAAAACAGGAGGGAACATTCTGTCCTAAGATTGCTATGATCATAAGCCATAACACTTCAAAGGTGGCAGACTGTATTCCAATCAAATCTGATGATACACACTACCAAGTTGCTTGTTATGATGGGAGTCAGTTTTCAGTTGACTTGGAGAAGATGGTGTGTGGGTGTAGGAAATGACAGTTCACTGGGATTCCATGCAAGCATGCACTTTGTGCCATTCATTGTCAAAAACTGCAAGTGGATGATTTTATTCATGAGTGCTATAAGGTGGGGACTTATAGGAGAGTTTATGAGCCTGCAATAATGCCTATAAATGGTAGAGATGAGTGGACACCCTCAAGCTCTATTCCCCCCATGCCCCCAAGAATGATACACACTATTGGTAGGCCACCAAAATCTAGAAGAAAAGAGCCTGAAGAAGTTGTGCAGCAGGGTAAGAAAAGGAGAAGAGACATGCCATCAAACAAAGATGAGTTTACTAGGAAGAGAAAACAAGAGACTGTCAAGTGTGGTAAATGTGGAGAACAAGGACACAACTAAAGAAGTTGTCAGGTAAAGTACACTTTGTATATTTACTAATATTCATTGTCAATTTTGTTTTACATTCATACTCAATTTTGTTTTGCAGAAAAAAACTATTGATGAACAGAATTCCCAAGTTGATGAACCAATTAATGAGCAAGTTGATAGTCCAGATTTCCAACAAGTACTCCATGACTGTGGTCTTCCTGACCTGCTAAATGATGATAACTTGGAAGCCATATTCAGTGAGGGTACTACAGAGGGTGCTTCATCTCAAATGGTGAATGAAACAGTCAATGAGGTAATGAATCTACTAAGTACTTGATTTTTTGTCACTTTCTTATTGTATAATACTAACACATAGATTGAATATGCATAGATTGAGACTATGGATCACAACACAGATGATATACTCTTATCTCAATTAACATAATTGGGACAGGATGAAGGAGTTCATGCCATGAACTTGGTAAGATGTGCATTAAGTAGATGCTATTTAGTTGGGATCACTTTCAGTTTATCATTGTGTTTGATTTTGATTTTACTGTTGCTTCTTAGAATAAAAAAAATGGGAGTGAAATGACTGTCAAACTACAACCAAAAAGAAGGGAAAATGTAAGATTGAATCAGCTTATAGCTCCTGGGGTGAATACAAGGGCACCAACTCCCTTTATTGGTGATCAATTCATTCCAACAACTCTTCTATTTCAAATGACACATACTAGCCACATTCTCAAGAGATAAGGAAAGAAATATGTGTAGCTTTCAAACTTGGGAGTTGTCATTGATGAAGCAAGGAGAAAAGAGACAGAGAAGGGGAAGAATAAAGTGTAATGGATCCCTTTTGAGTCATTGTGTTCTTGTTTTGTTGGATATAACACTGTCGTGGCAACATGTTACTTTTAACTTTTATGTTTTGCATCTGACTTTGTTAGCTTTCAAACTTGGATTTATCATGCCTTTAGCTTAATATCTTGTTTTGTTGGATGTAAACCAACATTAGTTGGGGTGTAAGGAGTTGGTTTGTGACTGGTTTATGTAAACAACATTATCATGCCTTTTGCTTTGTGATTGAAGTTTCAAATCTTCATATAATACTCTTCTTCAATCTTGTTTTCCTTGACTTTGTTATGTTCCATCTCACTATATAATACTAACTTTAAACATTGCAATTAGAAGATCAAATACCTTGAATTATGATAATAAAAATACTACTTTGATTGAGCTTAAACATTTACAAACCAATTTCTTGGCAGCAACTAGCATGAACACAAAGTAGCATAACTTCACGACATAACTTGACTCTAACATATAATGAACACAAATGACAACATTCCTAATTACATCCATCACTCTACTATAAATCTTCATAACTTTAATGGTACCAAACTACAAGGAAGAACACCCATGAAAACAACAAAAGCATTTTAACTATTCTAAACTTTCCTTCAACTTTTTGAAGAACCTCAGCCCTTTGACGCAACAAACGGTTTTCCTCACGTAATTGGATCAGCAGTCTCGTAGCTCTATCATTCATTGGAGGGTCAACCCATGTAAAGAAATTACATCCATCACTCTGTAACTCCAAAAAAATCCCAGCAAAAAAAAAAAAAAGTGAATCCAGTGGTATAAAATCAAATAAATAGGGGGGAAATGGTATGAAAATAGCACAACATTTGGAGAAGAATGAAATTCGAAGAAGATTGAGGAAAACAGTGATAAAACATAAACAAAGTCCATGAACATCTTAAAATTGAAGAAGCATACATCCTAATTTCGGCATCCACGAAACCTTCTTCCCAGATTGTGTGAAGTCCATGAACATCTCAAAGAAGCTCTCAAGCAACAGTAGCAAAATTCTCCTTCCTTTGTTGAATCTGACAAGGTCTCCATGGATTAGGGATTTTTTTTTTTGGGGGAAAATGGTTTCAATTCTCCTTAATAAGAGTGGAGTCAAGTATGTATGCTAATTAGGGATTTTTTTTGGGGGGGGGGGGGAAGGGTTTCATCTCCCTCATTTTCTCATATGACATGGAAAACATACTTAAAAATTAACAAAAAACGATTAAACATGTGTATTTTATCTGCCACATCATCATAAAACCGGATAGTTACCTGGTACAGCAGGTAACGGGGTATTCTTGTCAAACATTCGAAACATAAATGGTACTTTTATGAAAAGAAAAAAATAAAGGATATATTTATAATTAGGGTAAACATACGGGGTATTTGGACCAATTTTCCCTTTTAATGACACATATACATACTACACCATGAAAGTTTCAAATCTATTTTAAAATAATAAACCGAAATCGAGAAAGACAATATCCGTAAAGCTGAAGGTACCGGTATGGTTTACTAAACTATCAGATTCACTCTTAAACACAACTATAGAGAGAATACAGAACGTGAGATTAGAAATCTGATGTTTGAGGACCATAACCTTATACTTATAATAAAAAGATTCCCTGATTTTCAATTTGGTCCCTCAACAAATTGAAAATCACTTAATGATATCTACACATAAAAACCCATGAACATTATGATACCCATATAAACTCATATCCTAAACTTTAGTGGATCACTTTAATTTGAACTTCCTTTAGACAACTATACACACTTAATTTGACACGTGGAAACCCAATATATATTGGATTTATCCAACAATCTCCCACTTGGGCAACACGTGACACCGAACAAATGTGTATTACCTAAGTGAGCTCAAACCTTGCTGTCATATGTATGAGTATCTCTAAACAATCTTATTATTAACTGCTCTGACATAGGACTAAAGAAGTCTTCGTCACTTTAATCGAAGCTAAACTCATCAGTAATCACGTATATCATTACAATCAACAACAAATCATTCATGGTGTAGCATGTAAATTACATGTAATGTGATCTGACATGCCTATTTCCAACTAGTCCATCCCTTATTCATTAATAGATCAACATAAAACATAAAATAACAGAGTGCAAATAAACTAAAACTTTATTTCTGCACAGTATCATCCAAATACACAATAATGTGTCCAAAACAAAATACAGAGCAATAAAACCAAATACAAACTCCTATACACCATTCATGCTAGGTAGGGATGTTAAAGGGGCTAGCCCTAGCGGTTTCGGGCTAGCCCTATCGGGTTTCGGGTTATGCAGTCCGGCCAAAAAGGCCCTATTTTAAATGGGCTGCAATATTGTGAATCTAACCCTAACCTTAACCCTACCGGGCTTCAGGTTAAACAGGTTTACTATCGGACAGTTAATCAAAATTTCTATATTATATATTTAACTCAAATGGTTCAATTAAAATGTAAATCATAACAAACTAAACACACAATTTAAAACAATGAGTTTGAGCTCTATTAAAACAATTATGTGTACAAATGATGGCTTCCACGTGATCAACGAGTTCTAAATTTATTGAGGACACGACCCCCAATGCTAAAGGCTGACTCAGATGCCATGTTGTGATGGGAATGCTAAGTATATCACAAGCAATAGTTGATAGTGCTAAACATCGGTTCTTGTTGTTCTTTCAATATTCAACGACATCTAAATTTGAAAAATATTTGAACTCGAGAGGGGGCTTATCCAAATATTGATCCAAGGCAGACTTTTCATTTTGAGTAGTTGATGAACTATTCTGCCAATCTTGTAAAACCTAAAAAAGTAGAGTAAATAAAATAAGTTTATAATAGTTAATAAATAGATATAAAAATTAATATAAGTGCATACTATATGCTTAATTAGAAGTACTTAAAGTAAAATACTTACATCATACAAACTAGAATCATCCACTTGCTCCTTCCCTTTGCTAGACACTGTAGTCGTTGCCAATGATGCTAAATTCGAAGAGCTTGTAGAACTTCCACTTGGTTGAGTTATGAATATCCATTTCAAATATTCATCATAAAGCATTTGCAAGTTGTGTCTAGTTTCATCAACTTTTTCTTGGCATGTATCAACATCAAGTTGGGAGTAACAAAATTTCAGCATTCCTAATTTAATTTGCCTAGGATCAAGCACAACCCCACATGCACGTACAATGTTATAATCACTCCAATACTTGTCAAAATTTTCTTTCATGATTGAAGTCACGCTTCTAATATCTTCATAACCACATACCATATTTGATTTGAAAAGACACTCAATTTTCCACACTTGATTAAAATACAAGTTGGAGATCGGATAAGATGATCCAGAAAACAAGTTTGTGATCACATAAAATGGGCATAAGAACTCACACATTTTCTCCCCCTTTTCCCACTCTTCACTTGTTGGAGTGTACTTGTAATTTCTATCAATCAGCTGTAGACTACTGGTCGTGCTGTTGAGGCACGCCAAATTAAATGAACCTCTTCACCTTCACTAATTTGTAGAAATGGCAAATAAGGGTCGATCCCACATGGAACGGGAAAATCAATTGAGTCCAAAGGTGTTAACAAGATAAAAGGGGGGAATGGTTGATAATTATGCAATCGAACTAAGAAATTAGCAAGCTAGATAATCAAGCAATAAGAAAACAATTAAACAAAGGTTAATCAATCAATAAACGAGCACTAGTTCTCAGTTCAGTTTCACCTTCTATCTTGATCTTATGAACTAATTAATAATGCTTCTCTCAATCTATCTCTCAACCCTCGCCCCTAAATTAGCAACAAGCTCTGCCAACCCGAATCGTCCCTTACGTTTAGCCTATTAAAATAAGCTCTTCAACAGACCCTATTCAATCAGACAACCCAGTAGGTATGACCTCCAGATTTAATGTGATGAACGCATTGATCCCTAAGACGATAGGACAAGCTAGACCCCAAATTCATAAGCTCGATTCGGGTAATCTAGAAATGTGTTGCCCCTAACGATTCCAACGTTTCTTGCTACTGAGGAATATAAATTCGCAACAATTACGAATTACAGTTTATATTCTAGCAATAGATATTATAACAATCCGATCTAACGGGCCCTGTTAAATCATATCATGCAATTTCATAGAGCAATTAATCAAGCAACACAAATCAATCAAGAGATAGAAATAGAGAAAACGTTACTAATAATCCAAAGTAAATCAAGAAAATCGGATCAACATCCCTTCGAACTAGCGTACGAAGATTAGCCAAACATCTTAGAATTCACAAACATGTCATTCTCCATGCCTATGAAAAACTAAGAATTGTCTCTCAAAATTATCTCTCTCTCAACTTTCGTTTTTTTCCTTCTTTTATTTTGATCCAAATTGACTATTTTCTATTCTCCTCTTCCAATCTTCATGTCTGTTTCCCTTTTCTACTCCCAATCTGACTTGCGTTTCCCCTTCTTCTGCTTCTAATCAGATGTGCGTTTCCCCTCCTTCTGCTCCTAATCAGCAGTTTCTAAATTAGAAGAGTATCATTGTCCTGGGCTCATTCTTCTCGGCTTTTGGATTGGGCCTTTGTTGGGCTTAATTCTCACACATTGGATCACCCAATGTGGAGACATTATACCCAATGTCTACCTTCTTGCAACTCCAATCTTCATTCCTTGTTTTCATTTTTGCTTCTAAATTGCTGCATAAATTAAGAGAATTGGAGATTGGGGTTGTTTGACAAAATAATCAAAATATGTAGAAAAATAACATGTGCCAACACACAAAATACAATTAGAACCATAGAATAATGAATCCAATAATTTATATTTTTCTACACATCAACTACTAAAGGCACGCTTGTCAACTACTAAAGGCACGCTTGTATCTAATTGCACTTTCAAGCATAAGGTATGTAGAATTCCGTCTAGTGATAACGTCTAAGCGTAAACCAATGATGAAAATATCTATATCGCATGTCATATCGCAACTTTGATTTTACGGATATATCGATATCGCAAAAAATTTGAAAAAACAACTGAAATCTTATTGAAATTTTGGAAATTTAATATGAAACTTTAGGGATTATTTTTACACTTCATAACACATATATTCCACTCAAAATCACATTAAGATAATATATTTAAAACTAACATATAGATAATAAGCATTATAAATACTGTTTTTTGAATGAAAACTGATAATATATTACTCCCTCCGTCCCACTATTTTCAGCCTACTTGCCATTTTCGTTTGTCCCAGTTAAATCTGCCAGCCCCAAAATGACAAAGAAAATTTTACTCTCTAACCCCTCCATTTCTTTCATTTTACAACTTTTGTACTCAAAAAGTTGGTTTAAATTACAAAATTGCCACTCAAAAATATTAAAATAACACATCCAATCAAAGTCAACATCTTTTTCTTAATATTTGTGCTGGTCAAAGTAGGCTAAAAATCATGGGACGGAGGTAGTACATAATACAAGACAAAATTACTAAAATTACATCACACAATACACTAGTACTAAAAGGATGACCTATGAGGTTCAAACATAGTAGATGGAATGTCATCTTGATCCAAGCTGATACCAACTCATCACATTAGAGTACTTATTAATATAGTTATGCACATGTCATTCATAAGTTGCTATATCTCATCCAACTGCTTCACCATGAATTGGATAGTGTACACTAATCCAATTATATTGTTGATATTCATTTTGATTTTCATACGACATTTGAGGAGGTGGGTGATGAAAAACATCTCGAGTACTCCAACCAAATTGTGAACTTTCAAAGGTGTCAGCAACATATGAATCTTGAGACATATCACTATGTTCATTGCTACCCATATTTATGGAATCAAAATTGACTGAAATTCGTTCAATATCAATAGATGAACTTTCTTCTTGATTCCAAGCACGTCTTCTAGTGTATTCTTTTGCAATAGCCGCTATCCCTAGACCTCCTTCTCTGCTTCCATGATCCATATCTTGTGTTGCATGACTAAACTTGGCCTCACCAGTGAATAAACTCAATAACACTTGGTTTGAAACATAATCCTCTTGATTATATCCACCATTCCCACCAGTCATCATTGTCATCATTTCCACCATCACTATTTCCACTATTTCCTCTATTAGTAGAGCTATTTGATTTTGAAGTAGAAGATGTATGACCAACTTCTTGTTGTAACACTTTATCAACATCAATGCCATAATCACGAGCCATAGCAGTAACTTTTGGATCAAGATTTCCTTCATTGTCATCTAAGTGTGCTGGTCGAACCCATTGAAAAACCTGATCCTCTTCATCATCATTTTCTTCTAGAGTTATATCTAATAGTTCTAGATATTCATACTCTGCAACCTTGTCATTTTCAGCTTCCATATCTCGAATCCTTAACTTCATATTGTAATAGCAAAAGATAAGTTGTTGAAGTTTCGAATATGCAAGTCGATTCCGCTGCTTCGAATGTATTAATGCACAAGTGCTCCAGTTACTCTCACATGCAGAAGATGATGCCGTTTGTGATAATATTCGTGTTTGCCAAATTTCTTAATGTAGGCGATGAGTGGCCATACATAACCCACCACTCAGTTGACATACATCAATAAACATAAAATGCACATTAATTTTGTTGAAAACATATTATATATATATATATATAATTTGAATTATGAATTTAACCAGTCTCAAAGAAATTTCAATTAATAAAACTTACAAGGAACCATTGTACTTCGAGAAGCAATGGCAGTACGATCAGCAAATCCTTTTCTCTCGTCACGAAAAAATGTAAGCTACACATTTATTACCATTTTATATACTTTTTTTTTTACCTTAAAACAAGTATATTTGTATATAACAAATAAATAAATACAATTTATATCACCTCATTTCCAAATTGAGCTACACCATCAGAGTTTGGGTCCAACTTGTTAAAAACTTCATGAACTGCTTGAATTAACATAGGATCATCACCAACTCGTGAACGATATTGGAATCGCAGATTCAAGTAATAAGCTACAAAATTAATAAAGATTGTTAGAGTATCATGTAATTAATATAAAAATGCTTTAAATTCATGTAAAGGAAAATTGTTACCTGCAACATGTAATAGATGATAAAGCGTACGATCCCACCTAGATTCAATTATTTTCACCATCCATCGTGATCCTTTCAAGCGTTCCACCTTGTCCTTCATAACACAAAATAAGTCATACAATATGGGCTTAGTAGGAATGGCCTAAGTGTCCACTACTCGAAGAACTTGATATAGGGGCTCATAAAAATTAACATGTTGTACAACATCCCAGAATGTGTGATCAAGAATTTGTCTTTCTAACTTTCTGTCCAAATCTGTTTTACTTAATCGATTATTTCCCCATTCATCACTCGTAAACAACCGCTTCAAGCTATGTTTTTTCTTTAAAAGCTATCCAACGCGATATAATTCATTGTAAAACGTGTAGCTTCTGGTCGTACAATATCGCCTTGACATATCTCTCGCACTAGTGCAAGTAACCAACCATGATTATAAATATAGTTGGTTAATTGTCTAGCCTTTGAAATGACCTCCACAACACTCTCTCCTTTTCCAATATCCTAGAATATTAAGTTGATACAGTGGGCGGCACATGGCTTCCAATACAAATTATACTTACTCATCAATTTTTTTCCTGCTTTCTCAGAAGCCGACCCATTATCAGTAACAACTTGTACGACATTCTTCTTCCCAACCTACAACACCACTTCTTTTAGCAATGAATATATGTATTGATGATCCTTGATTCTGTTCGAAGAATCAACCGACTTAAGGAATACAGTTCTGCTCTTACAATAGACCATGACGTTTATGTTGGACAACTTCGTCGGTCCAGTCCACCCATCTGACATGATAGTGCACCCATAAGTCTCCCACTTCTCCTTTTGAGAATTCACATACTCACTAATTTCTTTATACTTCATATCGAGATATTTATATTTGATCTCATATGGACTTTGTGGGGGCACTCCTGTACCTATTTCTTGCACTGCAACATGATGTGAGGATGCTTTGCTAGGTGGAAAATTCTCATAAATAAAGAACTTACTCACAATTCTGCCCAATTTCTCTTTGAGGCTACCATGGAAAAATACATCTTTGATCTTCTTTTGTTTTGCTCTTTCTGATTTGTATAAAGATGGTGCAACTGGAGGTGGTTCCAAACTTGATTCTCGAACACTATGTGATCGACGAATTTGGGAAGGTTCATCAACACTTCGACTTGAACTGCCTATTTTATTACTATTCCAAGTGTGTCTTTGCGGTCTTTCCCATTCACTAGCCTTGGAAGCTTCCATGGCAATCCGATATAATTTTCGTTCTGATCGATCAAGGTCAGCGGGATACATAAACACATCATCCTCATCCTCATCTTCATCATCATACTCATCTCTCAAGCCTTAACGCAATTCTGCTCGAATGTCCTTTATTTTTTGAGCTTTCTTTTGTTTTGTAACATCTTTCATTTTTAGTAAGTTACGAATCTCTTGTTTAACTTCAGGAGGCACATGTGTACATGTTCGTGAATTTTTTCTAGGATCTATATGGCTCAAATGATACTTAAAACGAGTAATACCTCCACTTTGAAGTACAAGACTGCAAAAAATTGCAAATAGTTTCCATTTCTGTTATTAGGAATGACTCTACAATATTTCCAAGCAGGATCAAATCTTGTATTGTCTACTATGCCACTGCCACTTCCACTTCCACTTCCACTTCCATTTGTCATTTATTTTATATTACCTTTGAAAAAAAAAGATTATAAAGTTAATATAAATATATTATTAAAACAAAAAATCAATCACTTCAACTGAAGTTATAACTTCAAAGTAATAAAAGTTATAAATATTCAAAGTCATACAATCAAAATATGTAAATACATAAAATTTTACTAAAACTAATTATAACAATTAATTGTAAGTACAAAATTACAACATTACATTTTACATACCATTGCTTCACTATAACATAATTAATTGTAAAATTATGATTTTATAATAAACTTCTATAAGTTAACTAAATGCATCACCTAACATATACATAATTAGCACAATTAAACATAGCAATTTACAATATACCAACAAAATGCTATTTTTATCAACTAAAATGAAAAAAAAAAAGGATTACATTTACATACCAATCTGTAGTTCTTCAAAATGACAATTGAATGATATATATAGTGGTGCAAGTATTTCCTCTCCAATGTCAATGCCCTTTATCCAAAAAAAAAAAAAAAAATAGATACATTAAAATAGTCATAATTTATAAAGTAAATAATTGAAATTAATTTAATAAATTGTTGGGAGAGAGTTACTGATATCATACCTTGAACCTTAAAATGTACGATAGAATGTTCACTTGCATTTATCCTCTTATATAGAGAAATATATCATGCAAAAAAATTAGAAAAAAAAAGTTAATGAAATAATAATTGGTTAAAGGAATGGAAATTTCAAAAAGCCACAAAATATGACTATAAATATGGATATGAAAGGTTGATGTGAGAAGAGAATATATTCCTTCTACTATCAAACAAAATACACAATACAAAGTAAAAAAAAATCACATAGTTCAATTTTTTGAATCAAAATCACTCATTTTGATATGCATGCTATATTTTGCAATATATCCACGATATTTCCCAATTTCCATCCAATTTTGTACTACACTGAACCGATATCGAATCAATATCGATATTTTACGATATTTTGCGACATATCCGCGATACCGAGGAAAAAAACATTAACACCCAATATCCATATCGCAATATCCATATCCACGATATATCCGCAATATTTTGTGATATTTTCATCCTTGTCGTAAACCAACTTTAGTATCAAACCCACCAACTTGACTAACACACATTGAAGAAAACTTTTCATCCTCCCTTCAGATGCGTTAACATATTTAATGCTCTCTCTTATCTTGTACAAAGCTTTGTCAGCCACTTTTAGACCCCCTTGAACTATAATGTTCAAGATATGAGCACAACATCTCACATGAAAAAATTTGCCATCGCAAAAAAAGACTACCTTGCAAAGAAATTAAGCTTTTCTTTTAAGATAGTTTGCATGACATCATTAGAAGTAGCATTATCCAAAGTAAGAGAAAATATTTTTCCATCAATACCCCATTCTTTCAAGCAATTGAAGACTTTATTTGCTAATTCGAATCCAGAATGTGGAGGCTCCATCTTACAAAAAAGAGAGTATCTATAGTGTTCAATTTCCACTCACGATCGACAAAGTGTGCTGTCAAACAAATATAGCCTTCACCATTACAAGCAGTCCAACAATCAGAGGTGAAACATGCATATTCTTCCTGGACAATTAATCATTCATAACACACTTCAATTTCTCCTTTTCAGCATAATACATATGCACAATATCATTAGTAGCAGTTTTCTAATCCATTTGTATTCAACAAAGGAAAGAGAAAGATCATGTGAAACAATTACCATTGATATAAGTTCACGAACGTGCTTGGGATCAATCTTTCTTGATCTTAATTTCCCTTCCTTATCTAACATCGTCCCAGCCACGTCTGTCTTTATACCTATGAATACTCTTGCATTTTATTCATATGATCACTTCTAAGAGTGGATGTTCCATAATTGGAGCCTCCCCATGCATTTATTAATAATTACAAATTTATAACACTTCAAACACACAAAACAAAGAGATATAATTGAAACAATAAAATAATAACAAAGCAGAGTTTGATAAAATTATAAATATACTATCACTATTAAAAAAAGAAATAAGTGAATAGTTGCCAGAACTAAAAACATTCTACCACAGTACCACTACAAAAAAATATATTATATAAAATTGTTAAATATATATGTTACCTGGAGTCACAGAAGAAAGATGGAGAAGAATTCATTCTTGAGAGAGATGATTTAGATGTGGTGGCGTGGTGGAATGGTGTATGTCGTGAATTTGAGATTATACTCTTAATTCTTGGTGTTGTATTCATACTATGTAACCCTATATTTGAAAATTTAGATACATTACACGGCACACGGGCCAACCCTGTTTAACCACGGGTCAATCCTATTTAACCGCGGGCTAAACGGTTCGGGCTAAAAAAGCCCGATTTTAAACGGACTCCTAATATTTAAACCTAACCCTCTATTTTTTCGGTTTAAACGGACTGACCTGTCGGGCCGTGGACCCTTTTAACATCCTAATGCTAGGCATCCATGACATAGTGTATTGTGAGACTATTCCGCATTTCTTTTTAAACTAACCCCTCTTCTACTTCTTTTCTTTATTCTATGATGGATCGAAGCTGTACTACTTGACAATAATTTTTTAAATTGATATACTTTTGAATTAATTCAATGTGCTCCTGTGGTCCTCACCATGATCATAGTACTTCACTGGCTGAAAGGTGAAATTAACTATAAAATATTTATGTACGTACCTAGTTATATACAAATTAAAGTAGAAAAGTAAATAGTATTCTAGAAGTTCTTAGTGCAGGTCACTAGTATTGTTGACAAATCAACATTTCAAGATCATAAAATTAATCATTCTTGATGATATATAGATTCTCAACCTTTATGATGGTAGATTGTTGGTTGTGATTAAAAAGTTGATTATCAATTATTAATTACACTAGCTTGATGGTTTTGCAAACCTTTCCAATCAAAAACTAATTAATTAGATAACTACAATATAGTGAAATATTATCAGCTATATATGAGCAATAGCTTCGACGTTTCGAGGACAAATTCTTCTCAAATTAATCAGACGTAAATATGAAATTAGGTATTAAAAAAAAAAAGGCAAACTTTAATAATGAACACTGCGTTACATAGCACATAGTCTTCATGGAATATTAATAATACCTACCTTTTACAATGTGCCATAGTGCCATATTAGCTTAATCTCTCAGCTTATAGAGTTGTGTTTCTTCTGTGATACACCCTTTCAAGTTTTTTCCTTTCACTGCCATCTTTTTCATGGAAAGACTCTTCTATAATTGTTGAAAGGCCTGGAAAATTCACATCAAGAAAACATCTGAATTATCATGAGATGACCACCAACATATAATGATCATATATATATAAGGAAAATTATATATGAAACATATATACTTATGGGTAACATCAATTTTAGTCATGTAAGTTAAATCATTTCTAATTTTGGTGCATCAAGTTTAAGCTTTCTAATTTTAGTCCTGTAACTATCGATTTTTCCAATTTTAGTCATTCCGATTGCCACATCAGATTTTTTGATTGTCACGTCAGATTTTCCAACGGCCACGTCAGTAGTTTTGGTTGTTCCGACAAAAAAGGACTAAAATTGAAAAAAAAAAATTGATAGTTAAAGGATTAAAATTGAAAAATGTAAACTTGATGCACTAAAACTGAAAAAGACCTAACTTACAGGACTAAAATTGATATTTCTCATGTACTTATTTACCTGATCCATTAATGTTCTTGCAGTTTTGCACTTGGATTCTCATAGTTTCTGCATTTCGTTTTCCATTTTGGCCACATTCTTTCAATGCCTTCATCTCAGCCTCTCTGAAAAGCCATGTTGAATCCATTTGCTTGCTGATCATACGCACTGCATAGTATGGAACTTTTACAGAGTTCTTGGATTTTATACAAACATTGATGAATGCTATTGAATCCATCAAGCTCTCTTTAGCCATCCCTTTCATATCATAGGCTTGTGATCTTATCCAGAGGCTATTGGCATGTGAGTTTGGAGGGGCGGAAAGGGAAAGAGCTCGAGTCGTGTCGCTAATGGCAGCATCAATTTCTGTTAGCAGCAAATTACACTGTGCTCTATTGTTGTACAGAACAATTCTTTCATTTCTATGTCTTAATGGACATGTCTCTAAAGCCTCACTATACTTGATAGCTGCCTCTTCTATTTCCCCCACAGAGAACTTCCGATTTCCCTGTTGTTTTATGAGTTTAGCCATGGCCCTTTTCCCTTCAAGCTTCTCACTTGACATAGATTGCTCTCTCTTTCTTCTTTCTACCTTCAAAAGCCAGATTTCTTGGAGCCATTTTTGGACAACACCATTCTTGATTTTTGTGGCAATTAGTGCCCTTGTGATTGCTTCTCCTACACCTGTTCTATTGCCAAGGCTTCTAAGCTCAACCAAATCAACGAGGCACGATGTGGCGAATTCGATGACTTTGTACCTTGTGTTTGGATCCTTGAGAAGCAAGAGAAGACAATCAATCCCCATGTATTGCCAATCATCTGAAGATCTTGAAAGGTTGCATAGATTCTGAATGACATGTGTGGATCTTGAGATGCTTTCTCTTCCAACTTTGGTGTGACATAGAATCCTAATCAGGCCAACTCCTCCAGGTGACGTGTCATTGGCCAATCCACCCCACATTTCACATAAGCCCTTCAAGAAATCCTTATTGCACATGAGGCCCAAACACCTATTCTTGACAGCAAAACAGTTTAGAAGATGAATGCTCCAACATTGGAGCTGGCTTGCCCATTCCTCCGCCTTTCGATTCTCCATCTCCGGCCCTCCAACGCCTCTCGTAAGCAAGTCACAGTGGTACCTTAATCTCTTCATCCTATCCTTAACTCCCACAAACTTTGCATACACCTCTTCCAAGCAGGATGATGCCAAATGCATGGCTAATTTAACCACTTCATCTTCATGAACCGCAATGGCCTTGAAGGTCTTTTCATAGCTGGCAAGATGGCCGAGAGCTCTAATGGCGACCCTTTTCTCCACCCAACTCATCTTCCCTCTCAGAAGCTCCAACAATGGTAGCATCACACCCGAATCAACAGCCCTCACTGCGAAATCAACTTTGTTCATTGTGTAAGAGCCTACAATATGAGCTGCATAATAAGGAATGTAGATGTTTTGATGTTTGAACAACCAAGCTTCATCATGGATGGCTTTGTTGAGTAAAGTTTTCATGCATTCAAAGATGCCAAGAGAGGGAAGCTCTTCATCATCTGGTCGAGTCATTGCAACGTTCCATAGCTCACTAACCACTAGAATAAGCTCTTCATCATCAAGAAAAGGTATTCCTTTCATGTAATATTTCATTGTATTTCTTCTCATTGATGAATCTTGCTCCTTCATTATGCAAAAGAAGCAACTAGATTTGGTGCAAATCTGCTCTGAAGGCATGTTATGCAGAGTAAAGTTCTTTTCTTGTTTTAGGGTTTGGGGCTTAAGATTGTGGAAGGTTAAAAATGGAAATTAAAGTTTGATAATTATAATTAGTGGATTAGGCCAAAGTTCAGAAAGCCTAAGCGCGCGGCGCATGAGAGGACTTTTGTGCAATTTTAACAATTTGAAATGCAAACTTTTGTGATTTAATATATTAGGAAAGTCACTTTCTGATCATGTATAGAGCTATTTTATATTTTAGAATATCAATAAATTAACATAAAGTTAATGTAGCAATCAACCTTATTTTTCCAGTTTAATTACCTAAAATTACTTTAGACTTTCTTTTTTGAGACTAAGAAAGCTAGTGTTAATGTACATTGAATCTATTCCTTAATAGGAATTTGTTTGTCTTATGTGAAAAAGGGTTTTTTTTTTTTTTTTTTTCTTATTTACTTATTTCCATTCAGCCTATCTCATGTGAAAAAGGGTTAACATTGAATACTAACAAAGAACAGTAACTTTTCATTAGTAGGAGAACAACTACTAGAATGAATAGAAAACAATTGATTGGGTTAAAATAAATTTTCATCTCAATACTAATTTTCGATTTTGATCTTATAATTATTATGATTTTCAATCTAGTCCTACAATTTAAGACTTTAGTACTGTGTGGTCTTCAATCCAATCTTGTAGAATTGGAACTACCTGATAATTTAGAAGTGACGTGGCGACATGTGTCAAATTCTTTTTGATTGACACGTATCACCATATCACTTCGAGGTCATTGGGAAACCTTCAACTTGGGGTCAAGTATTGCATTGCACGTGACATCTTCCATGAAATTCAAAATTTCGAGCCTAAAATGGACTGAAATAGATCGGATAAATTCTTAAAATGTGGACTCATTTAAATTGAAATTTATGACACATATGAGACAAAAATCACAAGCGACCATAACTACAAAAAATGGTTTTAACCTATATTTTGGTCTTACATTTTTGTTACTCTCTGATGACCTGGTTATGCTGCATTAATTGTTCTAGACTACACAAAAAATCCTATATTGTACAACAAGCTACATGCTAGTTTAGGAAAATACATTAGTATATATGATAATACCTGAATTGCCACTTGATTCAAGAAGTGTGGTTGTGGTCCCTTATCACTTTTACAGTTGTGCAACTTCATTTTATTCAGTTAAATAAGCTCAATAACAATGTATCAAGTACATATGGAGATGGTCTCAAGAGTAGTATACGGCTGATATATATAGAATTAATGAGCCTTGGATTAGTGATCAAGACATAAAAAGCAGTACTTTTAGCAACCTTAATCCTCATATAACAATATAATGTGATGACTTTTAGATTAAGTTAATGTTTAACGTTGTTGGTCATGTACGGATCATACTATATTTTGTTGGTCCAGTCCTAAAGTGCGTCTATTTTGTCGCTAGCGCATAGTTTATTTGCTTCTTCATCCATGATTCATGTGAAACTTGGCATGTTAATTATGACATGATATATATAATAATCTATGATGTGTAACAACAAATTTAACCTAGGAGGAAGTGATGAACTAACATGAAAAGCAGCTTCAGCTTGTTTTAAGGCTTAATTCTTCTTGAATATCTATATTAAATATTCAGTCCCAGCTTCCTTTTCTCAAGAATTAACTGCACTTATCTCATCCTCTATAATTAAGAAGCTTCCTACATGTATCTTGAAAACAGAGCCAAGAACTTAAATATAGCATATATAGTATAGATCAAAGACATGAAGAATGAGAGTGATAATTAATTAAGAAGCTCTGTTAGCTTAGTAATTGCAGAAGTGGTCCCCTTTTTTCATCTAAAAACTCAACACAAAGAGTGTAATAGTAGTAGTTAATAGAGATTAATAAATGAAGTACAAATGGGCCAATGGCGACTCTCTCAAGAATATGCGGCTCTCATGCAACACACTCGCACCTTACAATTTGCATCAAAAGAATTCAAGATTAATGTATACCATATCATCGTCTTCACGTGTAATACCAAAAAACTCATTTTTATCCTTCCCCTAATCATTGTTCGTTATTAGTATTGTAAAAATACATTTTTTTTAGTTTGGTCCTGTAATTGACAATTTCGTCCAATCTTAACTCTTTTTCGTTTGATTTTTTATTTTCCGACCATTCGGTGAATGCATTACACTCGCCTCAATCTATAGCGGAAAAATAAAAAATTCAACCAAAAAAGGACTAAAATTGGTTGAAATTTTCAATGAAAAGATCAAAATTGAAAAGGTATGACCAAAATTATACGAATGTTTTAATTACAAGACTAAAATTGAAAAAAAAAAATGCATTTTATAGGACAAAAGACGAACATTAGCTATGGGGAGGACGAAAAATGAGTTTTTCCCCTTATATCTATAACACTATATAAGTATGAATGTTTCGTCTATTTTTCATAACATAAATACTTTTGTGAGTCAGGTGCATGGATATCTGGGATCCATGCACCCGGGTCGACTCGTCCACGCGCCCTCAGACGCTCCCACGCACCTGGATGGATGCGTTCAAATCCACCCAAATTCACTTCAGGTGATATACATTTACCTTATGTTAGAGATACATTTATGTTATGTTACCATACATTTGTATCCTGATTTCATACCTTAGAATTTTCAACTATACCTTCATACATTTTAGCAATATTAGACCTTAAGTTATATTTAAACGTACCTTTCAGCTACATTAGTTATACCTTTATATATAGTATAAGGTATGTCTAACATAACATAAATGTATGACTAATACTACGTAAATGTATGTGTACAAAATGTGTCGAAATTAGTTTTTTTTTTTTAGTTAAAGGTATGAAATCTAGGCATAAAGGTATATCTGACATAATATAAAGGTATGTCTAACATAACTTAAAGGTGATGACCCAATTTTAAAAAGTAGTCACAAAATAGTTACTATTTATATTAAATAAGCTAATTCAACAAGCATATGAATTTCATATGACTATGTTTGAAAAGGTCTATCCAAAAATAACAATAAAAAAGATGAATATGTTTGGACTAGATTCGCAAATCTTACTATCATACCTTATTTTCTAACTTTTTCTATAATTTTCAATAAGACCATTTCATTTGTCTACTTTTCCTACAACAAAAAAACATTTATTTTTTCTATACTTTACAATGTGAAAATTGACATATAATTGCAATCCTACCGCACAAAAATTCTGAAGAACTCATATGATGTTGCAGTCTAGCAAACACCTCTAGAACAACAATATAGATAAAAACCTAGTTCTCTAGAGAAGAAGGAGAAGAGAAGATATTCTTTTTTGATGAACAAGTGAAAAGTCCTTTTACAATACATAATTTCCACTATTTATACTCTTTTCCTACAAAAAGGGGCATTTCTGTCATTTCCCTTTGAAGCTTTTTTGTTGCTTAAGCCACCAAAATATTCCTTTTGTCAAAGTACTCATTTTACTGCCTCAGGTATACATTTTCTCTTCTAAATTCTTCAATTTTCTGTTATGCAGGGAGATATTTCCTTTTGTCCTTTTTGGCCACGTCAGCGAGCCCTTGCAGCATGCTTACCATCCTTGTCACAGGTTATCATTCTCTACACCGAGCGCACAAAGCTTTACATCTGCTGTTCAACACGTCTTCAGCACTTCTGCAATCACACCGAGCGCATAGAGCTTCTCGTCTGCTGTTCAACGCATCTTCGCCACTTCTGCAACCACCTCTGGCTAGGGGCAGTTATGCAGTTCCGCAATTTTATGATTTTTGTTTATTAAAGATAAGATATCCCAAAATAATGACGTGTATTCGAAGACCCCCTTTCTATTCTCGTCCTTCCCACATCAGCTACTCCCCTTGGTGCAGTCGAGCAGATCCGGTTTGGCAGAGCTGGTCGGCTGCAGCACTTCGTATATTTTTCTCTCGAGCAGAGAGCTAATTTCCCCTTAGCTACTCCCCCTGGTGCAGTCGAGCATATCTGGTTTGGCAGAGCTGGTCAGCTGCAACACTTCGCGTATTTTTCTCTCGAGCAGAGAGCTAATTTCCCCTTAACTACTCCCCCTAGTGCAATCGAGCAGATCTGGTTTGGCAGAGCTGGTCGGCTGCAATACTTCACGTATTTTTCTCTCGAATATTTTCTCCGCTATTGGGATATGTTCTCCACGCGCCATATCTTTTTTTTTTCTCCACATGAGAGCGATTCTGTGATTTTGACAGCAAGTGTCCTTTCATTTTTACCTTTTTGAAACGTCTTACTTGATGCACATAATATTGATCTTACACGTGGCGATCATCTTGTAGTGGACTATGAAAAGCCGCGCCCCTTCCCAATGCTATATTCAAATTTGCCCTAATTCATATCTTCTCTCTCCTCATTCTTACTCTTCAATTTTCCCTCCTGCAACTCCTTCTTCTTCTCCGGCGATCCTTGCGTTGGAAACTACTGGAGATTTTTCCGGTGACTCTTCTTCTTCCTATTCTTCATTTGCTTCATTTGGTTTTCCATGGCGAGAGAAGGTAATCTCTAACCTACCTGTTTTGTTGTTTTTGGTTTATGTACAGTGCCTGTATACTGGGTGATTTTAGTGGCTTATAAACTGAGGGATCCTATTATCATACTTGTTTGGTTCTGGTTTGTTGGTGGTGTTGAAAAAACTTGGTGTTTTTAGCATAATATTTCTCCCTTCCATCTTCATACTTTTTCATGGCTTCCTCTGATCACGAGACTAACTCCTCTGATGTCCGAGCGCCTGAAGGCACCCCTTCTTCCCATCTTCCTCTACCTAGCGACCAAACCACATCTACTTCGTCCAAAGACCACTCACTTCCAAAGGAGGAATTGGTTGCCTCGAGTGTAGATCCTCTAAGTTACAACGCATCTGACCAAAATTTTAATTATGTCAGCCATCGCTCTTCCTTCTCTCCTGACCGCGTCGACACCCTCCGCTTAGCCTTTAGTATCCCTCAAGATTTTTGTATATATTGCCCTGCCGGACATCACAGACCTAACTTCCTTTCTGGGCGCAAGCTAGCCTTCTGGACCGCTCAATTGAGAGCTAGTTTCCGATTCCCTGTAAATTCCTATCTTTGTAGGTTATCCTTTTTTTTATCAAGTTCCCCTGAATCAGTTCACTCCCTTCGCTATTCGACTCATGCTTGGCTTCTTCATAATTTTAAAGGGCAATGATGGCAATCCTACTGCCGAGCTCTTCTTCTCTAACTTTCATCTTAAGTTTAAGCCCCCCTTCTTCTATGTCACTGCCGATCCCCGTGGTTTAATTCATTTCTTGGGCAAACCCCAGAGCTGAGATAAACAATGGAAAGAGGATTTTTTTTTTTTGTTTCTAGTGCTGATACGTGGGATTTCCCAACGGGCTCATGGGTACATACTAAGCCCTTAGTGAAAAAAGAGTTTTATATCAGCTGCCCCCCTTCCGACCGAGCAATAATCGAGGAGCTAAACGCCTCTGTTCATACAATAGGTTCTTTTGATATAGTTAGTTTAGTTGAACAGTCCTCTGTTTTGTCTTACTTTGGCCTATGTCCGGGAGAAACTTCTTACCTTTCCGATTTTGGTATTATTCTTCTTCTGTCATTCCTTTCTTTTTGCTTGTTCATCTCTTTCTATTATTCTTGCTTATACATTATACAATTTTGGCCACACAGAGCATGCGTGGAGAAGGACCATTCCTCGTCGAGAGCCCATCCCTCCTGCACGTTTTCATCCGGGCGACGCCTCTGCTCCCGAACCCCGCTCATTGACCTCTGCTCCTGATGTTCCCAGAAGTGACAGGGGGAAATGCCTCTTGAGCTCTATAGAGCCGTCTTTGGATGCGCGCCGGCCACACCTCCAATCTCCTGCTAGAAGTGGGCCTGAACCTACAAGGGAACGTTCTCGGTCGAGCCAAGTAAGGACTTCTTCTAACGATGTCTTTACTCATGAGCTCCCAAAATCCCTTCTGGAGCTTTCTACAGAGGAGTCTCGGCAGTTCCTTCAGCTTTGCCTAACCCCAGCCGACACTTACACACTCAGTCGGCTTCCTCAAGAAAATGAGCTTGCCATGGGGGCTCACCATGTCTTGAAGGTACTCTACAGCCCTTCCATTCATGATCTTTTGAACTTTTGCGAGAATTTCTTTTCACCTTTTTGCTTCAATCCCACAGGGTTTAATCCATTTCAGCAGACTTCAAGCAAAGACAACATCCTCTGTTGATCCAGCTCCTGCTCTTTTGGAGAAGGACAATAAGATATATGCATTGAAGTTCAAACTGGCGGAGCAAGAAAAAATGATTAAAGAGCAGCAGCGCGATGTGGAGTTCTGGAAGAAAAAGGCTTCTCAGGAAAAGAGCCGTTGCAGAGAGTATGGGGTTCGGAAGTTTTTCGAAGGAATAGAGGCTTGTAAGAGGAACTTGTATATGACGACGGCGGGGCAGAGCTTCCTGGAAGAGGTGATAACTGGCCTAAAGGATGCTTACCTTAAGAGTACCAGCTCTCTAGCTGATTTCGGACCACACATAGGCCACTATTATGGCTTCGGGTTTGATGCAGCTCAAAAGCAGGCTCAAAATCAAGGTTTTACTGGCACCTTTGACTTTAATAGACCTCTGGATAACATGCCGGCCTCCCCTTATTTCTAGGGTGACCCCTCGGAGGATCCAGATTCTCCTTGGTGTCTGCCTGCACTCCAGAAGGCTTATGCCTAGTTATGCTCCGTGCCGAATGAAGCCTTTACTCCCATTGATCCCGCCTCTTGCAAATTCCCTCTTCTGCCGGCACCACCTCTGCCTACACCTCCTGCTGCGAACTCTGACCCTAATGTGGTGGATCCAATAGTTCTAAGTGGGGACTTTTCTGAGATCATACCTCTTCCCGAGATGCCCTCAGAACTACCATGCGCCAATCCTCCCGATACTTCTGATCCCCCTGGTGAGGTCCCCTCCTCTGAAGATCTGCCCACTTCTACCTGAGCAATCCTTTTATTTACGTTTTACAAAACAATGCTATTTTATGATACTCTACACATTTTTGATTTCTTCTATGATGTTGAAACAATCTGTTTAATTTCTTTCTCTGTTTATTTAAATAGTACTTATTCATGAATTTTTTAGAATGCTCCTCCTGTTATAAGTATAAAGTGTTAGCTCCATGTTTCATGTGTGATTATCCTTATCATGTTCGCTATTTTGCTGGCTTGTGCTACTGTATGCTTTAAGCCTGAAATTTTTTCCAACCATCTATCTATAAAAAAGTGTGAGTCATGTATATAAATGAACCTAAAAAAGAGGGAAAAAAGAAAAAGTAAGGACCATAATCGAATCAAGAAGAAAGAAATTACTCATAGATAAAATTTTCCATAAAACATTTCACATTCTCTTTCTTGTATGCCCAACTTATAAACCTAAAAAACTCCTCCTATACTCCTGTAAAGATAAGGTAGATCGTGATGAGTTAACACCGTATTTTATTTGAACTGATTATTCTGATTACTCTTTAGCCCCACCGACCCTAACCAGAGGTGTTGCCAGACCCTGAGGTCTGCCTCGGCCAGGGTGGCTGCTTTCTAGGGTGAATTATTCTTTGGCCCTACCGACCCTAGCCAGAGGTGTTGCCAGACCCGGAGGTCTGCCTCGGCCAGGGTGACTGCTTTCTAGGGTGAATTATTCTTTGGCCCCACCGACCCTAGCCAGAGGTGTTGCCAGACCTCTGGGGTGGTTGCTTTCTAGGGTGAATTATTCTTTGACCCCACCGACCCTAGCCAGAGGTGTTGCCAGACCCGGAGGTCTGCCTCGGCCAGGGTGGTTGCTTTCTAGGGCAAATTCGTTAAAATTAAATACTCAGGAGTAGCTCTTACTTGTCATTTTCTTTCTTTAGGCGTAGTATCTTTTAAGGTTGCAAATATTCCAAGGTCTGACCACTTCTTTTCCTTCTTCTGTCATCAAACGATATGCGCCTCCCTTCAATACCTCTGATACTATATATGGGTCTTCCCAGTTTGGTTCTAACTTCTCCTTTGGTTTCAACGCATTAGACCTTCTTAGGACCAGATCTCCTTTGTCGAAGCGCCGCAGTCTTACTGTCTTATCGTAAGCTGCCTTAACTCTGCTCTTGAATTTTTCAATCCTCAGCCGTGCTGCCTCTCTTTCCTCCTCTAACAAATCCAAGTCTTCTTTTATTAAATTTTCATTTTGCTCTTCATCAAATGTCATTATCCTGTGAGTTTCCATCCCCATCTCTGCTGGAATTACTGCATTGGCTCCATATACCAAGTTAAAAGGTGACATATCGGTGGTGACCCTAGGCGTTGTTCTGTATGCCTATAAAACCGAATCTAGCTCTTCCATCCAGTTATTTTTAAGAGTTTCAATTCTCGTTTTCAATCCATTAATTATCGTTCGGTTGGTAACCTCCGTTTGGCCATTCGCCTGTGGGTGAGCTACGGCTACAAACCTCTGGGCGATTTTCATCTCCTCACACCAAGCCTTTATCCTTCTTCCACAGAACTGTGTACCATTATCCGAGACCAAGATTCGAGGCACCCCATATCGGCAACAAATCTGCTTCCACAAGAACTTGATGATATTCTGCTCATCAATCTTACCCAATGGCTCGGCCTCTACCCATTTCGTGAAGTAGTCCACAACGACTGCCAAATTTTTTTTCTGTCCCTTGGATATCGGCAGTGGTCCTACCAAATCGATCCCCCATTATGCAAAAGGACATGGGGAGGTCATCCTTCCCATTTCTTTTGCCGTACTGTGGATTAATGGGCCATGGATTTGGCAGCTTCGACATCTCTGAACCATTTTGTTGAGGTATCAACAAAAATGAGTAAAATCAAGTAAACATAACACATATTGAAAAGATAACTTAGCAGAAAAGGAAATAAAATGCACATAACCCAGAAGATGACATTCATGAATTCATTCATCTATTGTTGAAAAAAGAATACAATGAGTGTTTTTGCTTTCCAAAAGTATTTCTTTCATGAAAAAAACCTGCCTCTATTCTCTTTTCTCTTCCTATTTATACTCTTCTCATTCTTTCTCTCTT
The DNA here is from genome assembly GCA_005771605.1 of Scutellaria baicalensis. Lineage (NCBI taxonomy): Eukaryota > Viridiplantae > Streptophyta > Magnoliopsida > Lamiales > Lamiaceae > Scutellaria > Scutellaria baicalensis. The sequence goes on along the minus strand of CM016725.1, from coordinate 28,919,983 downwards.
TTAGGTGGCACCTTCTAGAATCATCCTTCCTTTTCACTGATTATATCTTTCTTCCAGTTTGTTAGGAGGTTATTCTCTTTTGTCTTATATGTAACGGATTCGTCATCTCTTTATCTCTTGGATTTTGCCACGTAGCCCTCTTTGTCGATCATCTTTTCTGTTCGTATGCCAAATATTATCCAGATGGTTCTGCTGAGTTCTGCTTTTAGAGTGTGCTCTGCTGAGTTCTGCTTTGAGCGTGCTCTGCTGGATTCTGCTTTGAGCGTGCTCTGCTGGATTTCTCCTTATAAAGTACTTATTTAACTATTTCCACTATTTTCTGAATTACTAGATGAAGGACGTATCCCCTACCCACATCAGCTACATCCCCTGGTGCATTTAAGCAGATCTGGTTTTAGCAGAGCTGGTCAAGTGCAACACTCGTGATCTTCTTCTTGAGCAGAGAGCTAATTTCCATATCAGCTACTCCCCCTGGTGCATTTGAGCAGGTCTGGTTTTAGCAGAGCTGATCGAGTGCAGCACTTGTGATCTTCTTCTCGAGCAGAGAGCTAATTTCCCCATCAGCTACTCCCCCTTGTGCATTTGAGCAGATCTGGTTTTAGCAGAGCTGTTCAAGTGTAGCACTTGTGATCTTCTTCTCGTGCAGAGAGCTAATTTTCCCATCAGCTACTCCCCCTGGTGCATTTGAGCAGATTTGGTTTTAGCAGAGCTTTTCAAGTGCAACACTTGTGATCTTCTTCTCGAGCAGAGAGCTAATTTCCCCATCAGCTACTCCCCCTGGTGCATTTGAGCAGATCTGGTTTAGCAGAGTTGATCGAGTGCAGCACTTGTGATCTTCTTCTCGAGCAGAGAGCTAATTTCCCCATCAGCTACTCCCCCTGGTGCATTTGAGCAGATCTAGTTTAGCAGAGCTGATCGAGTGCAGCACTTGTGATCTTCTTCTCGAGCAGAGAGCTAATTTCCCCATCAGCTACTCCCCCTGGTGCATTTGAGCAGATCTGGTTTTAGCAGAGCTGGTCAAGTGCAGCACTTGTGACTTCTTCTCGAGCAGAGAACTAATTTCCTCTGTATTTTCAAAATTTTCATGCTTCCCTTCTTAGTGTTCTCATTGGTTTAGACTTAATCTCCACCTTACACGTGTTGTTGAAAGACACCTTGATCGTACCTCACTCGCACCTTTTCGAGATAAGTCTTTTCAACTTCCTCATTTTGTTACTTCTTACCCTATGTATCTTCATTTACCCTAATTGCAAAAAAGGAAAAATTTCTCCCTCCTCTTTTCGGCGGCGATCTTCAACCATCCTCTCCGGCACTCCCTTTCTTCAGTGTTTTACTCTTCCGGCTAACCTGGTTTTCTTTCCACACTCCTTCTTCTTCGATTCTTACTCTCCTTTTTTCTTCATGGCAAAAGGTAACCCTTGAACTTTTATTTATTGTGTTTTTACTTGTAAAATAGTGTGTAGTGAAAATACTTGGTGTTTTGAGTTCATCATTCCTCGATTCCTGCTATTGTTCGGCTTCTTGTATCTTTGGATTTGAATATTGTTATGGCTTCGTCTTCCCCTGTTTCATCATCTGCTTCTGGTGGTAGTTCATCGTTAGGTATTCCAGATCATAGGATATTAGAAGGTTTAGCGTTATCTGAATCTATGAGCCCAACTCGAAGTGCTCATCTTTTTGAAACTCCGCCTACACCCCATTTTGTATATTCCGATGAGGAGGAGTCTGTCTCTAATGCCGATCCTCTGAATTTTTCTTCCTCTGACCCCAACTTCAACTCTGCTTGTGGTCCCTCTCAGATGACTACAGACAGGCTAGAGGTGCTTCAAGTTTCTTTTAATATTCCCTTAAATTTCACCTTGTACAAACCTTCTTCTTTCCAGAGACCAAACTTTCCCTATGGATGTAATTTATCTTTCTGGTTAGCCCAATTCCGCGCAGGACTCCGGTTTCATATTCCTGAATATCTTTGTAGATTGTCCACCCTGTACAGAGTTCCCCTAAATCAATTTGTCCCCTCAACTTTTCGATTGATGATAGGTTTTTTCATTATTTTGAAAGGGAATGGTGGTAATCCTATTGCCGAAATGTTCTATTCTCAATTTCCTTTGAAGTTTAAACCTCATTTCTTTTACGTCAGCGCTGGTCCTCGTGGTTTGGTAAAGTTTCTAGGTAAACCCCAGAGTCGGGATAAGAATTGGAGAGAGGACTATTTTTTTGCTTCAGTCCCTGGAAACATCTGGGATTTTCCAGTAGACACTTGGCTTTATAATAAACCTCTTCAGGACAAGACTTTCCAATACACCTTCCCTGAATCTGATCGAATAATTGTAGAAAAGTTAAACCACTCCTTTTTTTATGAGGGTCATTTTGATCTGGCTGGACTGGTAGAACAGCCAGCTATTCTTTCCCACTTCGGGTTTTCTCTGGAGAAGCTCCTCTGCCATCAGATCTGGGTATTATTTTATTTTTCTTCTTACCTTTTAAGGTCTATAGGTTCAATGTCTTCTTTATATTTCTAGCTTCTAACTTTCTTCTTGCTTCTTTACAGACCAAGCATGGAGGAGGGCACTCCCTACTCTGCCTTCTGATTCTCCTCCCAGACCCTTTTCGAGTTCTGATCGCCGAGCTCCTCGTACAACTGACACTCGTACTACCCCTAGCTCTTCTGATGCTCGCAAAGCCACCACCGATAAGGGAAAACGAGCTCTGATATCTTCAGAACCTCTGCCAGATGCGCGCCGCCAGCGTCTTCGGTCTCCATCTCGTGGGGGTCTGGAGAACTCAACCAATCCTCCTAACTGACCTTGCCCTAGCTGTGTTCGCGCCTCTGCTAATGATTCATGTACTCTAGAGTTACCAAAGTCTATTTTAGAACTTTCAGCTGAGGAGGCGCGCCACTTTCTGAAATTAATCGTCACCTCTGCCGACAACATACTTCTCAGCAAGCATCCACTGGATAATGAGTTGGCGATGTGTGCTCATCACATGACCAAGGTATGAATTTCGTTTGATTCTTATGCTTTTGAATTGACTTCATCTATTTCTTTTCGCAATACCTACTAAAGCTCTTCATTTTTAGGCGGCTGTTTATTTTAGCAAGCTGCAAGCCAGGTTTTCTACTGTAAATCAGGTGGAGACTTCCCGAGCCTTGACAGAGAAGGAATCAGAGCTGGCTGAAGTTAGGTAGAGGTTGGTTACTTTAGAGAAAAGTAACACTGGCCTGTCCAAGCGAGTGAGTGAGCTACTGCAGGAGGTGAATCTTCAGAAGAAACGGGTGGTTGATGAAAAAGCGAAGTCACGTCTTTATGGAACCAGGAAGTATGCCGAAGGGGTTAAGGCATGTCACCGGAATCTTCTCCTAACCGAAGGTGGGGAAGCCTTCTTAAAAGAGCTGGTGGTTGGCTTGAAAGAGGCTTATCTGAAGAGCAACTGTTCGTTGGCGGACTTTGGCTCTCATATAGGTAATTATTATGTCTATGGGTTCCGTTCTGCTCACAAATAAGCAGAAGATCAAGGCTTCTCTGGTGATTTTGATATCAACGGTCCACTGGCGGAAGTGCCTACTTCACCCTACTTTAAGGGCGACCTATATAAAGATATCGAAGCTCCCTGGTGGCTTCCCGTTCTCCAAAAGGCCTATGTTGATCTTTGCTAATCACAAGTAGATTTGGAGGCTTTACCTAGTCTAGAGTTTCTTACCTATCCATTGCTCACCGACAAAGCCCTTGTTACGCCGGCCCCGCCTTTTTGGAATGCTTCCGGAGATCAAGTGGATTTAATTGTGGTTAGGGAAGATTCTCTTGACCTGGTTTCGTCCCTTCTTGCCGAAGATGCTAACCCTCCTCAAACGTCGTTGCTTGAGGGTGTGCCTCCTCATTCTTTTGAAGGAGTTGAGACCCCCGCAGCTCCTCCCGCTGGCTCCTCTGCTGATCCTCCTTCTGCTCCTGATGGCCAAACTGACTCCACCGCTGCTGATTCTTAATCAAACTCTCTCTTTTAAGACATCTTTTATTGATGATGTGTTCCTTTTCAGACAATTTATCTTTTATCTTATTTGCTTCTTCGAACATCTGTTTTTTACTTATCTATTCTTATGGCGACTTTTATATTACTTGGCTAATTTTGTTATGCCCTTGTTTATTTTGTGAAAATGGAGGTTTATGGATACTTTCTTCTATTGTGTTTCATTCTTAGGTTTTTACCTGTGAATCACAAACATTGATCATGCTATAAAGAAAGAACCAAATACTTACTTTGTTAAATAAAAGGAAGGAAATTACTTCACTAGAAATTTTTTCATGAAATCCAACAACTTTCCTTATACAAACTTTCTCCAATATATAAAACTCACTATTCTTCTTCCCTTGCCATCTTTCTTCATCGCATTGTCTCTTTATTCCCTGCGTACATGAAACGAATTACGATCATTACCCATACTTGGACAATATGTGAGTTCAAGCCCCACCTCTGCTGGTTGGCCAACCCGGAGGTCTGGCTACCGGCAGGGCTGCTTTCTATGGCGATTAAGAGTTCAAGCCCCACCTCTGCTGGTTGGCCAACCCGGAGGTCTGGCTACCAGCAGGGTTGTTTTCTAAGGCGATTAAGAGTTCAAGCCCCACCTCCGCTGGTTGGCCAACCCGGAGGTCTGGCTACCAGCAGGGCTGCTTTCTAGGACGATTAAGAGTTCAAGCCCCACCTCTGTGGCCAACGGAGGTCTGGCTACCAGCAGGGCTGCTTTCTAGGGCGATTAAGAGTTCAAGCCCCACCTCTGCTGGTTGACCAACCCGGAGGTCTGGCTACCAGCAGGGCTGCTTTCTAGGGCGATTAAGAGTTCAAGCCCCACCTCTGCTGGTTGGCCAACCCGGAGGTCTGGCTACCAGCAGGGCTGCTTTCTAGGGTGATTAAGGTTTTGCTCCTCATTGAATGTCATGATTCGATGTGTTTTCATACCTACTTCTGCGGGTATCACAGCATTGGCACCATACACTAGGTTGAAAGGTTAGACCCCAGTAGTGGTTCTGGGAGTGGTTCTGTAAGCCCATAACAGTGAGTCTATTTCATCAACCCAATTTGTCTTCACCTTCTCAACCCTAGCCTTCAAACCATTGAGTATTGTTATGTTAGTGACCTCTACTTGGCCATTGGCTTGCGGGTGAGCCACTGCTGCAAACCTCTGTTCAATCTTCATTTCTTTACACCACCCTTGAATCTTCTTCCCATTAAATTGAGTTCCATTATCTGATACCAAGATTTGGGGGACTTCATATCGACAACATATCTGCTTCCATAGGAACCTTATAATATTATTTTCGTCTATCTTGCTTAGCGCCTTGGCCTCTACCCATTTCGTGAAATAATCAATGGCTACCACCAAGAATTTCTTTTGCCCCCTGGCAAATGGTAATGGTCCTACTAAATCAATCCCCCATTTCGCAAAAGGACATGGTGAATGCATCTGACCCAGCTCTCCTGCAGGCAAGTGGATGAGCGGTCCGTGCATTTGACAACTTTTACATTTCTGTACCAATTCCTTTGCATCCGCGCTCATCGTTGGCCAGAAGTACCCTACTCTCAAGGCTTTTCTGACTATGGACTTGTATCCTGCGTGGTCTCCGCCGCATCCCTCATGTATTTCTTACAGAACAATTTCTCCTTCTATTTTTTCGATAAATCTGAGATATGCCTGGGTAAAAGACCTTCTGTATAAATGTTCTCCTATTAGGCAATATTTCAAGATCTCTTTTTCAAGCATCTTTTTCCTGATTCTGTGACCACGGCCTCTTTCAAGGAGTTTATTATGGGAGTTCTCCAATCTTTTATGTTCTCGAATTCTGTTACTTCAGCTTTTACCTTTTGCTGCTCTGCCACAAGCAAGGTGATTTTTCTGGGCTGCAGAAGAGGGTATGCACTGGCTAATTTAGCGAGGTAGTCCGCCTACACGTTGTCAGCTCTAGAGATTTGTTTTAATTCAAATTTTTCCAATTGATTTCTCAGCTTGGCCATCTCCCTCAAATATTTTTCGAAAGATTCCTTCTTGATCTCGTACCCTCCGTGGAATTGTTGAAATACTAACTGCGAATCAGTGAATGCTATCAGGCTTCCCCCTCCAGCTTCTACTACCATTTGTATTCCTCTAACCACTGCCTTATATTCTGCTTCATTATTGGAGACGACATAGTTTAGCTTAACAGCATATTGCACCTCTTCCCCTCCAGGGCCTTCCATTAAAATGTCTATGCCACACCCGTCTTTCGTAGCCGAGCCATCAACGAATATCTTCCATTCCTCTGTTGTCAGGCTGTCTTGTCTAACGCTGGACTCCTGAATGAAATCAGCCAGGCTTGGGCTTTGATCACTTTTCTTAGATCGAATTCTACTTCGTAGGCTCCCAATTCCACAGCCCACCTTACCATTCGTCCAGAGGTGCTTATTTTTCCCATCACCTGTCCCAATGGGTAGTTGGTTCGGATTATTACAGGATGAGACAAGAAATAAGGGCTTAACCTTCTCACTATCGTGATTATCGCCAATCTTGCCTTTTCTATCTCTGAGTATCGTACCTCGGGGCCTTGCAACATATGATTGACATAGTATATGGGCCACTGTTTACTTCCCTGTTGCCGCAGCAGAACGACACTCACAGTTATCTCGCCAACCGAGAGATACATGTAAAGGGTTTCTTATTTTTCTGGCTTTGCTAGTAAAGACAGATTGGCTAAGCATTGTTTGAGCTCATCAAATGCTCTGTCGCATCCCTCACCCCACTGAAATTTACATCCTTTTCTGAGTATTCTGAAAAAAGGGTTGCTTTTGTCTGCTGATTTTGACACGAATCGATTTAGAGTTGTGATTCTGCCCAACAACCTCTGCACCTCTTTCACACTTTTTGGCGCTTTCATTTCCATGATTGCCTTAACCTTGGCTGGGTTCACCTCTATTCCCTGCCTTGTGACCATGTATCCCAAAAACTTCCCTGAAGTTACCCCGAAGCTGCACTTCTCTGGGTTGAGCTTCATACCACTTCTCCTGATTATCTGGAATGCTTCCTCCAGATCTGCTACATGCTCTGCCGCCTTCTGGCTTTTCACCAACATATCATCGACGTATGCTTTCATGTTTCTTCCCAACATAGGTTTGAATAATCTATCCACCATCCGCTGATATGTAGCCCCTGCATTTTTTAACCCAAAAGGCATTCGAACATACCCAAAGGTCCCTCCTGCTGTTACGAAGCACACTTTCTTAACATCCACAGGGTCAAGACTGATTTGGTGATAGCCTTGATATGCATCCATTAAACTTAACCTTTCGCATCCAGCTGTGGAATCTACCAACTGATCAATTCTGGGTAATGGGTAATGGTCTTTTGGGCAGGCTTTGTTCAAATCTCGAAAGTCTATGCACATATGCCATTTTTTATCTGGTTTGGGAACTAGAACGACATTAGACAACCACTCTGGGAATTGCACCGGCACAATATGTCCAGATTCTAACAACTTTTTCACTTCTGCTTGAATTATCTTATCTTTCTCTATCCCAAAATTCCGGAGTTTTTGTTTTACTGGCCTAGTGGCAGATGAGATATTCAAACGGTGCATTGCTATCTCTGGCTTAATTCCTGTCATATCCGCAGCTTGGAAGGTGAATAGATCTGTGTTTCTTCTTAAACACTGTATTAGTTCTGCCTTTTCGTCTTCCATTATTTGTGTCCCAATTTTAGTACAAAAGCCATTTTTATCGGTGAAGAGCTCCACCAATGTAAGTTCTTCATCCACCACCATCTTTCCTAACTCTTATTCTTTCCTTATGTCTCCCAATTTTTGCCTTTTTTGCTCGACTTCGGCCACACCATTATCACTTCTGCGGGGAAGTGCCATTTTGTTGGCGGTCCTTACCGCCTCCACGTAGCATTTTTGTGAGCTGATCTACTGGGCCTTCAACTCCCCTACTCCTGCAGAGGTCGAAAATTTCACTTTCATATAATACGTGGACACGGCTGCTTTTAGTTCATTCAGAATGGGACGACCAAAAATGATATTGTAAGCCGATGGTATATCAACTAACAAGAAATCGGTCATTAGTCTCCTCTGCCGGGGCCAAACTCCAACTAAGACATGAAACGTCACAATCCCTAAAGGATATACTGCCCCCTGTGAATCCATACAGAGCCGTCTGCACAGGCCGGATTTTTGTATTAATGTTCATTCTGTCAAAGCATTCTTTGAAAATGATATCTGCGAGCTGCCAGTATCTACGAAGATTCTAGATACATCATATCCGGCTACTTCAGCTGTTACTACTAAAGAATCGGTGTGGGGTCTCAGGAGGGATGATTCATCGTCTTCTCCAAACGTAATATCAGGTCTGCGCTGGACCTCCATTACTTCTTTGTAATATTCTTCTCTTCTTTCATTTTCTTCTCTGCGGGCAGGTCTCTTTGTTTGGTAAGGTCCCGTTTCTGCCTTGTGCCACCTCTGCATGTACCTGGCCGCCGACTTCCGGGCTCGATGTGAATCTCCTCCCCAAGGACCCCCAACTATCATATTGACTGACCCCTTTTTAGGTGGGGGTGGTAGCTCCCTGTCTTCTTCTCTTCCTTGTTTGTTCTTTGAAACCTCTTCATCTTCTCCCTTTTCCTGCTCTACTCTAGATTTTTCTTCTCTGTCACGAGAACCATCTACAAACCTCTTCAAAGCTCCCAACCTTACCAACCTTTCAATTTCCTTCTTCAGATGTCTGCAAGCATTAATGTCGTGTCCATAATCATTATGGAACACAGTAATATTTTCCTCTTGGCCATGTAGGCGCCAGTGATCGGTTAGGTGGAAATCTGAATGAGACAGATTTCTCCGTCAATTGGAATATTTGGGATCTAGGAGCCCTCAGTGGGGTGTAATGGTTATAGTTATCACGTCCAGGGTCTGATCTTTGTTCCCCTCTGGCCTGTAGAGATGCTGTCACTATCCTCCGACCACTCTCTCTTTCTTGTACTGAGGTTGTGGATCTATTTTCAGCGCACTTGGCCTTGCTCACATCTTCCAAGTTAATAAATTTATCTGCACGGGCTAGAACCTCATCAAATGTTGTAGCCAATTTTTTGGCAAGTGATCTGAATAAATCTCCTTCGCACAATCCTTGGACCAGCGCACTGATCTTGACTTCTGCTGTAGCGGAAGGAACTTCTAGGGCTGCGGTACTGAAGCGCTTGATGAATGTCCGCAGAGATTCCTCCGCTCCCTGCTTCAGGGTGAACAGAGATTGAGAGGTCCTCCTCTGATGCCTTGCGCTGGTGAACTGATGCAGAAAAGCAGAGCTGAAATCATGGAATGAGCGAATGCTATTTTCTGCCAGCTGTCCGAACCACCTTTGGGCCGCCTGCGTAAGGGTGGTCAAAAACACCCGATACTTGACTCCATCCGTGTATTGATGAAGGAGAGCTACGTTCTCAAAACGTAAAAAATGATCGTACGGGTCGGTAGTCATGTCATATTCGAATGCTAGTGGCTTAAAACTCACTAGTAGCTCATCCATCCTTATAGTCATTGTATATGGACTTCCTACTGGCACCTGGATTTGGCTCGCACCACCCATCCTTTGTCGCAGCTGTTGGATCTCTCGCTGCATCTCTTCCATTTGCTTCAGCATCTCTTGATCTTGTGTGCGTTGTGTGAGGATCTCCACAGATGAGGCTCCGGGTGCATTGAACTTCCATTGCGGAGGGTGACTTTCTGCACTGTGCTCGAGAATCATCTCCGGCCGATACGGATGTAATCCTGGCGCTGAGGTCTTTGTGTTTCTCACCTCCGCCAGTCTTTGTCTCTCTTTCCCACCTTCTTCTTTATCCTTCTCCATGGCAGCCTTTCCCAAACCCTTTTGCACAGTGGAATGAATAAAGCTGTCCAGCTGCTCCGGGGTGAAGGTCTACATTCCTAGAACAGTTGGCTCTCTCCTCTCCTCTGACCTCTCCCTCACTCCCCCTTTCCCCCATTCTCGCACTCCCCCTGTCTCTCCCTTTTAACTCTCTTCCCCCTACCCCCGATGCCTTCGGCTCCCCTGCCTCCTGAAACGCCTTCCCCAGATCTCGAATTAGCCGATCGGCCATCATTTCACTCTCCCTAGCCGACTTTCTAAGTTACCCAGAAAAGCAAATGTGCAAAGCAGAAAGATATTCCCCAAATGATAGATAGAGACATGGAAAATAAGGAGGAAAAGAAGGAGACTCACTTCTCTTACCTCTTTCCCACAGACGGCGCCATTGTTGAGGTATAAACAAAAATAAGTAAAATCAAGTAAACATAACACGTATTGAAAAGATAACTTAGCAGAAAAGGAAATCAAATGCACATAACCCAGAAGATGACATTCATGAATTCATTCATCTATTGTTGAAAAAAGAATACAATGAGTGTTTTTGCTTTCCAAAAGTGTTTCCTTCGTGAAAAAAGTCTGCTTCTATTCTCTTTCTCTTCCTATTTATACTCTTCTCATTCTTTCTCTCTCTTAGGTGGCACCTTCTAGAATCATCCTTCATTTTCCCTGATTATTCCTTTCTTCCAGTTTGTTAGGAGGTTATTCTCTTTTGTCTTATATGTAACGGATTCGTCATCTCTTTATCTCTTGGATTTTGCCACGTAGCCCTCTTTGACGATCATCTTTTCTGTTCGTCTCCCAAATATTATCCAGATGGTTCTGCTGAGTTCTGCTTTTAGAGTGCTCTGCTGAGTTCTGCTTTGAGCGTGCTCTGCTGGATTCTGCTTTGAGCGTGCTCTGCTTATAAAGTACTTATTTAACTATTTCCACTATTTTGTGAATTACTAGATGAAGGACTTATCCACTACCCACATCACATTTCTTTGGCGTCAGCCCCCATCGTTGGCTAGAAATATCCTGCTCTTAGTGCTTTTTCTTGCCAGAGCTCTAGAACCCATATGATCACCGCCGTAACCTTCATGCATCTCCTGTAGCACGTATACACTCTCATCTTTGTCTAAACACCGCAAATATGCTTGTGTGAAGGAACGTCGAAAAAACTGTTCTCCGATGAGGCAATATTTAAGGATCTCCTTTTTCTGCCCTTGATTTTGAGTCGTCCCTACTCCCTTTAGCTCATTTATTATAGGAGTCCTCCAATCCGCGATTTCTTCCAGCTCTGCTACCTCTAAACCCATGTTCTGCTTTTCTGCCACAATTAAAGTTATTTTTCGTGGTTGTAGCAGAGGATATGAACTAGCAATCTTTGCCAAGTAATCCGCTTGGACGTTTTCAACCCTGGGGATCTGCTTTAACTCGAACCTTTCAAAGGAAGACTTTATCCTGGTGACCTCTTCCAAATATTTGAACAAGGATTATTTCTTAACCTCATATGTCCCCCCATGCTGCTGGAACACCAACTGTGAATCAGTGTGGGCCACAAAGTCATTCCCACCGAACTCTCTCACGATGTTCATCCCATGTATTAATGCTTTGTACTCGGTCTCATTGTTGGATACGGAGTAATTCAGTCGGATAGCATACTGCATGCTCTGCCCATCGGGACACTCCACCAACACACCTACCCTACAGCCATCTTTGGTCACCGAGCCATCCACGAAGATCTTCCATGTTCTATCCACCTCTGGCAGAGTTCTGGACTCTTGTATGAAATCGGCCAGAGCTTGCGCCTTGATCGCATTACAAATTCCACATCATATGCTCCTAACTCGATGGCCCACTTGACCATTGTACCAGAAGTATCGGCTCACCCATGGTCTAGGTTAATGGGTAGTGGGTGCGAACAATGATCTTGTGCGACAGAAAATAAGGTCTGAGCTTCCTAGCCGTAATGATAATAGCCAACCCACTTTCTCGATCTCTGCATATCTAACTTCCGGCCCTTGGAACATGTGGCTAACATAATACACGGGCGTCTGCTGCTGACCTGCTTCCTTTATCAAAACAGCGCTAACGGCTATCTCTCCCACAGAGATGTAGACATACAATGTTTCATCCTTTTCGGGCTTAGATAACAGGGGCAGACTTGCCAGATATTTCTTCAAATCATCAAAAGCTTGATTACATTCTTCCGTCCACTGAAATTTACATCCTTTTCTTAAGATTTTAAAGAATGGATAACTCTTATCTGTTAACTTGGAAACAAATCTGCTCAGCTCTGTTATTCTTCCTAACAACCTCTGCACCTCTTTTATATTTCTAGGTGGTGTCATGTCCATCACGGCTTTTACCTTTTCTGGGTTGACTTTATCCCTTCCTTTGTAACCTTAAATCCAAGGAACTTTCCCGATGTTACTCCAAAGCTGCATTTTTCCGAATTTAATTTCATTCTGCTGCCCCATATGATTGCAAAAGTTTCTTCAAGATCTGCAATGTGTTGTGTTGCCCTTCTACTCTTAACAAGCATATCGTCTACATATACCTCCATGTTTCGGCCTATCATGGGTTTAAAAAGTTTGTCGACCATGCGTTGATAAGTGGCGCCAGCATTTTTAACCCAAAAGACATTCTGACATACCCGTACGTGCCCCCTGTAGTGATGAAACAAACTCTCTTCACATATGTTGGGTCTAGTTGGATTTGATGGTATCTTTGATAGGCATCCATCAGGGTCAGACGTTCACACCCGGACTGGAGTCCACGAGCTGATCAATACGCGGCAAGGGATAGTGGTCTTTGGGACATGCTTTGTTCAGATCTCTAAAGTCGATGCACATGCGCCACTTCTTATTTGCCTTGGGTACTAGCACAACATTAGATAGCCATTCCGGGAATTGCACCGGTACTATGTGCCCCGAGTCCAGTAACTTCTGCACTTCTGCCTGTATGATCTTATCCTTCTCTGCCACAAAGTTACGCAACCTCTGATTGATGGGCCGAATATTTAGGCAGATATTCAAACGATGTATTGCTACCTCCGGATTAATCCCCCCCATATCAGCAGCCTGGAATGCAAACAAATCAGCATTTTTCCTGTGGCATTTCACCAATTCTGCCTTCTCTACTTCTGGGATCTTTGCCCCGATTTTTGTGCAGAAGCCCTTCTTCTCTGGATACAATTCTATCAATGAAAGCTCTTCTTCTATTGTCATTCTTCCATGCTCTTCTTCGTCTCTCTCAATTCTCTGTCTTTTCATCCCCAGATCTTCTTCCACCATTCTATCTGCCACAGGCAGAGCCTACTTATGTGCCACCCTTATGGATGAGTGGATCTGATTCGCCCTTAACTCTCCGACATCGGCAAAAGTGGGGAACTTTACCTTCATATAATAGGTGGAGACCACCGCCTTAAGTTCATTCAGTATCGGCCGCCCAAATATCACGTTATATGCGGATGACGCGTCCACTATCAGGAAATCCACCATTAACCGTTTCTACTGTGGCCACTCCCCAACCAATACATGTAAAGTTACAGCTCCTAGAGGGTGAACTGCTCCCCCGGTGAATCCATATAGGGCAGTGTTTACTGGCCTGATTTGAGTTTTGATGTCCATCTTCTCGAAACACTCTTTGTATATGATGTCGGCAGAGCTACCTGTATCTACAAACACCTTTACTACATCATACCCCGCTATCTCTGTTGTCACCCCTAAGGAATCATTGTGAGGTTTCAACATGGGGACTTCATCCGCGGCTCCGAACACAACATCTGGTGAGGGCTGGATGTCAGACACCTCCATATGTTGGTTGTGCCAACCCTGTGCATACCTCAAAGCAGATTTCCTAGCTCTATTTGAGTCTCCCCCCTGTGGTCCCCCAGCGATCATGTTGATGAAACCTATTTTTGGTGGTGGAAGCAGATCTCGTTCTTCTTCTCTTCTTTTCTTATTTTGTGAGGTTTCCCTCTCATCTGGCCTCTCACTCATTTTCCCATGGTTACCGACGTAACCTCCATCTTTGTCCTCAAATCCCTTCAATACTCCTGCTCTGACAAGCCGCTCTATCTCATTCTTCAGATGCCGACACTCATTAGTGTCATGTCCATACTCGTTGTGGAATGGGCAAAAGTATCGCCCCTTGGGTCGTGTTGGAGCATGGGCTCTGTTAGGTGGAAACCTAAACGGAGCAATTTTTTCTGAGAGTTGGAATACTCTTGCTAAAGAAGCCTTGAGCGGAGTATATTTGTTGTAGTCACCTCTGCCAACCTCTTCTTCATGTCTCCCTCCTTCCATTTGAGGCCCTGTTGGCCTTCGCGCATTCAAATCTCTAGGCATCGACCGCTCTGCTCTCTTAGCTCGACTCACATCTTCCAAATTGATGAATTTGTCTGCGCGAGCAAGGACTTCTTCAAACGTAGTGGTTGGCTTTTTGGCTAAGGAACAGAATATATCTCTCTCTTTCAATCCCTGGACCAGGGCAATAATCTTGACCTCGGCTGTGGCCGAAGGAACTTCTTGAGCTGCTGTGCTAAAACGCTTGATAAATGCACGCAAAGACTCTTCTGCTCCCTGCTTCAGGGTGAACAGGGACTGGGAAGTCTTCATTTGGCGTCGGGCGCTGACAAACTGGTGCAGGAATGCAGAGCTGAAATCATGAAAAGAACGAATGCTATTCTCCGCCAACTGCCCGAACCATCTCTGCGCTGATTGTATAAGAGTGGTTAAAAATACTCGGCACTTGACCCCATCTGTGTACTGGTGGAGTAGGGCTACGTTCTCGAAGCGCAGAAGGTGGTCGTATGGATCGGTAGTGCCATCATACTAAAAGGATAAAGGCTTAAAATTTGTCGGTAATTCATCCATTCTTACAGCCACAGTGAAGGGACTCCCCATTGGCACTTGAAACTGGCTCGCACCTCCCATCTTCTGTCTCAGCTGCTGAATCTCTCGGTGCATCTCTTCTATTTGCTTCAACATATCTCGTTCTTGTGTTCGTTGGGTGAAAGTCTCTGTCGATGAGGCTCCATGGGTATCTGGCCTCCATTGCAAAGGGTGACTTTCTGCGCTATGTTCAAGGGGAATCTCTCGTCGATGCTCATGCAATTCGGGCGTTGGGATCCTGGGATTCTCAACTTCTACCGGTCTCCGTCTCTCACCTACATCTTCTCCTTTATCCTTTTCCACCGCAGCCTTGCCCAATGCTTTTTGCACAGTAGAATGAATGAAACCATCCAACTGCTCCGGTGTGAAAGTCCACACTCCCTGATTAGTCTGCCCTCTCTGCTCCACTGATCCCTCTCTCGCTTCTCCTTCCCCTCATTCTCGCACCCCCCCTTTATTTCTCCCTCTCAATTCTCCTCCCCCAGCTACCCCCGACGTCTCCTGATCTCTCACCTCATGAAATTCCTTCTCCAAATCTCGGATCAAACGCTCCGCCATTCAACCAATCTCTTATCTTAACTCAACGAGTTACCCAGTAGGATAAAACCAAAAAGCAGAGAACACCTCCCCAACAAAAAACGCAGAAAACAAGAAGGAAGAGAAGGAAACTCACTTCTCCTGCCTAGTTTCCCACAGACGGCGCCATTGATGTTGCAGTCTAGCAAACACCTCTAGAACAACAATATAGATAAAAACCTAGTTCTCTAGAGAAGGAGAAGAGAATAAATTCTTTTTTGATAAAAAAGTGAAAAATCCCTTTTACAATACATAATTTCCACTATTTATACTCTTTTCCTACAAAGAGGGCATTTCTGTCCTTTCCCTTTGAGGCTTTCTTGTTGCTTAAGCCACCAAAATATTCCTTTTGTCAAAGTACTCCTTGCACTGCCTCAGGTACACCTTTTCTCTTCTAAATTCGTCTATTTTCTGTTATGTAGGGAGATATTTCATTTTGTCCTTTTTGGCCACATCAGCGAGCCTTTCCAGCATGCTTACCATCCTTGTCACAGGTTATCATTCTCTACACCGAGCGCACAAAGCTTTACGTCTACTGTTCAACACGTCTTCAGCACTTCTGCAATCACGCCGAGCGCATAGAGCTTCTCATCTGCTGTTCAACGCGTCTTCGCCACTTCTGCAACCACCTCTGGCTAGGGGCAGTTCTGCAGTTTCACAATTTTATGATTTTTGTTTATTAAAGATAAGATATCCCAAAATAATGACGTGTATTCGAAGACCCCTTTTCTATTCTTGTCCTTCTCACATCATCATATTAACAAAATTCTTTTAAAACTCAAAATCTAAACTCGCAAAAGTTACCTAAGGCATATCCTTAATAGTGTGATGGGACTACTTTTTTCATCTCAAAACATAAATTTCTAAGTTCAGTTCATATAAATTATTTATTAAATTTAGGTGATGCAGATGCAGTAGTGGGCCGAGATTGACAGATCGTTCCATATTACATAATTACGGTTCCTTTTTTATGTGGGCCTTTTGGGCCTATCGAAGGCTCAATTTTAAGTTCAAGTTTGTGATCCCATGGATGAGATCCAGCCCCATATGTAACTTCATCAAATAAGTTCAGAGAGAAGAAGATCTAATAGCTGATAAGTTTACTCCACCTTGGCTTGCGCTTTTTGCTGCGTAGTACCTGATTATTGCTCTTGATTTTGCCCTCCAATTAAATTACTATATTAATCAAAGAAAATCTTGATAATATTGATCTATAATCATATTCAAAATTACCAAAAAGCCTGAAATCCCTGTCTCCTTCTGTGGCAAGAATTTATCCAAAGGGCCAGAACACATTAAAAATTAAACACTAAGTTTTGACTTTTTAATTAAGAAGCTTGATATTCAACTGTCATATGATTTCACAACGATATAATTTTCAACATCAAACATAACATAAAGATTAAAATATCAAGAAAACAACGTGTCATAACAGGAAATCGGAGTTTTCATGCTCTCTTGATAGGAGATCAATAGTAAGGAGCTCAAATGGAAGCTCCAACTCAAAAAAGACAAGACATACAATAACGAAATATTTTCTTTTAATGTGAAAAATCAATAATGTATACTGTTGAAGATGAATATCAATTCAATATAAAAATAATGTAAAATTTACTTTCTTTTTTGTACACAGTTGGAAATCCTCTTATTGGTTGATTAAATGTGATGAACCAAACACTTTAATTACCATTTTCTTTAATGCTTTAATTAACTTAAACTTTGAAAATATTTTTACGTGCAATTCTGCCCTACTTCTCTTTATATAGAGGAAAAGAATCTTGATGATGCATGGACTAGGTTTTTTGTATAATGATAGTTGACATATATATAGTTTACCCATAAAATGGAAACACATTTGCACGTGAATAATTAGTGTATGATTTGATAGAATTGATAGTCAGCCTAAATATAATTTAGCACAAAATTTCAAGTTGCCTAAATGCGAATAACTGTTGTATCATTTGTTAATCAATGATAAAATTGACAAAATATTATGAGTAAATCTTGTGTGAGACCGTTTCACGAATCTTTTTTTCGTGAGACTAGTTAACCCATAACTTAGCAATTCATGTGAAAGTTTGTGGATATGGATTCAATTCATGACTAATAAAAATCTGTCTCACGAAAACTATCCGTGAGACCGTCTGACGTGAGTTTTTGTAAAATATAATTTACCTACATAACGTCAGGACAGTTGAATGCGAATAATTAGTGTTATCATTTATAGAAAATGATGAATAATGGACATAAATATAATTTACCCACATAGTGTGGGACACCTAAACAGTATCTGTCCTAATAAGGTTTGAAGGGATAGAATTGTCATCAAAGTAGACAATTTCATCTCATATTTTCTAATTAATATATTAAGATGTGTCGTTTATATGATGATAATGCTACCATTATGCAACGTATTCCATAACCTTATTTAGTATGTTTTTCAATTCATTAACTATCGATATACAACTTATCACCCAAATTTTTAGTTTTTTTATCTCTCCCCCCTCCCCTTCATAACCTCCAAATTTATTAATAAAAAATGCAATTTTTCGAAATCTGATTGAAAAACATACTGAATATATAAGATTGTGTTATTTTGACCATCTGGATAAAGGTTGTGATTTTTCTGGCAATTAACTCTAATATTAATATATACTACATTGATTAGTACAATTGCACAACAATCAACATATTATAAAAAAAAAAAAAAAGCATGCAGTGGGGTGCAGCTAGCTCCATACAAACCATGCATTCAGCAATAATGACTTTTGCATTATAGATTATAATTTGTTTCCAGGGGACAAAGGAATTGAACATCATTCACTCGCACAAAATAAATTAATAAATAAAAATATAACATTAAAAAAAAAAACAAAAAGATTTTTGTCAACACTCACTTTCATGTGCAGAAGCTTTCATTGCCATAATCATAACCAGGCACCACGCTTAATCATCATCACTTGCAAACTCCCATTGTAATTACTTACTCATTTAAACTGTAATTTTGAAGAGTAATACTTAATTTTATTTTGAACACATACCATTACAATTGAAATTTTACATGATCATGGAGGGAAACATGGATTGCAGAGAGGAAAAACAAAGAACGAGTAGATTATGGAACTCAAGGGCTCATATCGATTGTATATACAGATTGAGAGAGACTCGAATCCATGGCTAAAGCTAGTTACCTCCTCGGTTGGCCAGTCATGCGTTCATTTTCATTACAATATTCCCCGTATTGCTCTCATGGGATCGTCCTAAAGCAGCCACCTTGGCTCGATTTGCAGCTGCTGCCCTGGCCGTTTTTACTCTATCATCTTGAGGAAGCTCACACGCTTCACTAATGGAAGTAAATCTTAGCTCAGCTGGAGGGATAAAACAGTCCATGGATAAACCAGGAACATTGAATGCTACTTCCTCAATTGTCCATGCTTCTTCCATTCTCGTCTTTGTATGGCTCATTGCAGTTTCACCAAACCTGAAAAGGGTAGCGACTGATCGCCCTGAGTGGGCAATCATGATCCCCTCGACGGGCCTATAATCGTCTAGAAATGAATTGATTGTCGTCTCCCAATACACAGCTTCGCTTCCATTGGTTTGGATCCGAGTCAAATGGGAGTCTTCTAAATGCACAAGAAGCCCTGTTTTCTGGCTGAAGTAGCCGAACAGAACATGCCTTATGATCTCTGCAGGCCCTTCACTTCTGGCTTTCAGTGTATGAGGATTGGTCGAAAGTTTGAGAATGAAGCAATCCTCACCGTTGATTTTCTTCTCTCCGGTGCACCTTGCATTGGCAAACATGTTGGCCGTTGTCCTTGGATCAAGACCCTAAATCCAAATTAATGTCATTAAGTTCTTTGCAAGTCAACCAAAGGCTAGGTAAGAAGGGAGTACAAATACAATTCTTGGAAATGAGACTTTCTAACAACTAGTCATAACAAAACAAGTTTTTTACCCAAAACCTTCAAATGCCTCAACTGTCCTATTAGCTTTGTGATCTACGTCTGAGCATGAACAAAAAGACCAACTTAAGTTTAAGTGTAGTTATGCCATTTTAATCTTAAATTTGTGTAGAAAACACATGTTTTTACCAAATGGGAATTAATCATTTTCTGTTGTGTATGAAGGGTACAAACACCACCAATCTCAGAACAAGAACACTACCAAACTCACTATTAATTACACAGATAAAAGAGGATAGACGATACTGTAGTTAAGATTCCGTGCGTTCTAATTCTCCACTGCCTCATTACTCTAACTTCTAACATCACATAGAAGCACTAATTGATCTAAAAAAACCAAGTTAGCAAGTTACCTGAAGGGCGCGACGTAGAGGTCTAACGGGCCCCTTGGCCGAATGAGCACCGAGCCAAGGAGTATGCCTCCAAACGAGCCTCCCGTTGCAACCAGCACGGATCTTGCTACCTCCAAGTGCAAGCTCCACATACCACATATCAGGATTCATCTGCCATAGAACAAATCCCCCTGATTCTGCAGACCTTGCCGAATTCCGGCTCTTTATAACCTTAGTAGCTGTCTCTATATCAGATGCCAACATTTTGACATTTCCCATTGCATAAGCATTCTGAATTGAGTTCTGAAGCTTTAAACCCCCTGATGCTGCTACATACTGCTGTAATATGTACTGAGCTGATGAACTTTCCTGGATATTGTTTCATTCAGACATTAAGATCTCATCCAACCTATGTAGAATCGAACAGTAGACAAAACTACAAACAAGGACACCACCAATACCATGTGCAACACAATCTATTTAGTAGAATTCTCTTTTCTCCTCATCTTGATGAGTTAATGAACGAACTAGCTTTCTACCAACCAAAACATGTAGTCTACACTCTAGATCCTCATACATTGTTCTTCCAATTTATCTCAATTATATCATAAATTAAGTCATTTACATGTAAAGAGCAATTTCATTCTCAATTCACACACACACACAGAAGTGAGAGAGAGAGAGAAGCGACTAACAATGGGAGTATCTTTGATACAGAGATGTGGGAGAGGCTCATTGTTGCTAACGTGCACCGGGGCGAGCGGCGCACCCAAGACTCCGAGAAGGAGCCTCAGATCGGACCTAGAGCAGCCCGGCCCGACAGTTGAAGCTGGCGGAGCCCGACAGAGCCAATTAGCCCATCTGTCGTTCCTATGGTCACCAGAATCCGACCCGCTCGGATCCGGGCCCTCCCTTAAAGGAGACAGGATCTCAGCACCGGGTCTCAAGATCCCCGATCTCGATATGAACACTTCGGGCGGGCCCACACTGCTGCCTCTCCTGCGGCGGAGCAGGCCCGAACCCGAGGGCGACTGGCTCCGGCCCCGCCGCCCACTGCCCGGAGACAGGCCTCGAACCACTTCTTCTTTGAGAGCTGAGAAAAAGCCGTGCCTTCGGTCCATATTCACAGCAACGCGACCAAATGGACACTGCTGTGTAGCAGCTGCAAGTAGTGGTAGGCTAGTATAGTGAGCAAAAAGAGGGGAGAGAGAGAGAAAGAGAAAAGAAGAGAGAGAATGACGTTAGGAAGAAGCAGAGTATTTCTCTTTTTGTGTCGCGGTAACGGTTAAGAAAAAGAAAAAAGAGTAAAGTCAAAGTCAACGAACTCAGAGATTCTGGAAAAAGGAATCAAAGTGACACGTAAAATGCCAAAGAGGAAAAATTTAGTAAGATCACATGCACGCTTCTCTATCTCCAACTCATTATATTCCACTTTCTTTTTGGAAATACTACACCCACGCCACTTTTTTTTTATCAATCTATATATATATTTTTTTCCTTTTTGAATTTTGTCTAATAAATAAGTAAAACTGTTCATATTATTCTACATAAATTTTGAATAAGCTAACACTGCGTTCATTTCAATATTTAAGAGAGAGGGAGAGATGAAGTTTGTAGTGGTGTGATCACCATATACTGCATTTTATTCATTTTTCATTTCTTGATTTCTTCGTTCTAAATTATTTTATCGTACTTTATTAGAGTTTGATTAATTAATACACATATATACCTATAAAATTGTCATTCCTAGTTTCGATACAATATTGGGTAGTATGAGCTTGGAAGTATGTGGTGCTACCCCTACCCGATCTTGTTGATTGGCTTGCATGAATTTAAGAATTTTATTCATTTAAAATCAATATTGTTCTTGTTGTATGGTGGAGAGTGATGAAGTCTTGCATATTTTATTCTTACCATTCATGTTATTACATCAGTCCCGTCCCGTCAGCAGCCGAAGAAAAATCTTCAGATTTTTGACTAATTAAGTTTACTTTCATTTGACTATATAGTATAGTATAGTATAAAAACATGAATAGATTATTACAAGTATGAAAGAAATGATTTTGGTGAGAGGCTTAATGTGAATGGAGATGAGACATCAATGGCGCAAATGACGGGCCTTAATTTCACTACCATACATTAATTCCTTATCCTTACAATTTCATCACTTGTGTTATTTCTCACATATGTAATTTCACTCCATTCACATCAGATCTATTAGCAGAAGAATAACAGAGATTGATTTTTTTTTTTTCAATAAATATTAACAACACATTACATTTTAGTATTAAATGTAAAGATCAACCGAAATTATGATCGTTTTTCAATTTGCAACCTAATATGATTGTAATCCAACGTTTAACTTTTTTTTCAAAATGTGGTCTAAACCCTTATTGCCGGTGACTTTTACAGCGAAATGCACATCATATGATTTTCATATAAGGATACACATATTATTTGAAAATAAGTTATATTTCAAGTTGCAAATTCTGATCATATATAAATTGTTTTGTTTTTAAAAGAGTTACATGCAAATCACGTAAAATGCACATGCTAGGAAAATTGGTGGATAAAAAATTAGATTGCAATTTGAATAATTATTGAACATCATGTTACAATCGCATATAAAATAATAATAATAATAATTTGGATTATATATTGAAAAACGAGATTCTTCAATTTAATTATACCCTACATTATAATATAGAAAGATATTAATATTAATACAGCTGCGGTCCAGTACAAGTAGTGCCGCTATTGGCTCTCTTTAGATGTATATATTTGGGGCTTCCCCAAAAGTCTTTGTGTATCCACGTGGTAGTTTAGCTACTAAATTAAAATAAAATTACTTAAATTTTACAAATATTAATTCATACTACTTATTAGTAACTTACATTAAATGTTAAATTAAAGTATAGACTAATAATTGGAATTATTTTTTTGATGTTGAGAAAATATAAATATTAAGCGTTGAGAATATGTATAAAAGATGAGGGGTATTTATATGATTGTGTATAATTATACTTTGAATCTTGATTAAATATACTATCATTGGTCATTAATTGTATACAAATGTAAAATATTTTGGTATAATTGTTTGGACTATTTGTCAATACACTAGTGGGTTGAATATTAAATTACCTTAGAGTTCATGGTTTTCATTTTAAACTAATTTTGGAGTCATTTTGATGGATTTCGAATCCACTCGAACTTGAGAGGATTTGAAATTCACTCATTTCAAATCCTGAATTTCAAATCACTATATCCAAATGAAGTCTTATGATATTTGAATGTGTATCAAGATATTTTAGGGATTTCATAAACATAATTTAAAAAAAAAAAAAAACTTTTTTGCATTAGTTTAGACCAAAAAGCTCAGAAAATATAATTGTGAATGCCAAGAAAATATTTACTTATAAAAGATTTATGAATACATCACATATTAAGTATAAATAAAAAAATGATAATATAATAATCATTGTACTTATATTTAATTTAAGTGCAATACGCATAACATATTTTTAGGAGTTAAAACATCATTTAAATATCAATTATCATTTGACATCCATAACATAATTAGTGTTTTTCAATACTAAATTTAATTTATTTTTTATTTTAATTTGAAATATTTATGGGTGTAAAAATCGGTGTTTATTTAATAACTTTTATTCCAATTATAAAGTTTATAATTCATTGTTTAACATATATATATATATATATTATTCATTTCAAAATTATAATATTATTCTAAATGAGACAATATAAAGATAAACTATCTAAAGTCTTATTATATATATATATATATATTTAGGTTAAAATAATATTATCATATTATATTATTGAAAAATTTAAAAGTAATAATTATAAGACAATTGTGCATCGTATGGGTAATCGACTAGTACCATAAACAAACATAAAACTCAAATCTAGTCAAAGAAAATATTAAGGTTGTGTTTGGATAGAGTAATTTGAATTCAAAATTTAAAATAAATGGAAACTTATTCAAATTACAGTTGATTTCATAACCACCTAAATCGTATAAAAATTAGTTTAAAATGAAAGTTATAGATCGAGCGATTTTGGAGGATGGATATGAAATTCTCCACAATAAATCGGTTAGATTAGATATGTATTTGAAATTCATCATTTTCATTTTTCAATTATCTTTTGAGCAAAATAGATGAATTTCAAATTCATTCAAGTTGCATGAATTTGAAATTCATGAAAATCGTAAAGTTCAAAATACTCTATAGAAAGAAATCTAATTAAAAAACATATGAATTTGGATATGCAAATCAGCACCCAATTATTCCTTCATCATCCTTAAAAAAAGCCAATGCAGATGCACAAGTAAACTTGATCAAAATTTTCGAATGTTCTAAAAAAAAGCTTATACTCTTCATCCAAGCACCACATTCACTTACTTGCAAATTGCCTTCATTCAACAGCTCTTGCTACCTGGTGCTGATATTATA
This sequence comes from Scutellaria baicalensis, assembly GCA_005771605.1. NCBI lineage: Eukaryota > Viridiplantae > Streptophyta > Magnoliopsida > Lamiales > Lamiaceae > Scutellaria > Scutellaria baicalensis. The sequence continues at coordinate 28,895,882 of CM016725.1, read as the reverse complement.
TCAACTCTTTGCTAGTGTTCTTGTTCTTCTTGTATCTCATCATCCTCCAATAACCCCTCAAATTGCAAGTAATCATTTCAGATGGGCTGCAACTTTTTAATACATAAAACAAAGAACACAACGCGAGATGTTACATTAAAGACAATAAATAGTTGCACTCATATTAGTTTGACAATCAACCATTAGCACTAGTAAGAAAGAGTATTTGAACTCAGTTGCAAGTGCTGCAAGATAACAATACATCTGCAAGCATTAGCATACATGAAAACATTTGAAGACATATCTTATCAGCTCCTCTGTGAAAATGTGAAGCAGATTAAAATGCTATGACAAACACCTCGTATCGAAGTAAACAAGAAATGGAAAAGGAAAGCCAGCTGAGATAAAATTTTGCTTACTTAATGATATTTATATCAATTCAAAGATGCTGTTAGATGTTGTTTACTGATAAATCCTAACACCCAGTTCTAATTACTAGAAAGCAGAGGCCTTCAACCTTGAAAAGCCATCAAATGTTCCTAATCCAACCCTTTAACAACTCGATCACGTTTACTAATTTGTTCAAGGCAATTGGCATATGGAAAATGCTTTAGCATCACAGTGTGATTTCTGTCAAGGAAACTGGATGAATCCACATCTCATTTACGATTTGGATCCTCTGTGCACAACTCATTTTGTCGCATTTCCGCAACACTTAACACAACAATAGAGGATACAAATTCCTCTTTTATTGCTGGTATATTACAAAAATTCAGAACCTAAAACTATTTGAAATGTTGTAAGAAGAGCAGGTTACCAGAATTGTATTACATCTGTTTTTTCATATAACTCAACTCAATCCCTTCAAGTAATAAGCATAGAATCATTCAAGAACAAACTGTTTAGCCACATAGTAAAGAAGTTATAATCGATCAAAAAATGCAAGATTAATGAACAAATATCATCATGAAATTTTGAGGGTGGATCATAAATTTGATGTTTCATATAACAGAGACGCATAAAAATTAGCAGAGAGATTGGATTGCATTTGCAAGGAATCAAACAAAGAATTCTATAAACAGAATCTTATTGAATTTATCCAACAGACAAGCACCAAATTCTACACCAAGTATACAATAACATAACCCCAATTAAGAGGTGAACACTAATCCCTAATCATAATTAATTTACAAAAACATGTTTGATAAAAGTACTCAATGAATAAACCTAATAGGTCTGAGAACCAACGGCCAAAGCCTTATCCTTGAACCTGTACCTAGGGTTTCTAGGTATAGCCTGGCTCGGCCCGAAACCGAACTGCCCGATACCATTGGTCAACGGCGGCCCGTCATCGTAAACGTAACCCACAAGCTTCCCACAGCCATTACACTTGATCTTGGTGCGTTTCCTCTGAATTCCCCAGTAATTAACAGTCTCGAAAAAGGGTCTGATTTTGTCTTCTTTCTCGAATCGGAATTTGGAGGAATCGACGGCGGAGAATGAAAGGCTGCTTTTATTTCCGGCCTCGAAGTAAAAATCCGGCGGGAAGAGGTCGGCCGGATATAGATTGAGATTAGCGCCGCACTCTCTGCAGCAATACATCGTCGCCATTGAAACGAATACTTGAAATTTTTTCTTGAATTGAAGAAGGTGAAGGTTTTGTATAGAAGAAGAGAAGTTTCAAGAGCGCGTAAACGGTTGAAGTTTCAGCCAGCGTTCTAGATGGTCTTAGGAAGATGAAAATATTTTGACTTTGACTTTTCCCATCACAATTCTCTTGACAAACACTTATGCCAAACAATTTATTTCAATCTAAACTTAATATGAAATCTTTAATGAGTATCACCATAAACCAGGAATAATATGAAAAAACATATAATTATAAAATTTTGATTACTAATAATTTGAAACCGTGTTGATAATTATGAAATAAGTAGTGTGAAATGTGGTGACTATAGATCGGATACCTGGCGTTGGGGAATCCCAAACTCAAACCTATTAATTTTTACAAGTAATTATGTGTTATGTGAACCAATTGCATGATCTAGATTATACTACTGGGTTGGTTCGATCTAGATCTGTGTACATTTATTTTTTTATTTTTTCACTTCAAATGTTGTGATATTTATGTTTTTTTGATGTGATATTTATATTGTATTGGTCTGACTTTATATACAAATATTATGATCTTTATGTTCGGTATGTTTTTAGCCATTTTTGAAACAATATATTATGTGATATTACTCATACTTTTATGTGATGTTAGTTGCACCTTCATTTATTACATAAAAGTACGACTATATCAATATAAATGTGTAACTATCATCATATAAATGCATGAATAATATTATATAAAGGTATATATGTACAAAATTTGTTGAAATTCTTCATTTTGTTTAAACTACAGTACATAAATATTAACATATTTGTACATAAATGGCAAACACTTGAGATGAAATTTTTTAAGTAAAAATATTAACTTAAATGTCATCATACTTGTACATAAGAGTTAGAATATTACAATATAAAAATCATACACCTCAACTAAAATAAAAATAAAAAATACGCTAATTCGGGTCGACCTTGTTAACATTCAAGGTCACACTAATTAGTGATCCTTTATATTTAAATTTTGAAGTTATAAATTCCTTAATTAGTTAAAAATAAATTTATTCAATTTTTATGATCATTAATCCATGATAAAATCCAGATGCTTGTTTGTTTCAAACTTTAATTAAAGTCCAAATATATATCTATATAGTTAACTAATTGAAAAGTTGTATATTCTTTATTAAAAATTTAGCCAACAACTTATGTGAATGCCCATACCTCTTGTTTCAGAAACAAGTACTTAGCTTGAATATTGGGACCGGATAATTAATAAAAATAAATATCTAATAGAATATAATGTTAAATGCAAAAACATGAACTGAAAGCATGACCCTTTTGCAATTCGTAATCTGAATGTTTTTATATTCAGTTTAGAAGTCTTTCCAAATGTAATTTAATCTTTGTTTTTCAATGACTTTTCCAACGAAATGCACCAACCTATGATTTTTATAAGAATAAAGTCACTATTGCAAAAAAGTTTAGTTCTCAAATTGAAAAAGAAATCGTACTTTCGATCAAATAATTTTTATCTTTCTGAAAGTAATTAATATGCAAATCAAGTGATATGCATTTCACCAACCAACAATGATACGCGATGTTAAAGAGGACACTCTTTGAGTGAGTGTAAACTCCTAGTAATTTGATTGAGAAAAGAAGAAGAATTACAATTATGTTTGAAGATACTGAGAGAATCATGAAGATAAAAATATATAGATGTTCAAGCCTAAAGTTAAGCTTTATTGCCATGCAGAGACCCTATATCCACGCCCTCCATTCTGACTCTTAATTAATAAAATTCCTTCCTTGCGCCAATCACGTGACGTAATCATTGAGCCATTTCAGAGCCTTTCTTTCCCGGTTCGGAACTCTGCGGACCACCTCTCCAATTGGAATCGGATCAGTAGGGATCGTATCAAACAATTAAAGCTTGAAAACTTCATTTAAAAATTTATCTTTTTGAGAAAATATCGATCACAACACAATTCATCATATTTAATTTGAGGCTTGAGTTTAATTATTTGAGCTTCGAGACCAAATTTTATCTCAAAGCTCTATAATTTGTCTCCACAGAAAAGTTTTTGATTCATTACAAGATAAGATTATGTCTATTTTGTGTGAAGGTATATACTACAAAATCTTTTTTTTTAATGAGTGCATACATATATATACAACATTTTCTCTCAAAGAAAATCTGGTAATTGTAATGTATAAATCCAATCAATAGCACAGATCGGATCTTCTACATCAAAAAGTCATGTCTCAATTGTTTAGCACATTTAAAGTACTACGTGGTTTTGATATTAAAATGATATTATATTTTGTAACCATTTTTATTTTAAAAACTAATTTAACGTGTTATGAAATGCGATACATGTATGTTTTCGTAACATAGGATCTGATTTGCTAATAGTATCATGAAAATTATTTTAAAGAACACGCAATCTCAATCAAATATTTAGAAAGAAAATATCTGTTGAACTTTATGAGAAATCTTGGTACTTTATTGAAATATAGCTAACATGGCATGTGAGTGGACACACACACATATATTGAAGGGCATAATCGTAATTGAAAGCTTGAAAACTAAAAAGACAGCATAAAAACTTATGTGACATGATCTCACGCATAATTTCGGTGAGACGGATCCTTATTATCCATAAATTGAACTCATATTCATAAATTTTCATATAAATTACTAAATGTGGATTATGAGTTGATCCGTCTCATGAAAAAAAATCTGTGTGAAATCGTCGCCAGACCTACTAAAAAAACGAAACATGTGTAAATTAATAATGTAATGTGGTGTCCACAGAAATTAAAGTAGACAGAAACATGGTACGTACCATGAAAAAGAAAATGAGAGAGATGAGAAGTATGTTAAAGATCACATTAGATATATATTGTTCCCATCATACATCCCCTTTTCAACCTTATTATTATTGTTCTTAGGCAAAAACTTAAGATCCATGCACCTGACCCGACCCGTTCATGCGTCCAAAACGCGCCTCCCACGCGCTGAAGACTTGTGCTGAAGCTCATCCAAAATTCGTTCAAATAGACCAACATTTGTGTATAGTTAAACCAACCTTTGTGTATAGTTAGACCAACCATGTGTAGGTAGGTCTAACTATATACAAAGGTATGTCTAATATATATAAAAGTATGTTTACCTGTATGCAAAAGTATATCTAACATATACAAAGGTATGTTTAAGTATACATAAAGGTATGTCTAACACAACGTAAAGGTATATCTAACATAACGTAGTGGTATGTGCCAAATTCAAAAATCAAGCCAAAAAAAGACAAAGCATGGAATTTGGGCAGAACTGATATGTTTAACATAGCTTAAATGTATGTCTAACATAACGTAAATGTATGTCTAACATGTACTATTGGTATGTGATTTTTTTCAAAAATCATGAACGAAAAAAAAAAAAAAAGAAGGGTGCGGTCCCCCTGACCCGGATCCGACCCGGGTGCATGGATCTAAGATCCATGCACCTGATTCACAAGAGACTTACTCTTGTTCTTATTATTGTACGTCTAAACATATATTGCCTAATTTAGATTGTTAATTGGCCATATATCTATTACCTATATAAAAGTATGAATATTTCTTACAAAATATGGATTGCCTAATATATCCTTAATAAAGATTTTATTTAAGGTTATAAAAGTAATTTATGATTTTCATATTTAAATAATTCTACAAAAGAATTCTAAACCAAAATCATATAGAATTCTATTATGAGTAGGACTCTAATTTACTATACATCTTTTTTAATAGAACTCTAATTTACTATACATTTTTTTTTTGAATTTAATTTAATTTAATATAGATTTATATCCTTATTAAAAAATTATTATCTAACGTTAATAGTATTATAATATTTTTTATTGAAATAATTCATCATCTAAATGCGACGCATGTGCTGATACTCGTATAATAAAATATCTATTAATTAAAATATGGGTGTGATATTACACGACAATGGTTTATACAAATTTGTCATCTTGTATTCAATTTTTATGTACTAGGGATGATAATTTTGATGGAAAACTTTAATCGATCATAACCAACTTTTATAAGAAATGTTTGTCTTTCTCAGTTATTTTTTTACATATGGTCATTCTGGTCGAAATTAAATTATTTGTCATTAATTAATGGTTCGATCGAGTTGATGAATGGTAGACGCATTTGAATTTAAAGGTATAGTTAAATGAGAATATAGAGATACAATTACTTGAAATTAAAGACTGGATATTCCATTGATTTAGGATATGTAATTGAAAGATTGCAAAATATAGATGCAAATTTCAAATTTGTATAAAACCCATAGAAAAAGGTTATGAAGATGAACAGAATCACCTGACAGTCTGTATTGCAGCATATTCATTCACAGTAATTCACCTTTAATTTAGGTCACACAATTTGTTCTTTCTCATCTCACACCTACCTTATTTCATTTGCATTATTACAATTTATAATCCCCACCCCAACCCACCCCCCAATTTACATATACCCTAGAATGTCCTATATCACTCTCATCTCCATTCATCTCTCTCTCATCTCTCTTCCTCCTCTCTCTCTCTCTCTCTCTCTCTCTCTCTCTCTCTCTCTCTCTCTCACACACACACACACACACACACTCACTCAAAGGATTATAAGATGAAGGTGCTTCTTGCAACATGGCTCCTGGTTCTTGTTCTCTGCTCTTCACTTCTTGACACCACAAAGGCTAGTAAGTTCTTAAAATAACAACTTAAGAATGGAGAAAAATTTTGAGATTGAAAATAATTTTCTATCTTGGTAAACTTATTCAAAAAAATTCAAGAACTATAATGTATAGTTGATCCCAACATGTCTATTGTTCTTAATATTGCAACCATCTTGGTTTGTTTTCAATTAGAGTAATTCACATGGCATCATGTACATAATTTGAATTAGTCTCATACCAATTATCAGCTTCATATTTATGATAATGATCTCATATCATACATATATATAATTGGATTGATTGCAAATTTCAGGTGGTGATTGTGATGAGAAATGTGGGGTGAGATGTTCAAAGGCAGGAAGTAAAGAGAGATGCTTGAAATACTGTGGAATATGCTGTGAAGAGTGCAACTCATGTGTGCCTTCTGGTACTTATGGAAACAAGCAAGAATGTCCTTGCTATAGGGACAAGAAAAACTCCAAAGGCAAACCCAAATGCCCTTAATTTTATTATTAACACTACTCATTCACACAAACTTTAATTTCATTTTATTATGTAATAATTTCACTTTATTTATGCCTTATTACACAATAATAATTATGTTGAAAAAATTTGGATTAACTTTAATTTTCTGTGTGCTATGCCTTTTGATGGGCATGATGATTTGGTGTATGGCTAGCTTACTATTTACTGTGTATCTTTGTGTTGTGTATTTTTGGGAGAAGATAATTTACAATTATGAGCTTCTTATTTATTTATATGAAATAAAAATGATGTTTTATTAATAGTCGATTATTTCATCCAAATATTAGTGCTTGATTAATTTATATTATCATGATAACCTTTATTAATCAAATTCCCATTTACATACTATAAATTTGACAAGATCATAAAATTGAATTTATCTTTCACCACTCCAAAAAATAAAAGAATCTCCTAAAATAATCAAGTATGACAATTAATTCTTGACCTGCAATTTGGGTGCAACTTTGTTTGCAGTAGATATGGTGAAATGACAACTTGTAAGGTGTTTTGCTTCAAATTCACATAGAGGACTTGATTGGAAAGAGTTAAAGATTGTAACTGAAGAACAAAGTTAAATCCCCCCACACTTAAATCGTTGTTTGTCCTCAAGTAACAAAGAATTAAAGCACATGGGAGATCAAAAATGAAATAGAGTATCGCTTGCTTAAATTCTTACTAACACCCATGGGAATTCAAATTCATGTCAAACAATGCATACGCAAGCAAAAACACTTTGGACTAAATGCAACTATCTCAATAAATCACAAATTTAGGCAGGACATCAGAAATCAAAATTTTCATAGACAATTTATCAATCCACTCCACCACCTACATCAATCAATACACTTCAACTCCTTTTATGATTTCCTTCATCTACATCAAAATTTATTAAGACTTCACACATAATGAGTCAACCTCTTTTACTCCAATTTTTTTTTCTCTCTCTTTTTTTTTTTTTACTTTTCGTTTTCACTTTTTTTTTCATAGACGATGATGACTTCTCGTCTTTTTTTTTTTTTGGATGGGGTTGACAGCTCCACACCACTCTTAGGTTAGTCCGTTTATTGCAATTTTTTTTTTCGCATTCTAACTTTCAAATGCGGACCCCTAAGAGTAGGCAGCTGATTCCACACCTCCATCATCTTTTCCAATCTCAATTTTTTTCAACTCATCACCTTTTCTCCAAACCCATAATTTTTTTTCCAACCAAGGGGTTCATCAAAAGTGATCAAACTTTCACAAATTTCAATTTAGACTACTTCCATCAAGAAATTAAAAGCATATCTCAAGACACAAGTAAGCAAAGCAAATCAACTCACAGTCATAGATTAATTCTCAAACCAATGTTATCCTTCCTAAAAGTAATTTCTTGAGACGACATTTTGCAATTTTAACCAACAGAAAGCAATGCTCAACAACACCTCGTCCAACACAAACTGAATTCCAAAAAATAAAATCAATAACACTTGCAAGCTTACTTACTCAAAACTTTTTTTTTCATTTTCCAATTTTTTTTATAATATATATGCAAATGCAAATGATAATTAAACATGCTAAAGCAATTAAACGTGCAATCTAACTAAAAGAAAAATAACAACCTACATGCAACTACATGAACCTAAATGCAACTACATGCAAGATATGCAATCTATTCCACACTTTTTCAATTATGCACCATTCCCCATCTCCCCACACTTGAATCTTGCTTATCCCCAAGTAATACAAATCACAACACAAAATAAAGATAACACAAGATCCAAACATGCAAAGAAATGAGAGAAAAAATAATAAGTATGGAATAGATGTCACCTGATCACCAAGGAGGTTTTGGAAGTGGTCTTTGAGAGGACGCAATAGAAACTACAATGTTTGTCCCTCCATTGAGCTTTCTTCTTTTTATGGTTTTCAACTTTGGAAAATTGATGGGAAGTGCTTGAGAAGGTGTTTGGACTTCATCTAATACGAATACTTCTTCAATGTGCTTCATTTTGTCCTCCAAAATTGAGTTCTTCAACAATTTGACATTGGCCAACGGGGCATAATTCATTTCTTTATTGATTTTCAGAATTTCCTCTGACTTTTTGAGCTCTCCTTTCGCTGCCCTTGCTAACCTGGAAGGAAAAGGGACCAAGTGAATAGGAAATTTTTCGCAAAATTCATTTTTTACCTCTGCAGACTTTGGAGTTTTGACACTGGATGACTGCTTCGACACTGGAGCCCCGGTGTCAGACTACTCGACATCTTCTTCTTCCCCATCGATTTTATGAGTTTCTGCAGGTATTTTTGGACCTTCCAGCTCCTTCCCACTCCGTAAGGTCATGTCACTGACATTCCTCGGATTTATCTCTAATTGAGGCGATAGTTTCCCTCCGCTTTGGGCCTCAAGACGACTCACGACTGTCGCCAGTTGACTCATTTGCATCTCAAGATTCTTGATGCTTGATTAGGTGTCCTTCTGAAATTGCATGATATTGGAAGTCAATGTCTTCATCATCTTCTCTAAGGATGAGCTCGAATTTTGCCCGAATGATTGCCCTTGAGAATTGGAATTTTCTCCTTGATGATTCGAATTCCTCAAGAGTTGTGGAGGCCTATTATTCTCTCCATTGGGGGCACCTTGCTGATTTCCCCATTTAAAATTTGGGTGATCTCTCCAACCCGGATTGTATGTGTTTGAGAAGGGGTCGTATTTCCTCCCTTGATAATTTCCACTTCCCACAGCATTGGCATGAGCCTCTATTTCATCAAGCAAGATTCGACATGCGTCTGTGGTATGCTCGGTGGTGTTACAAATACGACACGACTTCATAAGAGGAACACTTGTAGCAACTTGACATACAAGGACAGTTAATTCAGATATTTTATCCTCAATAGTAGATTCAATTACCTCTTTCACGCTCCAATCCGAATAATTTATGCTGCCATATTGATGTGAACTTTTGGCCATGTTCGAGATGAGAAATCTTGCTGAGGAGGGTGTCTTGTCCATCAATGTTCTCCCACTGGCTGCATTGATTGCATTCCGGTCCATTGGAGATAGACCCTCGTAGAAATATTGAATCAACAACTGAGTGAGAAGATTCAAAATTTCAGCAAGGAAAATCAGACTAATTCGATGAAACAGTCTGCAGGATTCGACACTGGAAAAGATAGGTCACACTGGGCTCCCAGTGTGAAAAACAGAGCAGACTTGGAAACAGCAAAATTGAATCAAAATTCAAAAATTGAACCTCTTTTTCTTTTTTGATTTTTTTAATAAAAACAGAAAAAAAAGACAAAAGATGACACAATCAAATTCAAATCACTCCCCGGCAACGGCGCCAAAATTTGACCGCACTGTCGTGACGCGATAAAATTAAATAAAATCCTTCCTAACCTAACTAACTAGTAGATAGGGCAAGTCGAAGTAGATCCCACGAGGAGTGAAGATTTAACTATGTCACCTATATTCAATTCAAGAAACAGAAGAAATGGGGGGTTTTAGATTGATTGGTAACTAACACTAAAATTAACTAAAAACCTAGAAAACAAATTAAACAAGAAATCAAAGGATGGAAAGTATTCCAGTTAACAGTTTAATTATCCCCCAATATCAATTATGTCCTAATCAATGTTACACCCTCTCTCAAATTATCATGAAATTATCATCCATAGTCTAACAACAAGCTCTGTTAAACCGAATCGTCTCTTAAGATTAGTTAAATTAGGATAAGATCACTAATTAACCCTATTCAATTGAACAACCTAGAATAAGCTCTCTAGATTTAATTCATCAAATGCATTAATCACCAAGACGATAGGATGAACTAGACTCCAAATACACAAGCTCGATTTGATAATCTAGGATTATGCTACCCTAGAGATGCACGACCTCTAGTTTACTACTAATGAAAATTAAACCACAACAATTAGGATTTATGATTTAAGATTCTAGCAATCAATTATCAAACACTTAACCTAGATGATCAATCTAAATCAAGCATCAATAATCGAAATCATTCAACACAGATACCATAATCAATTCCAATCAAACATCTAGAAGGGAAACCGAATTAATCAAAACATAAATAAATATATGAGTTCAAACATCCCTGCTAACCGGAATTGAAGGATTATCCAAGCATCCTCGAATCGAATCCATAAAAGTTGTAGAATAATCCACAAGAAAAGAAACTAATTTATATAAAATATTCTATCTCTAGAGTGGCTTGGAGAGAAAGAAAATAATCATCTCCTTCTAATTATATGTGTGAACATATCTTTTTAAGCCCTTTGGAGATGAGCTTAACCCTATTCCGGCCCAAAATCTTGTACACAATCTCGCTGGGTTGGGCTGCAGACGAATTACATTGGCAGACTGGTCTGACACTGGGTGATCCAGTGAGATGGGCTTTTGGGCCCAAACTGCCCCAACTTCGATTTGTGTTCATTTCTCGGTCCATGAACATATCTCTTGATCAAAATATACTTCAAAATTCCTGAATAATAGTGAAAATGATATATGAAGTATTTTGATACCAAAAACATATATAGATACGAAAACAGTGCATTCAATCACATAAAAGATTATAAAATCTCAAATCAAACCACGATAAAATGCACATATTTTCTACCCTATCAGTAAGCTAATGAAAATTGATGAGAAAATTATTGAATTGAAAATGAAAAATGTCAGGCAATTATAATTTTTTCAAATATTTTATTTAATATTGACTATTTGTAAAACCTCAAGACAATACTTATAAGAAATCATAAACACGTAGAAATTTTTCGCTGCTAAATTTGCTGGAAAAACAATTTAATGGCAATAAAATATTGCTGCAAATGTCGTCGCTATATGCCCGTCGTTAATTGACTTTTGTAGTGAAATAGGGATATCGTTATTAACTTTTGTTGCGAAATAGAGATGTAGCTTCTAACCAACTTGTGCTGCGAAAAAGGAATAAGCTGCTAAACTTTGCTGCGGAAGAGAGATGTCGCTGCTAACTTTTGCAGCGAGAAAAGAGATATCATGGCGAACTTTTGCGATGATTTGAATTACTAATTTCATAGGCAAAACCTAGTGTAGCCCAAACATGAATTTGCAATAAATTTCTCAACAACGTACAATTTATATTTTGTATCATTTACGTGACCCATATATATTAGCAACTACAAATTACAAACATTTGCAACTACAATATACAATTTGTCAATTTGTATAACAATCCAAAACAGTCATTACATTTTTGGTGCAAAGTTACTAGAAGAAATAATGACTCTGTCTCTATCAGCTGGTCAAAATCAGAGATCTTATGCCATTCAAATAATATTGTTGCAGCTATCTTGAGGCTGCATTTGATAATGATGGCACATTGTAAAAGAAGAAGATAAAATTCAGGTTGAGATTTGGACAGATCTAGATAATGTTGTAATAAAATTAGTCATGTAGAAACATGAAAACGTCATAAGAACAAAATTTGGTAACCTGGAAAAGTTTCTCAAGTGCTCTGAAATCTATAGCCTGCAAATTAGATGACTTTGTTGTTTAACCGATCGATAATTCTGATAAACAGGTGGAAGATTCAAAGCGATGATGATGCAAACCTCAGAAAATTTGCCTTCCCCTCATCTTGCCAGGCTTATAATTATTCTTTGAATAGAAATGAGCTGCTAATTTCCTGTTCATTTTAGGACAAAAATTAAAGATTAGTTCCAAAAAGAAGTATAGAAAACAAAATACATGTATGCACTCATTTTATCAGTTATTGAAAAGATCTTATATACAATAAAAATCAGCATAGCATCAATAAATCAACACACTATCTTATACAACATGTTGCATGCTTCAAGTGTAGTCAGCTCTGTCTCATTCACATCATTCTGGAACAGAAAATTCAGAGATAAATATGTAGATTAGACTCTCATGAAGATATTCACAACACGTAGCTGTTGGTTAACCGAGTCTATAAACATGGTGCTTTTAGAAACAGATTAGTGAAAACACTTTCTACTTAAAAACACCAATAATATCCGTAAACTATTGAATTTTTCTAATTTTAGTCCTTCCCGCTGCCACGTCAGATTTTCCGACGGACATGTTCAAATTTTCTGATTACGACGTCAAATTCTCCGACTGCCATGTCAGATTTGCCGATGGTCAAGTCAACATTAATTTTGGTTGTTCCGACAAAAAAAATTTAAAATTGAAATAACGGACCAAAATTGAAAAGGGTAAAATTGAAAAGGATCTAAATTATCGGACTAAAATTGATTACCCCTAATATATATATTGAATAACTCTTTTTAACTCGTAGCCCTATTAAAAGCTTACAAAAAATTATGTGAAATGGTTTCATTAATAGCTTTCGTGAGAAAATTCTTTTTTTACTCATTATCCAAATCAATTTTCACATTTTATATATTTATACATGAGTTGTGAATTGTGGGTAACACATTCACATATTTACATGCAAATTGTGAGTTGTATTAAAAAAAGAAGAAGACTCCTAAAAGCTTATTTTATACCAAAAAATTGGGCATAGCCCTAAAACCCCATTGATTCGAATAGTGCACTTAACACTAAAACTTGGGTACCCGGGGTACGGATCTAAGATCCGACCCACTTGAATTCGGGTTTAGTATAAATATTTACACTTAGCAGTTTTTCCCTCTTTTTCAGTTTTTTTTTTTTTGCGTCTTTTCGTCTTCTTCTCTGTCTCCTCTCTTCTTTTTGTTTATGTTGTGTTGTAGTACTTTAAATCTAGTGTTTCTGTGTTTATTTTGTTCATTTTCTCTCGGTTTGTTGTTTTTGTGTTTGTATGTTCGAATTTCTAGGCTTTTGTTCAAGTGTTGTTTTATGTTTCATGTTTTCTATGTTTCGATTTGTGTTATGAATTCTGCAATTTCATGTTTGCATGTATTGTTAAGTTTTATATTTATACTAAAATGCATGTGGAGGATCTGAGATGGTGGTATTTTCTTCTAATAGAGCCAAACATTTTGTTAGTTTTGGGATCTTTTTGAGGATGTGTTGTAGAGAGTTTGTACTGGTTTGAATATATTTATATTAGTATGATTTCCTTTCACAATTTGTTAGATAAGTTTGTTGATAGTTTTATTTGGAAATTGAAGAATGCATTGACATGAATTTATTAGTCTTGAAACAACTATTTTGTAGCTTAATATATGATATCTTTCAGTTGCATGCATAAATATGAGATTTAGTTAAGATGATTCTTGTCTATTTATATTCATGATTCTGTCATTTTTTATCTTGTTTGTTGTAGGAAGATAGTAAAGAAAGCGGAAAAGAGAATGTTACTGGGAAGAAAAGGAAGGACAATTATTGTTGATGAAGATGTAATTCGTGGGAAAAGAAGAAGTCTGCAGAATATTGCTGCTGTCAGTAGGGTGGAAAAGGGAATTGTTGCTGCTAATATTGATAGGTATTATACTTATACTATTAGATGTTACTATTAGATGTTACAAACTTTTAGTTTAAGGTATCACATGTGTTACTTTAAGGTATTACATGTATATCTTTAAGGTGTTATAGTATATACATTCAATTATGACATGATTATACATAATAATATTTCTTTAAGGTATTTAAACCAATAGCTTTAAGGTATTACACATTTTACTTAAAGGTATTATGTTCATATCTTAAATGTATTACAATTTTATATACATAATAATATATGCTTTAAGGTATTAAACAACAGTAGCTTTAAGGTATTACATGTTTTAATTAAAGGTATTACATGTTTTTATAATTTTGTAGTGTTGATAAGACTGTAAAGAAGAAAGCTGTGGAAGAGAAGTCAAAGAAAAAGGCTGACATGATTGAAGATAGGTATTGTTATATATGTATTTTTATATAGTTTGATAGATATATTAATTTGTTTTTAATAAAATAGTGTTGATGTTATATTGTTTTTGTTGATATATTTTGTTTTTTTGTAGGTCTGATGTTAAGAAAAAACAAGTTAGTGAGATGTCAAAGAAGAAGGAAGTTGTAGCTTCAAGGTATGACATGTTTTAATTAAAAGTATTACATGTTTTAATTAAAGGTATTACATGTTTTATCATGCATTTTATAATTTCTGTAGTGTTGATAACACTATAAAGAAGAAAGTTGTGGAGGTGAAGTCAAAGAAAAAGACTGACATGGTTGAAGATAGATATTGTTATATATGAATTTTTTATATAGTTTGATAGATATATTAAAAAATTTAATAAAATAGTGTTAATGTTATATATATTGTTTTTTTTGTTGATATATTTTGTTTTATTGTAGGGCTATGATAAAGAAAAAACAAGTTAGTGAGATGACAAAGAAGAAGGAAGTTGTAGCTTCAAGATATGACATGTTTTAATTAAAGGTATTACATGTTTATCATGCATTTTATAGTTTCTGTAGTGTTGATGACACTATAAAGAAGAAAGCTGTGGAGGTGAAGTCAAAGAAAAAGACTGACATGGTTGAAGTTAGTAAGAATATAAAGAAGAATGATAATGATATCTTTGTGGAGGATGTTGTGCCTTCTAAAAGGTATTTATATATTTTTTATTATATAGTTTTATTATATAGTTAAAATTGTTAATATATATATATATATATATATTTTTTTTTTTTGCAGCATGTTTGTTACTCAATGCAGGCTAAATGGTCTTTTTGATGTTGTGCAATGTTTGACTGAAAAACAGAAAGATGATATTAGAAGCATATGTTTTGGTGGTTTGTTGCATCTAAGGTTTACTAAATGCGACTTGAAAATGTTAAGGTGGCTAGTAAAAAATTTAATAGTAAAAGTAGGATGTTAGCAATAGACGATCATCGTCGATTTGTTATGACAGCAGATGACGTCTATGATGTGTTTATGATACCTAGAAATGAAGGTTGTAGTGTTCCAAGACATATTAGGGGTGATGAAAATCCTTCTCTGATTGATAGGTTAGGTGATATGTATGGTATTGTGCCAAGATCACCTTTACGCGCCCTTGTTGATGTTATGAAAACACAGTTAGTTGACGGGAGGATGATTTCAAGAGGATGTTTGTGTTATATGCGATGTCTTCTTTTTTTACACCTTCATCAAATTGCCTTTTAAGCTTGAGTGTCATAAAAGCTGTGATTGATGTTAGTATGATTAAGAGGTACGATTGGTGTAGTTATGTTTTGGAGAAGCTGTGTGAATCTGTTGGTGCGTGTAAGGATAAAGATCAAGTGAGAAATGTTAGTGGTTGTGTGGTATTGCTTCAAATTTTATATTTTCAGAGGATGAAATGGCAAGGGATTGCAGAGCCTAGGACATTGCCTCTCATTCAGCATTGGTCTGATGAGAAGATTTCAAAAAGATGTCGTCAAGAGGCTAATGCTAGGGAATATGGTGAAGGTGAACTTATTCTGAAGGGTTACCCTATTTCTTCAATGGGTAATGTTGTTGGGATTAATGTTGAGGTAGGGGTTCATGAGAAAAATGAAGTGAATGAGGGAATTCCATTTAAGGCCAATAAATCTACAGGAGATCAGAAAGTAATAAGTTTTGATTTGCCAGAAGGAGAGCCAGATGATGAAGAAATCAAAAGGACTGCAAAAGGTGTATGTATTTTATATAATAGTACTTATGAATGATTTCAGTATATTGTTATTATGTCTTAAAGTCTTTTTTTTTTTAGGAAATACATGAGGCGTTTCTTTGCTACAAAAGAGATATTTCCGTTGTATCCAACTATCATATGTCAAAGCTGTTGAGTATGAAGAAGATAATGGAAATAAATAAGGAAGTAGCTTCACACCAGAAATGTCTGATTCATCCCAGAAGTTCTTTTCGGATGAGAAGTTTCATAAGTATATCGATGATGTTGTAGAGAACTTTTTTATGATAAAGAAATTAGCATCTGAAATGCCTTCTTTTGAGCTTTTGACACCAGAATCTCCAGTATACAAAGATACAATTGTTGAGCTTATAGAAGAAGATTTATCTGATAAGGATGTTCCTACGGAGAAAGAGTCGAGTGCTGCTATGGATTCTGTTGGTTCAAAGAGAAGAGATAAAGAGGACAGTGGAAGTTTCTGGAGTATTGAAGAGGATATTGGATATTTTTCTGAGTTTTTGGTGTATTCGAAGCAGTTTTTGCAATCAATGGATCAGAAGCATAAAGAAATTGTGGACTACTGCTTTTATGAAAATGCATCTGTTGACTGCAATGAGTAAGTTTAATCTATCTAAATTTAGTTTCTTATGTACGATATATTTTATATATTTATGGTATGAATTATATTTAAGGTATGACATCTATGTCTTTATGGTGTTACATATATGGCTTTAAGGTATTACAGGATATCAGTAGTACTTTTAAGGTATTACATGCATGCATTTAATGTATTACATGCATGCCTTTAAGGTATTACATCTATGTCTTTAAGGTATTACAGGGTATCAGTAATTCTTTAAAGGTATCACATCTATGTGTTAAGGTATTATATGTATGCCTTTTAGGTATTACATTTATGCCTTTAAGGTATTATGTATTACATAGTTTTTTTTCATTACTTATTCTGCTTTAGTTTATTAGTAATCTATAAATGTTTTTGTTCTTATTTTTTTTTTTGCAGGGAAATATTTTTTCAAAACGGCTATTTCAATTTCGTGCCAAAGGAAGATATGATTTCCTTATTTCCAAAATGTGAAATCTATCAATCTGTTATTACTGCTTGGTGTCTTGTTGTGAATGATGATGAAGAAGTTGAAGAAAAAAGAAGTCGGTTTGTGTTTAATTTGGAACACAGTGTAAGTTATATAATAAATTGTATTTGCTAATTATTTTTTCGTTGGTTGTGATTTATTTAATATGTTTTATGTTATTTTAGGTTCATTTGAAAAAGATGATAAATGAGGAGAATAATGTTGAAGAAAATGTAGAACGTGTTAAAGGTTGCTGGAACTCATGGTGTAACGCCCTGTTTTAAAATCCTATTTGGGCACTACTTACATTACAAATTTTCCCTCTCAATAATAATAAAGATAAATAAATTCAGGAATAATTGTGGAATTGTATTCCCTGAAACAAAGTTTTGAAATACGAACTTTGGGAAGATGCAACGGAAAAGATTTTCTTGAAATTTCTTTCTTTACAGACACATTTTTAATACATTGAAAAGAGCGATAAAATAAACATTTACATAGTTAAACATATTTGGAATTTGTAAAATAAAACTCTTTATTAAAATCTTATACGACCTTAATGATATCGGCTACCGGCATTCACTGCTCTCACGCCACGTCCTGGATACTTTAAACTGAAAACATTTTTACACATAGGGGTGAGTGCCAGAAAACACTCAGTGGGGTTCATTTGTACAGTGGAGGGGATACATATTGTACACGTAACCATATCATGAAAACAAATCACATTGTGGACTCCCGAGTAGTCCCTTGCAAACCTTTGAATAGGTTTCCGAAGAAAACCTATCGGAGCCCCAAGCCGACTCCATTGGGTTTTTACACCCCTATTGTTGGGTTTCCGAAGAATACCCCTATAGATGGGTTTACGAAGAATACCCTACTTGGCGTAGAAAGCGCATGTGCAGTTAAGTGTTTCACATAATGCTTCTCACATAACACATAGTACACGTTATTCACGTTCATGTAAGTTCATATAATTCATGACAATACAAATAAGCAAGTAAATCTTTTGACATGTAGTGGTTTCTAAAGAAACCCCTCTTGTACGAGTATTATCCCGAGTTTTCATCATATGAAATTAGTCGCATTTGAATCCCTTGAAAACAGTAATCCTCGAAAACATATAATTTACTCGAAAATCAATCATAAAATAATAACGATTAACTTGAAATCGACTTCATTTGTTTACTGAAAATAAAGCCACATATAACAATAAATGTCACTTAACAAGTTGTACAATTTAAACGAAATTTAATAAGATTTTACCCCCACCTTGGATATTACTCGATCTTGTTCAAAAGTTCATTCGTTCAGTATGCAGTTCCTACTCCTGTCCCTTGTTCGTTTCTCCTACAATTATTAGGAGTCGACTTAGTCTCTAACTTAAATATCTATAAAATATATATACAGTATTAAGTTCCCATGATACGATAATAACAGAAGATACTAGGATAAATGTATATTTAAATATACTAGGGTTTCAAGTTATCGTAACCCTAAATTAGGGTTTTCCCGTGCGAAGCTTAAATCATCATTTTCGTCAATTGGGGATTAAAACTGGTATTTATAACATGGTATAGTATAAGAATATACTTATCGTTAAAATCTGAGATCATAATATAATATCCGGTACAGTATTGGGTTTAATTTATAATTGTAGCAAAGTTTAGGGGTTAAAATATAATTTATGCAAAGTTTGAGGGTCAATCTGCAATTTAAACTAATATCAGGGACTGTAATGATATTTTTAAAGTCTGTAGGGTCTAATTGAAATATGCATAAGATTGAGGGCTGAAATGAAATAAGTAGAAATTAAGGAATTTGCAATCAAGCCCCTAAACTTAAACAAATTCACAAATATCTCCCCTGCCCCATTCTCCATTCCCGTCGACCTCAGCCCCCACCTGCTCGGCCGCCGCTTACTCGGCCGCCGCCTGCGCCCCCTTTTGCCGGCGACAGACCCGTCGCCGGCCACCACCACACACGGCGCCGCCACTTACGGCGGCGCCCACACACTCACACACAGCACAATACACATACACACACCCCCTTCCTCTTGATTTGCAGCAGGCCGCCGCCGCCCAGCACGGCAGCGCCCCTCGCGGTGCTGCCTTCCCCTGCCTCAGCTCAGCGTCGATTCGCACGACGCCGCCCATCTGCGGCGGCGCTGCTCACCTCCCTTCCCCCTATTTCTCCACAGCCACACACCCAAACACCTCCCCGTTTCTGCAGCACGGTGGCGCCGCTCACGGCGCCGCCCCTCTCTCCTCGCACACCTACACGCTTCTGCACGGCGCCGCGACACACGGCGGCGCCTCCTCCCTTTTTCCCCCATCTCCTCCTTCCTTTCTCCTTGCTTTCCCTGTTTTCTTCCCCGTTCTCCAAAGTCACAGCACACACCACCAAATACACATATACACATCTATATCTATCTCTTAATTTGGGGATAAAATAATTTGGAAGCAATTAAATTGTTACCCTACTTCTGCCATTGAATTGTACAGGGAGGGAGAGGAATTTAGAGATGATGGGGGGAGAGAGAGACGGGGGAAAGAAAAGAGAGAGAGAGAATTGAGATTGAGTGAAGATGAGATAAGGAGATAAGAGAGAAAAGGTGTGGTGTAGCAACCATTAAAGGGGTAAGGTGACATCCATAGTGATGACTCACCCTATCCTTACTTAAAACGGGTCTGATTTTGAACTACGAATTGAGTCGAGAATTGTATTTTGTGTACGGGTTACAAATAATTAGATCTCACATAAAAATTCTCAATCGAGACCAACCCCATTAATTAAAAATTGGATATATCAAACAATTTAATAAAATATATAATTTACTAATTAATCGATATCTTGGATCATTATTAACAGTTTATTTTATCTCTTTCATCAATTTAAAAATAGTCGTGATTAATAATTAATTTTAGATTATCATAATAGTGTATTGAAACATTTTGTACGTAACCCCATTGTCAAAAAATTGATTTTCCAACTCAAACCTAAATTACCATAAGATGAATCGAAATTTAATTCCTTGACTTAATTATTATATTTCTTATGAATTCTAATTATAGATTAATTTTATTTGGGGTGTTACACATGGATGGCTGCTAATAAGAACACTCTCAAATCTGTTGATATGGTATACCTTTTTTTATAATACTTCATATGTTTTTTTAAGTGGTAGTTAATTGTAACTTCTTCTTTTTTGCTTGTTTATGAAATTGTAGATCTTTATCCCATTTTGTTTTAATGGTCACTATGCTACTGTCGTATTTAATATGGTTGATAAGAAGTTCCAGTACTTGGAGAACAAAAAATATAAGGATGAGAATGAATTCTTTAAAGCTGCTGAGATTTTGGTAAGATTTTTTTGAAAGAAATTTCATTTTAATAATTTATTTATGTGATGATGTTGAATTTTAATGTTTTGTGATGGTGTGCAGAGAGGTGAAATGTTGAAATATCTAGCTGATCAGAATCATGGAAAAACAACTGAGATGACAGAATATGAGTTTGAGAACGTAGAATTTAAATGGCAAACAACAAAAGCGGATTTGGATTGTGGTGTATATATGATGCATCACGTTAAACATTTTGATGGGGTTCCATATTCTTCTCCAGATATGACTAAGGTAATTTTATATGTTTTTTGTATTATGATTAACCTTCTTACCATTTTTGTAATTTATAATATTTTTTTCTTTTTCAGGCTGCTGTAAGACGAGTCCTCAGAGCTGAAATTTGTGCAACGATTGTGTTGTCCAAGAAGAATGAATTGAGGAATGTTGTTCTCCAAAAAATATATGATTTTTACAAAAGAAAGCCTGAGTTGAAAGTAACGATTGCAGAAGCGAAAAAAAGGGAAGCAATGGAAGGGGCTGAGGTGAAAAAGAAAAGGTACAAAAAAGAGCTGGGAAGTGATGGATTTGAAAACAATTATTTTAGTGCTTTAATTTGTTTTTAGAATGTGTCTGGGAAACAATGTGTTTTTGCCATGTTGAATTTATGTTTCTATATTTTTAGGTTATTTTGTAAGATTTGTTGGATACAATGTTTTGGTGGTTCTTGATTAATATTTTTGGTATCTATTGTCTTAATAAATTGAAAATAATTACGTAACACCGTAAGTTATATAGTATAATACCTTATATAATATAGTGTAATACCTTTTATATTATACAATGTACTACATTGTCTTATGCAGGTTTCCCCTGAAAGAAGGCATGGGTGCAACTACCCCATCTCTGTACTGCAACAGAATTCAAAAAGTAGTTAATGAGAGACTTAACTCCACTACAATGTGGAGGTTACACCTCAATTAAAGTTTTTATCATTTTTTATGTCTGCAAGAGCTGGTAGCATTAATAAATGACAATTCATTGGTAATCCAAGAGATGAGATAAAGTTGTATGACTCATAAATGTGGAAGAGGTCAAATAGCAACTACCCCATCTCTGCACATTAAATTAAGTTGTGCATAATTTCTTTAAATTTGCTCACTCCAAGCATTACTGGTTTTCATAGTTTTATACATATATGTTTAATGTTGTGATATGCAGGTTTTTGGAGGACAATAAAGGATCATCCACAAGCTTTGTTCCATGGTCCATACACTCATGATGAGAGCTCGGACAATGTCGATCGAATAATCGGCAAGAGTAGGTGGATAAATGTTTCAGCCAAGAGGACATGGAATCGCATTCTTGTAGAAGTGGAACTGGATCTGCAAAGGAGCACAAGTGATGAGCGTTTTACTGAAATGCAGATTAAACATCATATTGTATCCAACCACATGCTCTTCAAAGAATTTTGGACGTACTTGAAAAGTGGTGTTGGGGTCAAGTATTTTGTGAACCGAAACAAGGTTGAGTGCGAAACGTACTATTGGCACTTTGTTAAAAAGGTAGAGTCAAATAAAACTTGAACTCGTTACTGCAAATGATTTTTAATCAAGTCTTTTATGTTACTTGTAATGTTACATTTATACTGCATTTTGTGACTATCTGTTTATTACATTTATGAGTAGGAAACACGTCTCCAACAACTATTTCGAGAGCAAGGATTCCCGCTTTGGGAAAAATGGTGGACACTTTTTGAAGCTTTTGAGGCAGCGGTTGTGGACTTGAACCCTAGTGGGTGGTCGCTAGCCAATCCACCAAACCGCAACTTGGAGCCCGATGATCATTTGGATGTTGAGGTGGCAGTGACACGTTCACATTTGCGACCATGGATGGCTCGTTGGAAGATGATCATGTAGTGGTTTATGTTTATGTGGGTATTAATTATGTGTTTGTAATCAAAATCAATCTATCTTATATCTATGTTTAAGGTATTACAGTTTTATGTTTCAGGTATTATACAGATATGAATACGATATTACATATAATAAAATGAGGGAAGGTGAATGTCTGACAAGTTAATATAAGGTATCTTATACTTATCTTTAAACTATTTCTGTTTGAAAGGTTATAAAATATTGAATTTCAGTGAAAAAAATATAGTTATTTGTACCTCTCAGGTATTACACCAATACCTTTAAGGTATTACACCAACAACTTAAAGGTATTACACAAAATATAATCTAACAATACCTTTCAACATCAATATAATCTGATAATTTCTTATAAATATACATTTCAGGTATTACACCAATACCTTTAAGGTATTACACCAACAACTTAAAGGTATTACACAAAATATAATCTAACAATACCTTTCAACATCAATATAATCTGATAATTTCTTATCAGATAGTTCAGATAAATAAACAAAATATAGCTATCTGCAAGGTATTGTAAATATACCTCTCAGGTATTACATGAATACCTTTAAGGTATTACATCAATAACTTAAAGGTATTACACATAAAAATGTAAACTCTAAAACATAAGATTGTATAATACCATTCAATATCAATTTGAACCATACAATATTATAGAATTACAATTTCAGAAATGAAACTAAAATAATCTAGCAGATGGTGTTTTGGAACCGAACTCAGTTGATGTTGAGTTTGAAGTAGCAGCTTTGGTCTTCTTGTTTTTGTCAAAATGAACTTTTATCCTTTGTCGCCGTCCTTTAGTAACAGAGCGTACTGGATCAAGAACAACATTCGATTGAATTGATGTCTTAGATTGTTGTGCAGAGACTGTTTCAAATATTAAATCATTAATAGCTAGAATGTCCCTTTCATAACTTTCTTCAACAATTCTTCTTGCTTGCTCATTTTCTTGGCATTTCCACACAAGATTGTAGTATTTTCGTGCCATATCATGTCTCCAAGGAATACTATCGGGCAGCTTATCAGTTGTGGTGGTCAAAGTTTTAAATCTGTCCCAAACTTCTGATTTTGCAAACTTTGTCCATCTTTTTAGTACATAAGTATCTGGTATACTTTGCACAGAGTTGATATGTAGTACCCTCAAATAATGGTAACATAAGATACCATATACCTCAAATTTCTTGCAAGTGCATGTTATGAGCTTCATCTCAGAGTCAAATATTACTTGATGCAGATGACCAGTATCATTATGAGATGAAACATTACAAACCATTGTGTTGTTTTCGAACATCAAAAGTGTTGAAGAACTGGAAATGCATTTCACAAACTCACCTTCAAAATCTTTGAAAATAGGGCGTGTGTAGACATTTGAAGCATGCTTTAACATACCAGTCATCGGTAGGGCAGATTCTGGATTTGTTGTTGTGGACTGAAATTCATCATTTCGTTCCTTGAATCTCCATGTTTGAATTGTCTCCTTAAATATTTTGAAAAAATCTGTCAAACTTGTTGTTTTTTTGACATGGAACCCAATAGCATGGTTAGTGCTCTCACTTCTTTGTGACGACAACATTCCAATTGAGAAAAAATTCTTGTTTAATGTCGTACACCATTTTTCTTTCAAGGTGTACAATCTTGTGAACCAAGTATGACTCTCTATACCATACTGTGATATCATTGATTGCCAACAATTTTCAAACTCGTTCTCATCAACACAACCTGATAAACATTTGTTGAATGTTGCTTTGAATGAATTATTTGATTTCAGCTCAGCAAATCTACTTATTGCATTTTGTTGGAGATGCCATAGGCAAAGCCTATGCCTTGTTTCAGGGAAAACCTGCATAAGACAAGGTATTACACTGTATAAGATAAGGTACTACACCATATAAAATAAGGTATTATACTGTATAAGAAGATATTACATTGTATAATATAAGGTATTACATTGTATAATATAAGGTATTACACTGCATAATATAAGGTATTACACTGTATAATATAAGGTATTACACTAATTAAGACAAGGTATTACACTATATAATATAAGGTATTATACTGTATAATATAAGGTGTTAAGCCTGATAAAGAAATTAATACCTTTTCTATTGCATTTGAAATAGCTAGATCTTGATTTGTAAACAGAGTTATAGGACATTTCCATAACATCGACTTCTTGAATACCTCAAAAAGCCACTCAAATGTCTCTGTTTTCTCATTAATCAAGAAAGCACAACCGAACATCACATTTCTTCGATAATTATTAATCCCAACAAAAGGTTCGCAGATGAGATTGTATTTGTTTGTTCTATAGGTTGTATCGAAAACCATTACATCCCCAAATATTTGATAGTCCTCTTTCATCATTGAATCCCTCCAAAAGATGTTGCTTAGTCTACCTTCATCATCCAGTTGAACTTTATAGAAGAAATCTTCTTCACTTGCTTGTTGCTCTTGTATCATATCAATGACGGTTTGTGCATCTCCACCTTCGATTGCCTTCATTTTCAACCGATTCACAAAATTCATGTGATCTTTCTTTGTGTGTCCAAGAGTTTCTTCAGAACCAGCATCTTGTACCATATACTTATAAGAATTCGATGTTGACAAATCAGATGTCACCATGTGCTCGATTGTCTTACCTTTTTCTTCATCAATTTGTCTTTCTGGACGATGAAGGTGATTCAATTCTGATCTTGTCAATGGATGATTGTGTGATATTTCATGATCTACGACTTCGAACAAACCTGCATCGTTCATCTTTACTCGCATTAAAGCATTACAGTTTGTTCTTGTAGTTGGCCTTTTTTTTGTGTTCTTTGTTGACTTTGTTTGCCTCTTCAATCCAGCACAAGAGCATACAAAGAGTTTTGCTATCTCTTTAGGTATCTCATCTGTTGAATATCGTGTGTTTGATTTACGTACTGAAAATCCTAACAATTGAGCATGTTTGCAGTACAATTTGTACATATCATCAAGTGTGTTTCTTGTCAATCCAATGAGAGAAGTACTATAGTCAGTATCTGCAATATATTAAATATAATACCGTTAGAACTAATATGCAATACCAAAAATTTATAAAAACAGTGAATGTCTTAAAGGTATTACACTAATACCTTAATGGTATTACAAAAATTGATTAAGGTATCATGTCTTGAAACTATTTTATTTTCCAAAGTTTATAAAAAACTAGTGAATATCTTAAAGGTATTACACGAATACTTTAATGGTATTACACAAATTTCTTTATGGTATTACATTAATACCTTAATCTGTAAAATATAAGTAATCTAGTAGATGGTGATTTTTTCACAATACCAATAGAACTAATATGCAATACCAATAAAGGGAAATTACAACACCCACAATCACAACACAATAGTTATACATTAAAATCTTTTTTTTTTTTTGAATACAGAGTAACATTTGTAATACCTTCATTTATCATTTCAACGATTTGATCAAGAAAAGTTGATGTTGTAGCATTATCATTATCTTCTTCACTTGACAATATCTAAACCATATTTGATTCTTGGTCCTCTTTCTCATTCATATCATCATCCATCTGTTGATTAGGTATTGTTGCCATCTGAAATTGTTTGAAGAAATTCTCTTAATTTTCGTCTGATTTTCTTTCTTCTCGTGACCTCAGTTCATCGGAAATCGTTTAATTTCTCCTCCTGGTATCTCAGCTATGTTCTGGATTCTTATCTGTCTCGCCGGCTCTCAGCTTATCTCTCTCGTCGTCCGTCTCTCAGCTTATCTCTCTCGCCGTTCCTTTGTCACCGTCTTTCTTTCCCCGTCCCTCTGTCGCCGTCTTTTCTCTCGCTGTGAGTTTCGTGTCTTGTCTCTTAGCTTAGGTTAAAAAAATTATATATTAATGACAAGCGTGTCGGGTCAGGCTACTGGAGTGGGTTGGGGGCACGGATTTTAGATCCGTGCCCCGGGGGCACCCAAGACTCACTCTGCACTTAAAAGGTAATATCAATATATCCTGCATTTGATATATTCTCTCGATATTAATACCTTACTCTTCGATGTGAACAAATAATAATATCAGACTGAATGACTAAACTATCAAAAGAGATATGATCATATCTACATAATTTGTTAAGAATATTTTCTTGTATGTATCTTCTAGAATATTCTTTGTATCTTCTAGAATTATTGTAATCTTGTGTATTTAAAGGCAATTGCCTATACGGTTATAGTGGAAGAATCTGTTTACACAATTCTCTGTATGGTATCAGATATTCACGATCCCATTCTCACGTTTCTTCTGCAATCCTAATCTCTCTCCCCCACACCTTTCTTCTCCGGCAATCCATCTGTGCCCCCACCTTCATCATGACCACAGAGTGATTCCACCACTTCTCATCCTCTCACCACTGCCGACACTTCAACACAACCTGTGGTGCTTATAACCACGCTCTTTCATGTTTCGCATAAGGTCATCTGGGTCAATTTTCCTCAGTGGCGATCACTGGTCATTGTAATACTCAACGACCACGATCTCCTAGGCTATGTCACTAGCGATGTCCCGTCTCCCGATCGCTCCACCTCTCCCTACAAGCACTTCTCATCCTCTCACCACTGCCGACACTTCAACACAACCTGTGGTGCTTATAACCACGCTCTTTCCTGTTTCGCATAAGGTCACCCGGGTCAATTTTCCTCAGTGGCGATCACTGGTCATTGTAATACTCAACGACCACGATCTCCTAGGCTATGTCACTGGCGATGTCCCGTCTCCCGATCGCTCCACCTCTCCCTACAAGCACTGGTTCTGTCAAGATCAGTTAGTGTACGCCTTCTTGCAGGGCTCTCTTACGGATGAAGTTTCGCCCTATATCACTGCATTCTCCTCATCGATGGCCGTATGGATTGCCCTATATTCCATTTTCATGAGTAAATCACGCGCTCGGGTGATGCAACTAAAGGAAGATTTACAACTTGCGAAACAAGGCACCAAGCCCGTCTCTGAGTTTGTTCACTCCTTGAATTCAAAGGCCGATGAATTGTCCTTAATCGAGTCCCCTGTGTCCGATGATGATTTTACACTTTATGTGTTGGGTGGTTTGCACCCGGAATTTCGTGATCTTGTTGTTTCCATCTGTGCACAGACTGTTCCGATTTCTTTTGCTCAACTTCTTGTTGCACAGGAAAAATACCTCGACGCCATGGACGGCCCTCAATCTGATCTTACTGTCTCCCCCAATTTCACTCAGCAACGACCTCCAACATATTCAGGTCGTGGCAGGGCTTCCAGCCGCGAACCCCGTGGTCACGGCGGTGCTTCAGGCTGCGGTCGAGGCCTCCAGTATCAGTCAGCTACCTCTTCCCAGACAGGTATTTCAACTATAACCTGCCAATTATGCACTCACACAGGCCATACTGCACGGAATTGTTGGCAATTCATAATTACTGCCAATTCCCCAATGTCAACCTTGCTCGTTCGCCAGCACCAAAGCAGCACCCAAATGCTTGGCTTTTGGATTCGGGTGCCACCCACAGCGTCACCTATGACCTTGGTGGGCTCTCATTGCACTCCGAATACGATGGCACAGAGGAGGTACATCTGGCAGATGGCTCTTCCCTCCCGATCGCACATACCGATACTTCTATTTTCCGATTTCCTTCTCGTGATTTTATGGTTAAGAATATACTGCATGTGCCTACTTCGAGGCAGAACATATTATCTGTTCATCAATTTACCAAGTGTAATAATGTCTCTGTGGAATTTTTTCCACACTGGTTTATTATTAAGGACCGCCACAAGGGGGCGCCCATGGTTCGCGGTCAATGTAGAAACGGGCTCTATCATCTCTATAAGCCACCACACATCTCGGCCAATTTTGGTGTTGTTGGCCTTCGCACTAGTTTTTCAACATGGCACTCCAGACTTGGACATCCCTCCAGAAAGACTAGTTTTCTTATTATTTCGCATTTTAATTTACTGTTAAATAAATCCGGCATGATGGATGTTAACTGCACTTCATGCCTTTGCCGTAAAACTCACAAGCTACTCTTTGTGGTGAATTCTTTGATTGCTGAACATCCTTTACACTATCTATATGCAGACGTGTGGGGTCCTACTACTTATTCTATTGATGGTTGTTACTTTTATTTGTTGGTGGTTGATGCTTTTACTAAGTACTGTTGGTTTTATCCTCTCTCTCAGAAATAACAGGTTCACGATATAATTGCGAAATTACATCCATTACTTGAGAAACAATTTGGGTATACACTTGACAATGGGGTGAATTTCTTGCTCTTCGCTCTTATTTTTCGTCGCAAGGGATACAGTGGCTAACAACAGTGCCTCATACCCCAGAGCATAATGGCCTTGTGGAACGCCGACATTGACATATCGTCGAGACTGGTAAGACTTTACTGCACCATGCCAAGTTACCGATGTCCTTTTGCTCTTACGCATTTCAAACTGCAGTCTATTGGATCAATCGCATGCCCTCTTCTGTGCTGCACAATAAAAGTCCTTTCGAGGCATTATTTCTGCGACAACCTAACTATACTAAATTGCACGTTTTTTGTTGTATATGCTACCCCTGGCTTCGGCCTTACTCTTCGAGCAAGTTACAGCCAGCCTCCCGCCCTTGCATATTTGTCGGTTACTCACCTACGCAGAGTGCATACAAATGTTTTGATACTATTTCTGGATGATTGTACATTTCACGTCATGTCATTTTGCGAAAGATCAAATTGCAGATTTTGACAATTCTTCTCCACTCCCTGCACCACCTGCATCCTCTACGGTGCCGTTATCCATCTTAGGGCCTCCGCCTCGATCCACTGCTACTTCGGAACTTCCACCAGCTCCAACCCAACTATCCGTACCTGACAGCTCGCAGACCTTGGACAACCCTGCATCATCTGAACCATCAGCTCAACAGCCTGTCCGTCGCAGCACTCGAAACCGACAAACATCTACTCGGCTCGAGGGTTTTTACTCCTCACTTCCGCCATTCCTTGTTCATCCACCTGCTACGCATACTGTTTCTGTACAAACACCAGAGGCTGATAGTGTACCGACTACTGCTTCTCAAGCATTGAAATCTGCTCAGTGGCGCGTGGCCATGACTGACGAGGTGACCGCTCTATCCCGTCACGGCATATGGGATTTAGTCCCTCCTTCTCCGAATGGCAACATAATAGGCTGCAAATGGGTTTTCACCATTAAGCGTCGCCCGGATGGCACCATTGACCGTTACAAAGCACACCTTGTGGCTAAGGGGTTTCACCAGCGACCAGGAATTGATTATCATGACACTTTTAGTCCAGTGATAAAATCGGAAACTATACGCCTGGTTCTTTCCCTTGCTCTCTATCATGGTTGGGCACTACAACAGTTAGACATCATCAATGCTTTCTTGCACGGGCATCTTGATAAACCCATATACATGCAGCAGCCTCCCGGTTTTGTTAACAAGTCATATCCTTCTCATGTCTGCCGTCTTCGTAAATCTCTGTACGGACTGCGTCAAGCACCTCGTGCTTGGTATCAGACATTGGGTAATGCTTTGATACAGTTTGGGTTCCGACAATCTCAGGCTGATCATAGTCTGTTCTATCTTCGCCGCCAGATTGTCTATCTTCTCGTCCTTGTCTATGTCGATGACATTATAATCACGGGTTCTAATCATGATGCTATTCGATCTCTAATTTCTTATTTACAAGGACAGTTTGCTGTAAAAGACTTGGGGCCTCTGACGTATTTCCTCGTAATTAAGTGTCATGTTGTCACGAGGGCATTCTTCTCTCCCAGCACAAGTATATCAATGATTTACTTCACAAGTTTGACATGACCAGCTCAAAACCTGTTACCACGCCTATGACAACCTCTCAGTCTCTCTCTGTCTCTGGCAGCTTTGATCCCACCAAGTATCGCAGTGCTATTGGAGCTCTTCAATATCTTACCATGACTCGTCCTGATATTTCTTTCACTATCAACAAACTCACACAAGTCATGTCCTGTCCCACGGCGGCTGATTGGATGGCGGTCAAACGGGTGTTCCGTTACCTCCAAGGCACTATTCATCTTGGCCTACTACTTCGCACACCCCGATCACTCACTACCACTGCTTACTCTGATTCAGACTTCGGTGGCAATCTGACTGATGGCAAGTCTACATCTGCATATTATATTTTCATGGACTCGGCACCGATTTCCTGGTGATCTCGGAAATAGCAGGGTGTTGCTCGCTCGTCTACAGAGGCTGAATATCGAGCTTTGGCATCCACGGCATCTGAGGTTTGTTGGCTTTATCATCTCTTTCGTGAACTTGGACTTTCACTTACCTCACCTGCCTCAGCTCTTGTGTGACAACCTTGGGGCCACACGATTAGCTTTGAATCCCGTCTTACACTCTCGCATGAAGCATATTGTACTTGATTTACATTTTGTTCGGGATCTGTCGAGTAAGGGTATTTTTACTGTTTCGTTTGTCACTACTAAAGATCAGCTCGCGGACTTGCTGACTAAACCTCTTGCTCGTACGCGATTTCAGAAACTCCGCTCCAAAATCTCTGTCGCCGATGGCACGTCAATTTTGCGGGGGCGTATCAAGGGAGATATGACCATATCTACATAATTTGTTAGGAATATTTTCTTATATGTATCTTCTAGAATATTCTTTGTATCTTCTAGAATTATTGTAATCTTGTGTATTTAAAGGCAATTGCCTATACGGTTATAGTGGAAGAATCCGTTTACACAATTCTCTATATAAACATCGAGTATTAAATGTGTGTGACTTAAAAGCCTAATATCTATAAAGAAAACCCATTTTCATAAATTTTATGCAAATTTGAGTTGTGAATTGTGGAATTGACCCAAAAATTGATACGTGAAATGAACACGAGTTAATCATTTCTGATTTGCTAAGGCTTAATCGAATGAACTGAAACTGAGGAATGAGAAAGGCGATTCAAAAGTGCAATGCGATTTTAAGCTTACTTAGTGAAATTTGTCAAGTTAAGCTAAATCTCACACTAAATATAAGATCAAAACTAGTTGGACATGTGTTAAATTAATTACAGGAAAAAAAGCATATAAACAAAAATAAGTGACTGATACACTTTGTATGCACCACTAAATTACTCATACACTTCTTCACATATAAATACATCTTATAAAGTACAATCTTCCAAGCACAAAAGTTACACAAATTGCTTATAAACATCAAGAACAACTATTGAATGTATAGTCTGATCCTGATCTGCTTCTCTCTTTGAACCTAAGATTGTTTCAAGTTCTAATGTATGCGAATCCATGAGAGCGCGATTTGCTAAAACACGATATAAGTCCGTTGCCATGAAAAATGAGATACAGAAGAAATGCTGTGTATGATGCTGCTACTAGGCAAACCATAGCCCCGAATAGAAATCCATGAACTTCTGATACGAAGAAATCCACCAACACGTATCCGTTTATCACTATCACAATAGCAGCCACGCCCCATGAAATCCTCTGCAACAAACAATAAATTTAGAGTGATAAAAAGATTGATCATATGTTAAATCTTGTGTAGAACTATGAAAATAGGCTAGTCCAGGGCCTATTTTGTGCTATACATTAGCAATTTCTGTTGAGTATTGCAGAAAGTGGACAAAAGTTTCTGTGCAAAAAGTGGATCCAAATCCTACATGAAATGTTAATGCAGAAGAATGTAAAGATGGATTACCTCAACAGTATGGCCAATGACAAAAGTGCCCATAAGCTGCTCGTTGGCGACCAAATGGAGAAGAGGGATGACTGCAAATGGAATTTGCATAGCCTGAAGCACATTAAGCCATTCATTAAGAACATCAAACAGCTCCTCAGATCTATTGAACACAATAGCCACAATGATTGTAGGCAAAATGGCACAACTTCTAGTGATCAATGATCTTAGCCATTTCTTGATCTGAAGATCAAGAAAACCTTCCATTATAAACTGCCCTGCATATGTGCCAGTGATGGTGCTGCTCTGCCCCGCTGCAAGAAGCCCAATGCCCCATATGTATAAAATCGGGAGCAATCCTCCCCCGTACCTCTCTTGAAGATACTCTCCAGCATTTACTAGGCCTAGATTGTTAGCTAATGAGGTCCCATAGAACCCTTTTGCAAACACACTTGTTACAAAAAGATTGATGATGAACGAAATGAAAACCGCCATCATAGACTCTATTGTGTAATAATTCAGAGCCTCTTGAACCCTGCCTCTCTTCTTCAAGTCTATCTTTCTCGATTGTACTAAAGCAGAGTACAAGAATACGTTGTAAGGAGTTATTACACACCCCACTACTCCGACTGCCTTGGGAATCGTCTCCCAATTTAGCTTCGGTATTAATATGCCTGCAATATAATTCAATCGTATTAATGGTGATTAACCTTAGAAGATAAACTCTAGAAGAAATAATTAAATTATATATACCTTGTAACAGTTCTTTTCCACCAGGTTTAGCATCGATGAACATCCAAGCAAATGAGAATGCCATGCTTGAAATAAGAACAGCAAAGAAGGCTTCAAGCTTTCTGATTCCATAGTTCTCAAGAAACAGGAAGATGAAACTGTTGAAGAATCAATGTACCATATCCATCAAACTAACACCAAATATACATATCCATTGAAGAAAAAGTGTAGAAGAAAATACAGACCAATCAAAAGCAGTGATGACAACACCAGCCCAAAGGGGGAAAAGGCCATTGCTGAGAATCCTGATGGCAATGGCGCTGCCAATGACCTCCTGAATGTCGGCGGCAATGAGGGCCAGCTCCGCCATGAACCAGAGCATAACACCGGCCCAATGAGGGTACTCCTCCCTGCATATCTCCGCCAGGTGGCGGCCGGTGGCGACGCCCAATCGAAGCGACAAGAGCTGGATCAAAAGGCCCATGAGAGTGGCCCAGAGCAGAAGCCACAGCAGGGAATAGCCGGCGATGGCTCCGGACTGCAGATCGCCCTCCAAATTCCCCGGATCCAGAAAGGCGACGCTCATCAGGAAGCCGGGGCCGGTGAATCTCCAGAGCTTTTTCCATGAAAATGGCGGCACGGCGACGCCGGGGGAGGAGACGTCGGAGGCCTCGATCTCCACCGCGTGAAGAAGAATGTTTGTTTCTGGAAATTCGGGGGGTGGGGTGGAGGTGGGGAGGAGGGGGTTGGAGGCCTGCAGCTCTGCATGGCGGTGGTGGTGGTGGAGGGACCTTGGTGATGAAGTGGTGGCAGTGTTGCTATTTTTGGTGGGGGAAGATGTCATTGGATTAATGCATGCATGTGTGATTGTTTATTTTCTCTGAGAATTTGATTTCGTATGTCAAGAAGAAAGGGCATCATCTGCATAGTTTTAGGATCCTTTGAATTAATATTGAATATATATTTAAGGTAAATCTTTGAATCAGGTGCTGATCTGGATCATGCAATCGGGGGACGCCCCCTTTTTTTTTTTTTTTTTTTTCGCTCATGATTTTGAAAAAATCAACTACCAAGTATATGTTGGACATCTTTACGTTATGTTAGACTCCTTAGCTATGTTAAACATACCATGCCAGATAGCTGTCTTTTTTTGGCTTGATTTGAACTTTTCATCCATTATGTAGCATACCTTAGTGTGAAATACATTTTGTTATCTTTTACTCTTATACCTTAATATGTAACATACTTTATATATGACATAATATAATACTCACAATCTATATAAACCTATTTGAGTTTTACCCAAACATGTTTAAGTTAAAATTACTCAATTGCCTCTTTACCAAAATTGAGTTAGGGGGAAATAGTCATTCAACATCTAACAAATATTACAGGGCCATGTGGATTTCACCAAAATTCAACAGGGGGGGAAAAACAATATTCATCCCTCAAACTGATCCTACGAGACTTACACTATTCGGCGACTCATTCCGGCAACCAAGTCCTCAGCACGACCCGACTAACTAAGGATGAAGGCGGTGCCGCCAACAACTGTTGAGGAGGTAAGAGGCGGCGCCACCATCAATTATTGACGAGAAAAATGGCACCCAACGAGGTTTCAAAAGTTTGAGGATGGAGAAGGAGGTTGTGGCAGTTTGAGAAGGGGAATGAGGCTCTGTGGTGAGAAGGAGAAATTAAGAGGCGTGAAAATTTTCCACAAAAGCAGAAGGAGAAAGACCTGTAAAAATTTTGCACAGAAGGGGAAGAAGGCACTGTGCATAAAAAGACCTGAAAAATTTGGGCACAATGTGCATAAAAAGACCTGAAAAATTTGGGCAGAATGGGAGAACAATCTGTACGTCTTTATTTTGCTATAAAATCCTTTTCTCTATTTTCTAGGGTATGAAATATTTTTACATGTATATATTTATTTACACTTCCATTACAAAATTTGTATGAATCCTTATGGGTGCTGTAGAAAATTTTATGAATTTTGTGGATAATTTGAAGAAGAAAAATTAGTTATAAACATCTTAGGGTTTTTAAATTAAATTAGGGATTTTGCATTATTTATCAATTTAAATTTCTAAATCTTTGAATTTGTTGCACTAATTTGTAGAAAGTTGTGGTTGGGATTTGTGGATGAGTATTTACATAAATCACGATGGTAAAATTTTTATATCACGGTGATAATAAAAATCACGATGGTAATATTAAGTTCATTAGATCACGATTCTATTGATAAATCATGATGGTAATTTTATATCACGATGATAGTATAGATCACGATGATAATATAGATCACAATGGTAATGTTTAATTCATTAGATCACGATTTTATTGATAAATCGTGATGGTAATTTTAGACCTCGATGATAATATAGATCACGATAGTGATGTTAAATTCCTTAGATGTCAGATGCCATTGATAAATCACGATGGTATAATAGATCTCGGTGGTTGAATTTGTTAGGTCTCTATGGTAATTAGATCACGATTCAATTGATAAATCATGATGGTATAATAGATCTCGATGGTAGAATATATTTTGGTGTTACTCATAAGTCATGGTAGTATGAGAGATCTCGATAGGTATATAGTGCAAGTACTTGATATCCGTGCTCGGATAAATTACGGTATAAAAAAAGATTATGATGCTCATTAAAATAAATCTTATATAATAAAAACTCAAAATTTATTCCAAAATCTATAAAAAGGCGTATTCCAAAATCCAAAATTTATTCCAAAATCCAAAATCTGATACCATTTTTTTTCCAGGAGAGGTCATGAACAAAGGCGTAAGGATCTTTTACAAAAAACTCAAAGGATTTTACCGAGACATAAAACTTTAATGTTTAATTTTCCTCTTCCACCCTAAACATGCCTAAACGCCCACTCTGGCTTAGCGGCAACAAAACGGGGGAACATTAGGAACTTATAAACATCTTAGTCGTAAAACTCAAACCTGAGTAACTTCAACCTTTCCTTTGTTCATGATTTCCTTCTTATAACATTTTTACCATGTTTAAGAATTCACTATGATCTAACATATTTATCATTAGCCTTCCATATAGATGACTATCATATGAAATAATTTAAAGTACAGAAAAATAAATACCTTTTAAAAATTAAGACACCAGAAGGAGTAGAAGAAGATATGCACTTAAGGTTAAGGGAAGAATTACAGAGGGTAGAGAGAGAGAGAGAAGGGGGTGAGTCAAAACTCAAGCGTGCCTTCTAAAGAAATAAAAAACACTATATATAGATGAAAGAGGCGGACATGAATCCCCGAATTTCAAAACCTTTATAAAAGTAAACAGTGTAATAACTGTTTAAGTTTGACAAATGTCAAAAAAGGACAAAATTTAATTATTCTTGTCTGCCACTTTATCTGCCTCTTTGAAGAAACCTATATTCTTTTTCTTGTCTATCAATGTAGTATTTGATCTGGAAATCATCTGAGAAACATTCTTCTGTGATTGAGTATTTTTCCATACATCTGTAAAAAAAATTGTCATGATTTTGGATAATTTTTAAAATTTTCTTTTCCTTCCTTTTTGAAATCATTCTTCTTCTTAACATTTCTGCTCTAGAAGGAGGAGAGTGACTGTCTCCTAATATAGGATATCCATTTGTTGTTGATCACCTTGAGAAACAATTTTTTCTCTGTTAATACTCCATTGATTGAAGCAAAAACAACGAGAACATTCTTTCTTATGTTCAATGATTTCTTGTTCCATTGATTATTCTTGATTTTTGCACCTCTGGATTATCGAATCCTTTAACATATCAAAAGATAGAATAAGATCATTAGAAGGAATATCATCGTCAGGATCTTGAGCATCTTGAAGATTCATTGAGCTATTGCTATCAGATTTCATAGATAAATCTGATTTTTCTCCACAGAATTTTGGCTGGCTAAGCAAATCTTGCTTCATTTCTTCAATGTATAATTCAATAATTTTTTCTTTAGAAAGAGAGCCAGAATATTTCTGAACTATCCTTTAATAAGGACTTTGAGATTTATCATCTTTTATCTCAATTGTATCTTTTTTAAGCTTATTAAGCTTAATAACTTCCTCCATATGGTTGATAGTCTCTTGAAGACCAATTTCTCCAGTGTCCGGATCAATCCTAGATAATTTATCCCAAAATTTTGAAAAGCCAATTCTCCATAAACAAGGAATTCCTTTATCAGTATAACCGAATTCTGGAACCCATTTCCATATCCATGCAATACTTGATTCCATCAAAAACCAACAAAGAGTTTGACCTGTAATTGAGGCCTTGTGGACAATAGGTGCTGAAATAGTCCAATCTTCCATTAGACCTTTAATATTTTCTGGTAGAATATCTACCGAAGGACCATATTTGTCCCACCAGGAAAAGAACCAATTTGGTATAATTTTATGGAAGCAATTTCCACAAATCTTAATAAGCCAAGTGTACTTTTTCTTTTTCTTTTCAAAAATAAAGCTTTATCAAAGCTTTCCACATAATCCTAGTAATTAAATTTAAAACTGGTTTTTGAAATAGGATTAATTACCTCTTTTTCAACTAATGGAGAAATTCAAATTCTTCAATAGATATTATCTTTTTGATTATGAATTTAGAATATACATAATCATTCTGGCTATTTCCAGGATTAGTGTGTTCAATATCCACACTTTTTGTTGTAAAATCCTCTAGGTTTATATGAACCATTTGCATAGAATGTATTTGAAAGATATTTTTCCATAACATTCCAAGGGTTATCAACCCATTGAATATCCTTTTCTTCTATAAGAAGAATAATTTATTTATACTCATGTTTAATAAACATAATAGATTCACTTCTTTTGTCATTGACTACTTTAGCATATGATGCTTGTGAATCAGAAGTTTCAGGGATATCATCCCTTTTCTTTGTTCCAGGAATTTCTGGAAATCCTTATATAAAGGATGGGTCTTATCAGGAATATTACCCTGTGAAATCCCAGAAATATTCTGGTTAATAAGATGTTTTATACCATGTGATACAATAGGAGGTCTACCTCCCTTGAAGGAAATCTTCCTCCTTTGTTACCTCTTCCCCTATAAGAGGAAAAATCATCATTGCCTCCTAGGCCTCTTATAGACATACCTGTAATCATTTAAGAAATTCTCTGGTTATAAAATCAGGAAGATATAAAGGGCTAAATAATTTCAAATTCAAAAGGGGCTAAATAAGCTTGCCATCTAGCAAACATTTGTTTAGATATATCATGTTTAAAATCCTTTTTAAAAATTCCTTTAGCTGCTTGACAATCGGTCTTAACAACAAATTTTTGATTATATAAATCATCTTGGAATTTTATAATACTTTTAACAATAGAAAGAATTTCTTTTGCAACAGTAGCATAATTCCTCTAAGCAGGTGTTCACCTATTTCTTTAGGCTACTACCACAAGTGTACGGTGTAGATTGCAGAACACGGTAAGCAAGGTCGATCCCACAGAGACTATTATCTAGGAATAATCGATTACCCAAATTCAACCTCTAATTTTATCTAGGCTATCAGATATCAAAGATGTCAAATAAACTATACTAAAACAAAAACAAATAAATACACGGAGACAAACAGATATAACTGAGACAGGTTCTAGAACATGCTTTCATCTAATTCTCATCACGATATCACTTGACCAATCCAATTCAACGATTAATTATCCTATATGAGCAATCACGAATATCAAATTAAAAGCTCTCTCGAGTCAATTTAACCGGTTGATTATTATGCTACCAGAGGTATCTCTACTCGATCTGATATAACACAACAACTCCCAAAAGCACCTAGTATTGAAAATCTCATCACATATGTCATTCATCTCTCGATCTCATGTTGCATATATGTCATGTGTTTACTCTTACGTAATTAAATTTCCTCTCTCGAATTTTGACTTAATTACTTAAATATGCTCAATTAGTGGTCACATAATCAAACAAGCAATCAAACCATAAACACATCAATAGAATAAAGAATCAAGAAATTGAATTGAAATCAAAGATCCATCAGATTCGAATCAGATTACTAACGAGCCCTAGAAACCCATGGAAAACTAGCCAGACATGAATATCAACAAACTCATAGACAAGATTGAAAATATTATATCAAACTAAAATAATCCAACAATAAAAGGAAAGATAAAGAAAAATTCTATATGAACGATGATCTCTCGATTCTTCGATCTTTGAAGTCTTCTTCTCCTCTCCGGATGCTCTCAGAATATATGTTTTCTCTCTATCAATGTTATTCCTACCCTAATGATTGTCCTCCCTATCTCCTTCTCTCCTCTCCCTTTTTGGGACGAATTTGGGTATATATAACATCTTGGAGGTCTCCTAGATGGTTTAGAAGTGTGGGATACGTCAAAAATCGAGTTTGGGATCGAATAGGAGTCTCTCGGGCACGACCGTGCCCCAGGACACAGTCACCCGTGCGCCAGCGCTAATGCTTCTGTGCAGTGGGACACGACCGTGTCCCAAGACACGGTCGTGCGCTGGTGCAAAGTTCCGAATTTGATTTAGACGTCTTCATGAAAGTTGTAGGTCTTGAAGTTAGCTTTCAAATTCCACAAATTTCACCTCAATATCAGTCTTCTAGAAAAAGTTATGATCAAAATACTAGATCCATGTCACGACGAAGAACCGAACGCAGAACTTCCGTTTTTCCTTAATATTCTGCTTTCTTCGAGAACGAATTGGGAAAAGTGTTCAACATCAAAGTTGTAGATCTCTTCCTTAGATTTCCAAAAAAATTAAGATCTTCCAATTCGGACTTCTAGATCGTGAGATATGTCATTTCTTCGATAACTGCGCATGTGAGCTGAAAGTTGCGATTTTTGCACTAAAAACACAAAACTAAACACAAAACCATCAAATGCAACTAATAAATCAAAAGTATCTAAATCACTATAAAAACGTACATAAACATGCTCAAATGAACACATAAACATACGTAAAAGTATAGTAAAAACGACACTTATCAGCAGGATTCCATTTTCCTGAATAGAATCTAATAAGAATTTCTTGTTTGGTTAAAGGATTTATTTGTTTTAAAATTCATCCAAATCCAATATCTGAAGCATCTGTTTCAACAATTTTATCCCATTTAGGGTTTGCCAAAGATAGGCAAGGAATATTTTTTATCTTTTCTTTAATAATTTTGACTGTATTAGTGTGCTTTTCTATCCATGGAGATGAGTTCTTTTTAAGTCTGTCATATAAAATGGCTGTGTTTTTTTAAATATTTTCAATAAAGGGAGCAATGTAATTTAAGCTGCCTAAAAACCTTTGCAATTGGGTTTTGTCGGTAATAATATCTGGGAATTTATTTCCAAACTCCATACTTCTTTGAATTGGAATAATTTTTCCATTATCAATATTATGACCAAGAAATCTGATATTTGTCTGAAAAAGACTCATTTTTGGTTTTGATATAACAAGACCATTTTGAATAATCAATTTTTTAAAAATCTCTAGATGTTTGAAATGTGTTTCAATATCTTTAGAGAAAACTAATATAACATCAATGTAAAAAATTATGAAATTGCTAAAAGGGATGAAAATATCATTCATGATCTGCTGAAATTCAGATGGAACATTTTTTAATCCAAAAGGTAAAACAGTCCATTCATAATGTCCAATAGGAACATTAAAAGCAGTTTTATATCTATCAAATTTTTTTATCTCAATTTGCCAATATCTTGATTTAAATCAAAATTTGAAAATATTAAGGCTCCAAAAAGTCTGTCAATAAGATCTTTTTTATTAGGTATAGGGTGCCTCCATTTTAAAACTTTATTTAAAGGTTTATAATTAATAACAAGTCTGGGAACACCCCTTTCTTGTTCAGAATGTTTATTAACATAAAAAGCCGTACAAGACCAAGACGACTGTGAATATGTTATTAAACCTTTTTCAAGAAGAGTTTTAATCTCTTGTTTACAAAGTTCTAGATAATCGGAATTCATTTGACATGGTCTAGACTTTGTAGGTATCTCTTTTTCATTAAAAAAATTTTCATAAGGGAAATAATATACTTCTTTCTATCCCAAAAAGCATTTGGATGGTCATTACAGATCTCAAGCGAAAACTTATTATGAATAAGTTTGATCTTTTCCTGCAATTTAGGATTTTTTAATTTATCTCCAATAGTAAGGAAATTAATTTCTTCTTTTAAAGAATTTATATGAAATAATTTTTTATCAATTTGTTCTTTTATTTCATTAAGAACTTTCTTAACTAGTTTATTAATAAATTCAAAAAGTATGGGTTTATTATTAAAAGTTCCAGTTAATCCTTTTTCATCAATTCTTATTAGAGGATATATTTTATAAATAAAAGGTAACCCAAGAATCAATTGGCTTGAGATATCTTTAGCTAAAAGAAAACTAGTATAAATACAATTTCCATTTTTATATATTAAAGTATCTGGAAATTTATAATTAATATCTAGTGATCCTCCTCTAGCATGAGAAAGAGAATGAGAGGTTTTATGAAAATATCTTGAAGGTATTAAATCTTCCTGTATAACATTAAGATCAGCACTACTGTCAATCATAGCAATAAAATCTTTTTTATAACTTTTATCAATTAAAAGAGTTATTTTAATATACCATTTTTGTGAAGTAATTATATTCATTACTTTTATAAATTCTTCTGGGGTTTTATCTTTATTCATTAAAGATAAGAAGGATTAAATATTGTCATTAGTTTGTTCTGTATTATTCTCTATAATAGATATTCTATTATGTAAATTAATATTACTATTATGTAAAAATTTTACTTATTTCTTAAGATTTTCTATTTTTAGTAAATCATTAATTGTGACAGGATTTTGATTTCCATATTTTTGTTTTAAGAGTGTATTGACTTGCTGCATAGAGTAAGTTCTATTTGGTATAATTATCTCTTCATTTTTATGACTTGTTGAAGGTATATCTT
This sequence comes from Scutellaria baicalensis, assembly GCA_005771605.1. NCBI lineage: Eukaryota > Viridiplantae > Streptophyta > Magnoliopsida > Lamiales > Lamiaceae > Scutellaria > Scutellaria baicalensis. The sequence goes on along the minus strand of CM016725.1, from coordinate 28,853,714 downwards.
CCATTTAATCTATAATTTTGAATCTTAAATCAAAATCCTTAATATTTTTGAGTAATTCAATAAAAGAATTATTATCTAAAGCATTAATTTTCATATCTTGAAATTGAGATAATAATTTATAAAACTCATCTCCTTTTTCATCACTATTACTAATATGATTAATACACAAATTTCCTTGCAAGCAATTTTCAAATTCTTCATCTAAAGAATCTGTATCTGAAAATAAATCTTCATTAACAGAATTGTTATCTAATGAAGTTTCTTCAATATCAGAATTTTCTGATTCAGAATTAATCATTATTGTTAACAAAGCTTGTTTAATATCATCATTAATGTTTAATTCATTAATTTTCTTTTTGGTCCAGCATTCATTTGCATAATGACCTGGTTTATCACATTTATGACAAATTATTTTTCTTTTATTTTTACTTCTTTTATAAAAGGTTTCTTTATGTCTTTTCTTTTCTTTATATTGATGTTTTTTCTTATAGGGTATTTCTATCTTTTCCCTAGAAGAAGATTTCCTTTTATGAGGTTTTTCAATATTTTCTTCAATGATGATTCAACATGAATTAACAATATTGTATTAACCTTCCAGCAGTTTCTCTATACTCACAAAAACCCAAATCAACAAAATCACAGAATATGAAAACTTAGTTGCTATAAACATAGCTAAGTCAAATTGAACTCTCTTATAACAAAGGAAAATAAAATGGAAATCAAACGACAAAGAACTCATAAGCCTAATAGTTGTTGAGGCTGCGATATTGAAACAAAATCTAGAGAAATGCATAAACTCCAAAGAGTTAGTCTCCTGTGCAACTGGTGCACATACAATTCGGGTCGGGTCCGGGTCGACCCGGATCCGCGCACTTTTATTTATTTTATTTTATTTTTAATTTTATTTTTTCACTTCAAGTTGTTACCTTTATGTTATATGCATGTGACCTTTATGTATAAATGTAATGACCTTTATATACTCTAACTTAGAAAAAAATGAAGAATTTTAGCAAAATTTGTACACATTTACATTTATGTAATATTAGCTGCACATATATTCATCCTTAAAATGCACTGAATTTTGAAAATTTCAATTTTTTTTCAAAGTTATGGATTATAAAGGTCATAATATTTGTACATAAAAGTCACAAGAATTGTACATAAAGGTTACAACAATACAACATAAAGGTCTTAATCTGAAGTGAAAAAACCTGAAAATCTTCATTTTTTTCTAAGTTACTGAACATAAAGGTCATAACATTTATATATAAAGGTCACACTTATATAACGTAAAAGTCACATCCTTACAACATAAAGGTAACAGCCTGAAGCGAAAAAAAAAAAGAAAAAAAAAAAGAAAATCCAGGTGCGCGGATCCGGGTCGGGTCGCCCCAGTTGCACCAATCCAGATCCGTGCACCTGGTGCACAGCAGCATTTGCCAACTCCAAATTTCTCGAGCACGGTACTCAACAAACCTCCATTTCAAAGAAATCAGCAATACAAGCAATCAAATTAACATGAATTCCACAAATCCCCCAAGTTTAAAAACAGAAAACTTAGAAACACTAAACAAAAGATGAACATTGTACCTAAATTTCAGAAATCGTCCAGAAAAGGAAAAAAATAATATTACAGCCGATGCTCTGTTGACCAGTCTAATCATCTTGATCTTCCTCGCCACCCTCTTTTTACTGGATTTCAGTTTCTGCAAAACCGAGGACATGGATACTTTTACGAAGAAATCCACGAAGGATTTTGTCCTAACTTCAGGCTTTTACATGGTGGTGTCTTCATCTTCTTCATTTCCATTTTACGGCGGCGTGGGTGTGCGCAGTGAGGCGGCCGCGGCGAGACAGCGGCTGGCAGGGATGGGTGCGCGCGGTGAGGCAAGAGCTAGCGAGGATGGTTGCGTATGGCGAGGCAGTGGCTGGCGGCGTGGGAGAGCGGCGGTGACCTCACCGGCGACGGCGACAGCGGCGGTGTAGTCTAGGGTTCCGATTGGGAATGGATTTCTAGGGTAAATTTAAGGATTTTGAATTTGGGGTAATTTATCTAAGTAAATTTCATTTACATGTATTTACATTTACATATAGTAGTAATAAAAAATCAAGTTAATTTAGTCTACAACAACGCTACCAGAAGTTATGACAACGCTATAAAGTTACCGTTGTCTTAGGTATATATGATTACGCCTCAACGACAACCTCATATTGTACCCATTGTCTTAGGTATCAACGACTACATATCTACGACAACCTCATATCATAAGCGTTGTCTTAGGGTGCATTTTTTACCTAACACTACACCTCTACGACAACCTCAGGTTACCACTGTTGTCTTAGGGCTAAATTTTATCCTACGACTACGCCTCTACGACAACGCCAATAAAAAACCATTGTCTATGAGCACATTTTTACACCCTATGACAACGGTTTTATCTACGACAACGCCAATTTTGGCTACGACAACAGTTTTTTTAAAAAAATCGTTGTTTTAGGGGTGTAGTCTATGTGCATTTTTCTTGTAGTGTGCTGATTAGATTTCCATATGTAAATTTTCATAAGGAAAATTAAGATTATCTTTTCTAATAATTATTTTAATTCTTTCAGCAAAAAGACTAGGGAGCCCATCTATAAATTTGGTTTTCCAATATGTAGCATTACAATCATGTAATTCAAAAAGTACTCTAGATAAGAAAATATCTTTATACCAACGAAAATCTGTTAGTGTCCTGCATCTTAGATTGCTAAGAAGAGTTCTGATATTTTCACTATTATCTGTGAATTTTCCAGTAAATGTTCGATAATAGTCATTATTAAAGTATAAACAACATTTTCTGTTTGGATATTATTTTCGATTTTTATAGAATTAAGAATTCCATTTTTCTGTGTTTGAGATAAATAATTATCCCACCAACCTTTGAGTTGTCAAGTGAAACCTGCTATAATCATTGTAGCAATATTACTATCAGTATTTCCTGTTGTTGTACAAACAGTACTATACATTAGCATTCTATGTGCTAAATTATAGATATGTTTATCAGCACATCCATCAAGATTCCATTCATAAATACTTTTACCCTTATAGCTTTTTTCTGAAAAGAAATCTTGTTATTCATGAAGAACATTTATAGGAGTAGGTCTACTATAGTAATACTTTTGTTGTGTGGGTCTATCTGCCCATTTTATTTTATTAATTGATTCTCTTTCATTTATTTCTTGATCAGATAATTCATCTTTTAAGGTATAAATATTATGACCTTTAAATTTTCCTGCAAGATCTGTAATAAGATCTTCAATGTTAGAGGATTTTAATTTAAAATCTCTTATTTCTAGTGGTGGCTGAATAGAAGAAGCTCTTACTGTAATTATATCAGTTTCTATTTTTTGTTCAATATGAACATTAGGTTTTATTTGTTTAATAGCAAAAATTATATTTTCTATTTTATTATGTAAAGAATTTAATTCTTCTCCAACTATATTTAAATATAAATTTGTATAATTCTGTTTATCAATAAGGATACTTATGTGTTGTATTGTAACCTGTAAAGTTTCATTTTCAATTATTTTTGAAAAAGCCGTAAAATTCATTATTTTATTATTTTTCTCCATTTGGAAAGGAGTACTTGGTGGATACAACGATTTTTGTTCCTGTCCTGTTATTAACTTATAAGTTCTTTCTAAAACTTTAATATGTTCAATAACATAGATTTTTATAAACCATGGAACAAAAAACATTATCATGTTTTGTTTTTCACAAGTTTGATAAAACTCTGTTTCAATTTGTTCTAGTTTTTCTGAGAAATTCTCAAAAAACCATTTTCTAAAATTTAACCATAGACTTTTAAATTCTTTTTGAATAACCTGTCTAGTAGGTGATCCTTTTGAAAAATCAATATCTTTAATATTCATTTTTAAAGACTAAAAGAAGCATCTGACATATTATCAGAATCTTCTTTATGAGTATTTTCATAACTAAAATCTCTTACAATATTATTTCTGTCTATGAAGACTTCGTCAATAGGATCTTTCTTACAAAATTATTTTTCTTCTCTAATTTGAGAAGTTGAAGCTCTAGAACTTTGAGGTTCATTAACCCAATAATCTAGAGGAGATATAAAGGAACGAGATGATCTAGTTCTACTCATAGAGTTTATCATAGATCTTGTAGAAGAAGGTAGTAATTTTCTTTGTTCATTTGTAAATTGAATTTGAATTTATATTGTAGAAGAAGGTGGTAGTAGTAGTAATTTTCTTTGTTCATATGTATGCATGCTTATTTGGTGTATATTATGCATTTTCTCTCATAATATATAAATAACAAAAAGATTCATTAATTTATGTGATTTATCTATAAAAAAATGTAGAAGAACAATGTTATAAGGAAATTGTTTCTCAAGTAACATCACTACAGATCTTTCAAGAAGATTTATGTTTACCTTGAAAAAATGATTCACTATGCATTCATAAGGAAGGAAGTTGAATATTGTATTCTTTATAATTATGTACAAATAACAAACTTAATTCAATACTAATGTCAATGATGTCAAATATATCTCATATTAAATAACAAAATTGTTCCATGATCAATGAAAAAATAAATCTAAATATAAATTTAAATCATTAGAAAAGATGATTTAAGATTTAATTTTATAGGAAAAATATTTATATATAAATTGTAAACCAATCTAACATGAGTGGTGTACATAGCTCCACCTACGTTAGGAATTCTAGAAATTAAACAATTGAAACTCTTGTTAAATCTCAGCTGTTCGATTCTCATTCAGGCCATTTCAGGAACTTGGGCATCAACACGTTCTTATAGTTGTGGAGGATCAATTTATAGTGATGCTTTCTCTTTGCTTTGCTACTCAAACCTCTAATCCTCATCCTTCCTTTAAACTGTTTCCTTGTTAATGCTCTTCATTTTTTAAGCCGTTTAGTACAGTTTTCTTCCGTTTCCGACAGTTACATTTCTTGGAGTTTTCTTCCCACGTTTCTTTTAGATAGTAGAAGCGGGTAGGAGAGAGATGAAAGAGTGAGAGAGAGAGGAGAAAAATGATATGGTAGATTTAGATTTATAGAGTGTCACTTGTCAATACTTGAGAAAGCCACTTGTCAACATTTGAGAGAGCCAAACCCTTCTTTTATAAGTATAGATAGATTTATATAATACCTTAAAGGTAAAAATGTAGTACCTTAAGAGTATAAATATGATACTCTTCAAATATTACGTGTATACTCTTAAGGTTTACATGCATATATATAGGGTATCAGGTAGTACCTTTAAGGTATTACATTTATGTTTTTAAGGTGTTACATGTATGCTTTTAAGGTGGTATTACATGCATACATACAAGGTATCAGATATGTACCTTAAAAGTATTACATAAATCTCTTTAAGGTATCTTATTTTTATCCTTGTCATATTGTATTCACATTCTTACCTTTATGATATTGTATTTTTACCTTTAAAGTATTACATAAATCCTTTAAGGTATCACATTTTTACCTTTGTGGTATTGTATCTCTTTTAAGATATTACATGAATCCTTTTAAGATATTACATTTTTACCTTAGGTATTACATAAGTCCATTGGAGGTATCACACAAATATCTGTGGTATTATATACTTACATTATAGTGAGTATCATAACATAAGAGTTTGATTGGAATGTAACAAATAATATCATAAATACATACAAATTCTAAACCAGAAACATCAAGATTGCCTATAATTAATGGATTCAAAATACTAGAAGCAACAAACATCCAAGCATTGACAACAATTGTTATATTAACAATGCCCTCGTGAGTACGGATAAGAAACTATTCAAATACAAACAATTGAACAAACATGTCATGTGCACTATTTCTCTGAACAAACACCTTCCATCAACTATCATTCGACGGCACAGCGGCAGAGACACGAAGATGAGCCAGACGGGGTTGGGGTGGTGGAGCCACCGCTCAGGTCTGGCGTCCCAGGCAACGTTTCACGAGCCTCTCTTTGCCGACTCATTCTCATGGTGAAAGAATACGACAGTGTGTGCCAGTAGGAGAATATGCACTATTCTATCTCTATGCAGAAGAGAGAGAAAGAGAAGGAAAATGAAGAAGCGGTAAAGAAGGAGCAGATCTAACATGTTTTGAGATGTATTACATGAAAATTGGTATAACAGATCTGACTTGTTTAGTACAAGTAGTGCATTGTCTTAGAAATTGTTTAGGATATTAAATCATCACGACTCATGAGATTATGATATGATATCATAAAGGTAAATTATATCAATCACTCAAACAAATTTAATATGGAGGAAAAGATATTTTATTTTATCACGTGATTTACATAGCCAACAGGTATAGGTTTAGCTGATGATCAGGTGTACAGGAAAATAACTCATAAATCAGGTATAGGTTTAGCTGATGATCAGGTGTACAGGAAAATAACTCATAAATCAGAGATTGTAGAAATCACATAAAACATATAAATCACACTACACAAGTTGTGCCCTTATAGCAAGTTTAAACACACATTGGTTTACGCCTGAGAGACAAGATGAGCTGCCACAGAACGAGGTTTGCAATAAACCATCAATGGAGTGGCTCTAGGCAACAACAATCCTTCACCTTCACTCATATCGACCAATTCTTGGCCAGGTCTTTCCCAATCGAAGCACTGAATAAGAGAGCCTATGCCCAACCCCACCATACGCACCGCCAACCCCTCACCGGGGCAGCTCCTCCTTCCAGAACCGAACGGCATATACTCAAACCCATTCCGATATCCACTGATTCCTTCAAATCTCTCTGGCTTGAACTCCTCTGAATCTTTCATGATCTTAGAATCATGATGTATAGCCCAGGCGTTAACAATCAACATGGTGTTGGCTGGGACATGATAGCCTCCAACAGTACATTCTTGGGAGGATTGGTGAGGGCTTAGTAATGGACCAGCGGGATACATGCGTAGCGTTTCATTGATGATACAACGGAGGTATGGGAGCTCCGCGATGTCTCCTTCTTCGAGGAAACGATCGTATCCCACGACGCGGTCGATTTCCGATTGTGCCTTTTTTAGGACATGTGGGTGGTTGACCAGTAGAGAGAGGACCCATTCCATTGTTCCGGAGGATGTGTCTGAGCCACCGAGTAACAAAACCTGTGGAATTGAATGAGTAGTTCATATTCTTTGAAAGATGGAGATATAAGATGTTGTTCATGTACCATTCATACAACTCTACATGCCACATTCAAAATAGCTAAAACACTAATATTTAGTTAGAAACTAAGTTTCACCTCTAAAACTATTGTCTACACTTATTTCGAATTGGAGCGACTACATGATATGTCCTAACTATATGTCGTTATGTGACTTTTAGATCACTAGAAAGCCTTAATTCGCTGATATTGTAGTGAAATCAAACATATTCTTGAATTGTGATATTAAATTGAAAATCATGGTCTGAAACGTAAATCGAAAGATACCATAGTTATGGAACAAAAAATGATTTAAACCAACTAAGGACTATATAACACAAAAATAAATGGAAATAATTAACAATTAAGAAAGTTTGAATTTGTGTAACCATATATTAAATATATAATTATCTAATTCATGTTATGCTATTTATTGTATATATCTCTTTTCACAATATTTTGACAACACTAAAATTATGAAATTATACATAAGAACTCGCACAAGTCAATTATATATATATATATATATATATATGTTTAAAATAAATTGAATTAGATAACATTTTTAATATCGCATAATATCGAATTTATGTCTATAGCTCTTTGTTGAACACTACAATTCAAGTCCAACACAAAATGTAAATGTTGTACTAGTGATGATGATGATGTTGACGACAACATTTATTAGAAACTAACCACATAAAATTAAATTATTAGTTGAGCCATCAAAATTCAAAACATACACTCTCATATAAATAGATATAAAACCCTAAGTTTAAACAAAATATTGATTTTTATTTTTAAATATATGATATTTATACATAAAAACTCATGTGAGAATGTCTCACGGATAGTTTCCGTGAGACGGATTATTATTACCCATGAATTTAACCTATCATGAAGATTTGAACGTATTAATCTATCATATTTGTTCTAAGAAACCCTCACAGATTATAGTTTCACAGATTAAGGTTTGACTAGCTTGGTCTGCGTAGCTTCTTCTTTCCACGGAAATTTTCGCTAATTGATTTGATTAGATACTTTTTGATTTGGAATATATTAAAAGATTAACCTACTATCAAGTACAACTAAACTTGTATCAATGGTGAAATTAGAAATTGCAAATTTAGAACAGTAGTTTTAACCCCTTTATTACTTGGGACATTTCGGGCTTTGAAATTGAGGTTGTATCTTATATAAATGAACAAATTTCGGGCTAATTGACACTGTCACGTGTCTAACTCAGTTAGCCCCAAATTGATCTGAAATTCATCGATTTGGGCTGATTTATCCTAAATTCACTCATTTTCTAAAGATACGATTTCATTTTCAAAACCTAAAATGACAATGTCTTTATATGATGAATGGGCCAAAATTATTGTTCTAAATTTACAATTTTCCCTAATTTCTGATTTGGATTGAGAAGTTTTATCTTTCACCCGAGGTATAATTTATCTATACATTACCTCTTACGCTCATTCCCATTAAATGATAAATTATTTGGAAAATGATAAAGAAATTAAAAAAAATCCGTACCAGCATTAAGCGTCTTACAACGATATCTGTATAATATTCAGGATCCTTCTCCTGCAACTCCAACATCATTTCCATCATCGTTTTCGTCTTCTCTCCACCGCTGCCGCCGCCATTGGCGAGCTTAGTCTTACACTCTTTGACCAGCTCCTGCATAAAAAGATCCGCTCTCCTTTGCAGCCCATCCAGCTTTTTCTCCACTCCGCCCACTCCCAACCACCGCACCACCGGCAGGAAATCCTCAATATAAGAAGTCTCATACTTAAACGTATCCTTAACGATCTTCTTAAACAGCTGCGCCTCCTCCACATCATCCACCTTCTCGCCGTAGTACCTTTTTCCGGCGACCATCCTCATTATCACGTTCATCGTCAGCTCAAAGAACACCGTCTTCATGTCCACTAGCTTCCGCCCTTCGGAATCCCGACCAAGCGTCCTCAACGTAGTCTTAACCTCGTCTGCTCGAATCCCGTAAAGCAATTGCAGCCTCTGAGCTGACAGAATCTGGACAAACGATATTTTGCGCAGGTTCTTCCAGTGGTCGTCGTAAGGGGCCCATGCCATGGAAGTGAAGTTGTATCCCAGATGTTTCCCGGCGAGCATGTCCGGGCGGGTGGCGAAGATGGCGTCGTTTTTAGAGAGGCAGTCCTCGGCAGCGGAAGGGGAGGAGACGAGGAGGACACGACGGGAGCCGAACTGGAGGAGTACGATGGGGCCGTAGCGGTCGGAGATTTTGGCCAAGGTCCGATAGTGAGGTTTCTTTAGGAGGTAAAGGTGGCCGATAATGGGTAGGTTCAGTATAGGAGTCGGAGGATGGTTTTGTAGTTTGTGAGAGAAGTATTTTGTGATTATGTATAGAGCAATGCTAGTGGAATGTACAACACCCAATTCCAGATCCATTTTTATTTTCTCTGCAATTTCTTACTATGAATGAATGAATATGCAGGTATATATATAGGCATTATATGGATTGGTTAACTTTCTTGAGTGGCTAAAGATTTAATATAATTAATTTAGCCTCTTCAATATTGCTAGTGGTTGAAATATCTATTGGCTGATACTATACACACCGCATGTTATATTAATCACACTCTAATTACAAGCACACATATTTACATACAACAGGTTTATGAGTCGTCATTCATACAATCTTGTTAATATTATCCGAAAGGTAATTTTCATGTTCAAAACGTGCTAAAACACTAATTTAGCATCCTAACTTTTTTGTTATTTCGTTTAACCTTTTAGTTATAATTACATATCATTTTTGTCAAGGTCGCGTTACCTTTTTGTGAAGTTCGTTTAACTTTTATATTCCAGTAGTTTAATATTTTATAAGTATTATAAACCTACATTACATTTTAAACTCTTTTGTTATCATAATTATATTTTTAAGTTATAATAATATAACTTTTATATTTTTCAAAGATTATGATAATTGTACATAATTGTTATATCAATATAACATAAATGTTAAATATTAAAAACATAAAAGTTTCCAGCTATATTACATGACTGAAAAAAGTCTAAATATATAATTTTAATATTTTAATATTTTTAAATATTTAAATTGTAATAATGTAACATTTATGCATAATAATATAACCTTTATGTTATGTTAACATAACCTTTATATATTATTCTTTAAATACGTATAATGGTTATATCAACATAACATAAAGATTAAATTATTATAACATAAATGTTTTCAACTATATTATCTTACATATTTATACTGAAAATGGTCTAAGCATATAAATTAAAAGTTATGATATTTGTAAAAAAAAAAAATTATACTAATATAATATAAAACTTATACTCATATAATATAAATGTTATCGCATAAATTTTAAAAAAAAAATCTTAACCAGGGAGCGGATCCAGGCCGAACCAAGCCCAACCTGACTCATGGGCTCCTAGTTGGATGTGCAACCGATGCACAAGAATATTACTCAATTAATAAACTTGTCTATTAATTTTTTAATGATTTAATATGATTAGTATTCTGCACATCCCCACAAGTTACCATTCTGTCCTTTCATTTATATATATAATGTGAAATTAATAATCGATAATAAATAATAAAGATGCCGAACATCTATATATTAGAAAATCTTGTGTATTCTTGGTGTACGTACTCACAAAGGTATTATTAATTCTCTTGATATTAATTATATAGTTATTTATAAGGTATTAGTGATGTATTCATAAAGTATAAGTGATGTATCTCTGAACCTAGGTATTAGCTGTATACTCATAAGGTATTAGTTGCATGTTCATAAAATATTATATGTATAACTGAAATATATGTTTTAGTAAAAGTATTATTCAAGGTGTTATTTGTTATATGTTAAGGTAACAAAAAAAGTAAACCAGAAAGATTCTAGCTTGATCTTTGAATATCAGGCATATTCCCATGTGGCTCTATGAAAGTGGTCATTGACTTTTTTAGAATATCTTGATTATCTAAAAAGTAGGAAATGGATTTGTACAATTCTACAAGAGAATTCATGGTTTTATTTTAAAATAAGTAGTTAGACTAGCATAGGTTTTTCTTCATAATACTTAAAAGTATTAAAATTCGAGTTGAGTACACACAATAATATTCTAAGGGCACACAAGTCCTACTTCCTACATATTTTATTATATATTTATTTTTAATTTAATTTAAATGAGGTATGTAATATAATGAGTGTGACGTGTATTGCGCCACCCATTTATATATTATGTTATATAAGGGGATGGTATGTTGCATGTGAAATTTAAATTATTGGACAAGGGTGAAGATGCAATCAATTGTAGAATTTTATACATAACAAATCACGGATCATATGATAAATTGTCAAAAAACCACAACACTCAAGTAAACTAAATAATCTTATTTTTATATTTTGAGTACAGAAGTTGAACACAACAAATATAAATTATAAAGTTGGATAGAACAATATATAAATAGTAGACACATCAAAAATTATACAAATATATCACGCTTGTATAATCGTTTCATGAGAAATGTTCTTATATACACATTAATCAAATTACAACCCGCAATATATAAATTAAATAAACCTCAATTAAGAAATTTGATGTGTATTATAGGGAGGATGACTGGATGAGTATCCATCTTGTAATTAATGAAAAACGATTTATACAAATTTTCAATGTGAAAATTTTATATGAAAGTTATGTCTCACTCATCTTCTAGAAATTGACTACCAATTATTTGCAGCTTGACATTTATGCATCATATTATAACATTTATGTTATAACCTTTATATTATTCTTTAAATAAATAATGGTTATATCAACATAACATAAAGACTAAATTATTATAACATAAAAGTTTTAAACTATATTATCTTACAAATTTATACTGAAAAGGGTCTAAGTATGTAAATTAAAAGTTAGAGTTTATTACTTTTTATGCCCCGTAAAGTAGGGGGTATGGCAATCTCGTACATTATTTTATAGGGCTGGCCAATTTGGACTTTATTGTTCGAAAATTAGCAATTTACGTCCAATTTCAGCCCGAATCGCTTATTTGGGCTCAAATCGCACGTGCTGTGCACGTGTGGCCCTAACTTCGGGCTATCCGGCCCAAAATCGAACACGTCTGATGTTTTAAATGACGTGGCATATAATTAAAACAATACGAAATTCCACCTGGATATTAGAAAAAAAAAACGGGATTCAAAAATCCCCAAATAAGAACCCCAAATCGATCCCACCCAAAATCTAATCCCTAAATCACAAGAACCCTAACTCTCACCCTCACAAATTGAAAGTGAAATCCCGTTGTTGATTACTGCCAGGAGCCGCCGTCAAACGCCGCCGTCAAAAGCTAAGCTTCAAGAACTGCAAAAATGTCGTATAAAATAGGAGATGTGTATTGTAACTGTGGAACAAGAGCTATGATTCGTACTTCTTGGAGCAATGAAAACCCAAGAAGAAGATTCAATTCTTGCCTCCATTATAATGTAAGCAAATGTGTGAATGTGTCTTGGTGTGTACTGAAATGCCCTGTTTTGTGAAATGCCCTTTTTTAATGTACTGAAATGCCCTGTTTTGTGAAAAGCCTTGTCTTGGTGTGTTGCAGAGAGGTGGGTGTGGCTTTTTTGCTTGGGAGGATCCCCCAATGTGTGGTAGATCAAAGAGTTTGATACCTGGATTGTTGAGAAGAATCAATGCCATGGAGCAAGAAAACACAAGGATGAAGAATGAAATGAACACCATGGTTGAGGAGATCAAGAAACTGAAACTGATGAATAGGAAGCTACTGAAATTGTTGGTCTCTATTCCTGTAATTTGTAGTTTTGGATGTTGGGTTTGGTTTAGGGTGTTTTAGATGGTTTCTAGCTACATCAAATGTTAGTGTTTGTAGCCTACATCAAATGTTAGTGTTTGTAGTTTTTGTTGGTTGGATTCATATATGAAGATGGCTACTGGAATTGTGTCTTTATGGTGGATGTTTTGTTGAAGTATTAGATGTATTTCAGTGTTTTGAATGATTTTATTGCAAGCTTTGTTCACATTGCAAGAATACATATGTCAATGAGATATTGTAAACAAATTAAAGCCTCAGCAGAAAATATTGATGATATATATGTCAATATGTCAGCAGAAAATATTGATGAAAATACAACACCAATTCCAGATCCATTTTTATTTTCACTGCAATTTCTTATTATGAATGAATGAATATGCAGGTATATATATAGACATTATATGGATTGGTTAACTTTCTTGAGTGGCTAAAGATTTAATATAATTAATTTAGCCCCTTCAATATTGCTAGTGGTTGAAATATCTATTGGCTGATACTATACACACCGCATGTTATATTAATCGCACTCACACATATTTACATACAACAGGTTTATGAGTCATGATTCATACAATCTTGTTCATATTATCCGAAAGGTAATTTTCATGTTCAAAACGTGCTAAAACACTAATTTAGCATCCTAACTTTTTTGTTATTTCGTTTAACCTTTTAGTAATAATTACATATCATTTTGTCAAGGTCGCGTTACCTTTTTGTGAAATTCGTTTAACTTTTATATTCCAATAGTTTAATATTTTATAAGTATTATAAACATATATTACATTTTAAACTCATTTGTTATCATAATTATATTTTTAAGTTATAATAATATAACTTTTATATTTTTCAAAGATTATGATAATTGTACATAATTGTTATATCAATATAACATAAATGTTAAATACTAAAAACATAAAAGTTTTCAGCTATATTACATGACTGAAAAAAGTCTAAATATATAACTTTAATATTTTAATATCTTTTAAATATTTAAATTGTAATAATGTAACATTTATGCATAATAATATAACCTTTATGTTATGTTAACATAACCTTTATATTATTCTTTAAATACGTATAATGGTTATATCAACATAACATAAAGATTCAATTATTATAACATAAAAGTTTAAAACTATATTATCTTACATATTTATACTGAAAATGGTCTAAGCATATAAATTAAAAGTTATGATATTTGTAAAAAAAAAAAAAATTATACTAATATAATATAAAACTTATACTCATATAATATAAATGTTATCGCATAAATTAAAAAAAAAAAATCTTAACCAGGGAGCGGATCCAGGCCGAACCAAGCCCAACCTAACTCATGGGCTCCTAGTTGGATGTGCAACCAATGCACAAGAATATTACTCAATTAATAAACTTGTCTATTAATTTTTTAATGATTTAATATGATTAGTATTTTGCACATCCCCACAAGTTACCATTCTGTCCTTTCATTTATATATATAATGTGAAATTAATAATCGATAATAAATAATAAAGATGCCTTACATCTATATATTAGAAAATCTTGTGTATTCTTGGTGTACGTACTCACACTACAAGAAAAATGCACATAGACTACGCCCCTAAGACAACAGTTTTTTTAAAAAATCGTTGTCGTAGCCAAAATTGGCGTTGTCGTAGGGTGTAAAAATGTGCTCATAGACAACGGTTTTTTATTGGCGTTGTCGTAGAGGCGTAGTCGTAGTGTAAAATTTAGCCCTAAGACAACGGTGGTGACTTGATGTTGTCGTAGAGGTGTAGTCTTAGGTAAAAAATGAACCCTAAGAACGCTTATGATATGAGGTTGTTGTATATGCGTAGTCGTTGATCCCTAAGACAACGGTTATGATATGAAGTTGTTGTTGAGATGTAGTCATTGATCCCTAAGACAACGACAACTTTATAACGGTTGTCTTAACCTCATAGTAGCGTTGTCGTAGACTAAATTAACTTGATATTTTTTTATTATTACTATTACTATTATATGTAAATAAATGTACAATAAAAGAATTAGTGTATAAACTATATCTCCAAATTGAAAAACCCCATCCAAAACCCTAGATATCTCTTCCCAATTGAAACACTAGACTTCACCGATGTCGTCGTCTCTGCTGCCCGGCAGGCGCTTCCCTCGCGCCGCTGCCCTATTTTTTTCTCAGGCCTTCTCTCATCCCCGCCTCCTTGCTCACAACGCCGCCAGCTACTTCCTCCACCGCTACCTCGCCGCTGCTATCCCGGCCGCCACTTCCCCCTTCTCTCTCTCACCGCCGCTGCTACCCCGCCAGTCTCTCTCTCTCTCTCTTTTTCACCACCGCTGCTACCCCCACTGGCGTCCCTCGTCTCTCATCTCTTCATATTCAACAAGAGGTTAGATCGACCAAGCCGAGCAACCCATAATTGATTTTTTTTCCTTTCTTTTGTTTTTTAAATAGAAGGGATTGACTTTTAATAATGACAAGGAAAGAGTGAGAATAAATTAGAATCTCCCCCAAAACCCTAAACCCTCTCACACTTTCCTCCCACCACCACCACAACCGGAAAACAAGAAGCTCCATGGTCTCAGACAAGAAAGAATCCGGAAAAACACCGAAAATATTGGTATGGGATTTGCCCGATGTCCCTAAGGGAGAGCTACCTCCTCACATCCAACTGCAGAGGACTCGTGTTCTCTGCACTCTCGATGCCCCTACTCATGTATTCTTTTTATTTTCCTCATTAATCTCTTAATGTGTCTTGTTAATTGCTCAAGTTAGCCTCTCTCTCTCTCTGTATTAACTATTCTTTTTTTTGGAAATTATAGACGGAGAATATTCGATACTCGGGTGCATATGCCGCAATGGGGTGGATAACAGTTTGAGATTGGAAGAATTCCGCAAATATTTTAAGGTGGAAGTGATTAGACTCACAGAAGACGACATGGAATTCGATATGATTGGCATTGATGCTGCACTTGCCAATGCTTTTAGAAGAATCCTTATAGCTGAGGTGCTGGGTTGATTCTTTTTTACTTTTTTTTTTGAAGAAAAGTTGATTATTGATTGTTGATCTTCTAATACTATTTGGATGTTGCACGCTAGCTGCTTTATTAAGATTTGGGTGGATATTTCTGCACTTTGTTAATTTTCATTCTGTGGTGGTTGTTTTACAGTAATAATGAGAGAGATGAAGTAGAGTAGGTTTCTTTCTGTGTCTAGTTGAACATAAGAAATATGGTTTCGTTGAGCTTTATTAATGAAGTAGATGATGAAAATATGCATATGTTGAATTTCTTTTTCCTGAATAATTGGACATTTTTGTATACTAGAGGCTGAGTGTTTTTGTCATTAGTAAATAAGTTATAATGTGTGATGGTGTTTTCTTTCATTAATAATTAGTATTGTGATGGTTGATTGGGTTGACGACTGACTTCTCTCTCTATATTGGGTACCGGAACTAATGCTGCATATGTAGAACGTGCCCAAGCAATTCCAAAGTGGCACGGTCCTTTACCTCAATCTGGAGATATAGTTAGAAATTTATTCTGTCTCTATTGCCTTACTTCTCTCATGCATTATTTCATCACTATTAAAACAAATGAGATACTGAAAGCTTCGATCTTCGACAATTTCAGGTTATAAACATGGAATGGGGTAACTTCAGGTCATCCCATCTTCCACTTACTGAGTGTGACCATAGATTGGATACTGAAAGTTTAAACCCTGGTGAACAGGTAGAATTACTTGTTTTGAAATAATCTTTTAAATTATGATTTGTTTAAAATCTTGAACATGGGCTGGATTAATTGATTTATGGCTTTTGATCTTTTGCCCGCCTGCATGATGCAGTTCAATCCAACAATATCCACGAAAGTGGTTTTCTCGTGACCTTGGTCAATACATGGTCCATCTGATTTATAAAGTTGATTTATTCTTTCAGATATATGAGAAGTTAACTTCTGGAATGTACTTGGGGGAAATTTTACGCAGAGTTCTACTTTGGATGGCAGAAGAAGCTTCCTTCTTTGGTGAGGAGGTTCCACCCAAACTCAAGATTCCATTTATACTGAGGTATAATTACAAATATGTTTTCAATTCAGTTTTCATGTCAATGGTCCATCGAAGGATTGCATTACCAATGTGATCTTGAAATACTTTTATCTTTATCTTAAAGTTACACATTCATTTCACATGGGATTTATATCATTCTTTAATCCTACCATCTTAAGAATAGCCTTGTAAAAAAATAAAAGAATATAGCCTTGTGAAGCTACTCCATATGCAGCATTGTGTACTTGGTTCTTTTCTCATCATTCTTCCTTCGATTTTTCTCTTTTCTGTTCGCAAGCCATCACGTAGTTCTTTTATTTGTTCACCAGATCTTATTTTCATTCTCTCCATATTCATATGATACTTGTTTTGAGTCAGGGATGTTATAAGTTCAAGATATTTATTAAATTTCTCAAATTTATGTTGCAGGTAGCATGATTGGTTGATGAGAGGATTGGACCAATTACAAATCATTGGATCTCTTTGTCATGTGTAACTTGTTCGTGATGAACTTCTCTTTTGATGATAAATACTTGTTATATATGAACTCTTAGATAAATATTTGTTGTATGAACTATTAGATGAATATTTCAATTTCATATGACTATTTTGAGTTCAATGTTTATATTGTATATTGGAATTTCAATTAATATATAAAAATTATTAAATGATGCTGAAACTTGTAAAAGACAACGCTAAAAATACACTACGAACCAAAGTGTTGTCGTAAGGGTTTATGACAACGGCAATGGTTTACACCGTTGTCTTAGACAGCTACGACAACGGTGGGACAACGGTTTTGCACCGTTGTCATAGGTATCTACGACAACAGTCAAAAACCGTTGTAAAAGCGTTGCCTAATCTATTTACGACAACGGCGGGACAACGGTTAAAAACTGTTGTCGTTGGCCTCTACGACAACGGCTTAAAACCGTTGTCAAAGTGTTGTCGTAGATAGAGAAGACAACGCTTCTTTGCAACAACAACCCTATAACAACGGTTAAAAACCATTGTCTATGTGCGTCACAACCGTTGTCGTAGGGGTCTAAGACAACGGTTAAAAACCGTATTCTATGTGCGTCACAACCGTTGTCGTAGGGGTCTAAGACAACGGTTAAAAACCGTTGTCTATGAGCGAAAATTTGTTGACCCCTACGACAACCATGACTACGACACTGCTTTCTGGCCTACGACAACGGTTTTTAACCGTTGTCTATCAGCGATTTTCTTGTAGTGTCAAAAAGGTATTATTAATTCTCTTGATATTAATTATATAGTTATTTATAAGGTATTAGTGATGTATTCATAAAGTATAAGTGATGTATCTCTGAACCTAGGTATTAATTGTATACTCATAAGGTATTAGTTGCATGTTCATAAAATATTATATGTATAATTGAAATTAGTGAAAGTATTATTCAAGGTATTATTTGTTATATGTTAAGGTATTATTCATATTACTTAAAAGTATTAAAATTCGAGTTGAGGACACAAATTAATATTCTAAGGGCACATAAGTCCTACTTCCTACATATTTTATTATATATTTATTTTTAATTTAATTTAAATGAGGTATGTAATATAATGAGTGTGACGTCATGTATTGCGCCACCCATTTATATATTATGTTATATAAGGGGATGGTATGTTGCATGTGAAATTTAAATTATTGGACAAGGGTGAAGATGCAATCAATTGTAGAATTTTATACATAACAAATCACGGATCATATGATAAATTGTCAAAAAACCACAACACTCAAGTAAACTAAATAATCTTATTTTTATATTTTGAGTACAGAAGTTGAACACAACAAATATAAATTATAAAGTTGGATAGAAAAATATATAAATAGTAGAGACATCAAAAATTATACAAATATATCACGCTTGTATAATCGTTTCATGAAATGTTCTTATATACACATTAATCAAATTACAACCCACAATATATAAATTAAATAAACCTCAATTAAGAAATTTGATGTGTATTATAGGGAGGATGACTGGATGAGTATCCATCTTGTAATTAATGAAAAACGATTTATACAAATTTTTAATGTGAAAATTTTATATGAAAGTTATGTCTCACTCATCTTCTAGAAATTGACTACCAATTATTTGCAGCTTGACATTTATGCATCATATTATAACATTTATGTTATAACCTTTATATTATTCTTTAAATAAATAATTGTTATATCAACATAACATAAAGACTAAACTATTATAACATAAAAGTTTTAAACTATATTATTTTACAAATTTATACTGAAAAGGGTCTAAGTATATAAATTAAAAGTTATGATATTAATTTGTATAAAAAAATTATATTAATACAATATAAAAGTTATATTCATATAACATAAATGTTATCACATAAATTTAAAAAAAATCTTAACCAGGGTGCGGATCCAGGCCGAACCAAGCTCAACTTGACTGATGGACTCCTAGTTGGATGCGCAACCGATGCACAAGAATATTACTCAATTACTAAACTTGTCTATTTTTTAATGATTTAATATTATTAGTATTATGCACATCCCCACAATGTTACCATTCTGTCCTTTCATTTATATATATAATGTGAAATTAATAATCCATAATAAATAATAAAGATACGAACATCTATATATGAGAAAAACTTGCGTACTCCTGGTGTACGTACTCAGAAGGTATTATTAATTCTCTTGATATTAATTATATAGTTATAAGGTATTGGTGATGTATTCATAAAGTATAAGTGATGTATCTCTGAAGCTAGGTATTAGTTTGTATACTCATAAGGTATTGGTTGCATATTCATAAGATATTATTTGTATGACTGAAATATATGTTTTAGTGAAAATATTATTTTAGATATTATTTATTACATGTTAAGGTATTAACCAAATTACTTAAAGGTATTAAAATTCGAGTTGAGGACATAGAGTAATATTCTAAGGGCACACAAGTCCTACTTCCTATATATTTTATTATATATTTATTTTTAATTTAATTTAAATGAGATGTGTAATATAATGAGTGTGACGTGTATTGCGCCACCCATTTATATATTATATTATACAAGGGGATGGTATGTTGCACGTGAAATTTAAATTATTGGACAAGGGTGAAGATGCAATCAATTGTAGATTTTATACATAACAAATCACTGATCATATGATAAATTGTAGATTTTATTGGTTTAGTTAGATTATACTTATTTGTCGATATGGAGCAAAAATTGTCTCAAATTATATATTCAAGCTGCGTCGACTTTAGAGTTTTTAAATTGCGCTAATAGGGTCTACTAATTTAGTGCTTTAAATATTCAGGTTCAAAATATAGGACATCGATTTTTGAATTTGATGAATTTTGTTTAATTTTAGTTCGAATTGTTTAATGACATCGAAATTGAATGTGTAGTTAGGGCTGAAAACGTGCCCAAACAAACCAAACAGTAAAATGTTCAAGCTTGGTTTGAAAAAAATGAAATTAAGTATGAGCCCGGCTCGAGCTTGCAGCAGCCACATATTTTGTGTTTGGACTTGGATTGAATGAAGATAATTGAGTTCATAAAGTTCTCGACTCGGCTCGAGAATCAAGTTTGAATAAAAAAATCAATTATTTTAGCTGAATTGCCGTGTGAAATAAAAGAACCACATAATGATTTTAACTTCCTTCTCTCTGCAAAAAGAAAGATTGATCCACTTTCTTCAACTATACCAAATAAAATAATACTTCCTAATTTTCACTAAACATATAAACAAAGACAATGATACATAGACCACAATTAGGAAAAAGAAACATTAAATTAAATCGATATTTCAACACCAAAACCACAGTCATGTTATCAACCTTAAGAAACAATCATGAAATTAAAATTAAGATTCTCATCAAATAGCCATTAACTCTAAGAAAACCATAAAAGTAATTCTAGTACTTTTAAGTACTCCAAATGATCTCAATATTTCTATAACTTTATAAAGTGCTAAGTGAATCAAAGTAGCTTCGACACTGCCTTATGCAACTTCGTTCAAATCGACCTTTTGCATGTCGCCATCCTCAAATTGCACAAATAATTTTACATATAAATTAAACATAGTCAATATAAAAAAAAATTAAAAATTGATTTAAATAAATATAATTTATGTAAACCGTGTAATACACGAGATTTATGCTAGTTAAGAATATTTTAGATATGGAGCAAAAATTGTCTCAAATTATTCAATCTGCGTCGATTTTAGAGTTTTTAAATTGCGCTAATAGGGTCTATTAATTTAGTACTTTAAATATTCAGGTTCAAAATATAGGACATCGATTATTGAATTTGATGAATTTTGTTTAATTTTTGGAAGGCGACGCTCATCAGGAAGCCAGGGCCGGTGAATCTCCAGAGCTTCTTCCATGAAAATGGCGGCACGGCAACGCCAGGGGAGGAGACGTCGGAGGCCTCGATCTCCACCGCGTGAAAAAGAATGTTTTTTTCTGGAAATTCGGGGGGTGGGGTGGAGGTGGGGAGGAGGGGGTTGGAGGCCTGCAGCTCTGCATGGCGGTGGTGGTGGTGGAGGGACCTTGGCGATGAAGTGGTGGCAGTGTTGCTATTTTTGGTGGGGGAAGATGTCATTGGATTAATGCATGCATGTGTGATTGTTTATTTTCTCTGAGAATTTGATTTCGTATGCCAAGAAGAAAGCATCATCTGCATAGTTTTAGAATCCATTTGAAATTTAATATTTGGAATAATATATATTAAATTAGCAAAATTATTGGAGTAGTGTTTTGTATTATGAAATCTAAAAATTACACACAGTGGATTTTCAAAATTCAAAAGGGGGAAAACATATATTCATCCCTCAAACTCCTATAGGTATGTTTGAAACGGGTTTCCGATGGTAGGATTTTAGATTTCAAAATCCGAAAATATGTTTGTTTTCAAATTGAAGTTTGGATTACAAAATCCTAATATAATCATTACTATCTATATTTAATCATTCAATCATTACAAAATACACTTTTTCATAATAAAATATTACATCAAGCCAACATTTTACAATAATATATAATATCAACCAACTTTTTCCTATTTGATTTGACATAAATAATATAATCCTACCCTACTAAATTCTCAAACAAACATACATTATCACTATTCATCTTTACTACAAAATACAGGATTTCAAAGTCAGGTTTTCCCCAAACCCACTAAAACCTCTCCCAAACATACCCTATGAGATTTACACCTATTCCGGCGACTCATTCCGGCAACCCAAGTTCTCGGCACGACTCGACTGACTAAAGATGAAGGCGATGCCGCCAACAACTGTTGAGGAGGTATGAGGCGGCGCCACCATCAATTATTGACGAGAAAAATGGCACCCAACGAGGTTTCAAAAGTTTGAGGATGGAGATCAAGGAGGTTGTGGCAGTTTGAGAAGGGGAATGAGGCTCTGTGGTGAGAAGGAGAAGTTAAGAGACGTGAAAATTTTCCACAAAAGCAGAAGGAGAAAGACCTGTGAAAATTTTGCACAGAAGGGGAAGAAGGCACTGTGCAGAAAAAGACCTGAAAATTTTGCGCGGAATGGGAGAACAATCTGTACGTCTTTGTTTTGCTATAAAATCCTTTTCTCTATTTTCTAGGGTATGAAATATTTTTACATATATATGTTTATTTACACTTCCATTACAAAATTCGTATGAATCCTTATGGGTGCTCTAGAATTTTTTATGAATTTTGTGGATAATTTGAAGAAGAAAAAATAGTTATAAATTAAAATCTTAGGGTTTTTAAATTAAATTAGGGATTTTGCATTATTTATCAATTTAAATTTCTAAATCTTTGAATTTGTTGCAATAATTTGTAGAAAGTTGTGGTTGGGATATGTGGATGAGTATTTACATAAATCACGATGCTAAAATTTTTATATCACGGTGATAATATAAATCATGATGGTAATATTAAGTTCATTAGATCACGATTATATTGATAAATCATGATGGTAATTTCATATCACGATGATAGTATAGATCACGATGATAATATAGATCACAATGGTAATGTTTAATTCATTAGATCGTGATTCTATTGATAAATCGCGATGATAATTTTAGACCTCGATGATAATATAGATCACGATAGTGATGTTAAATTCCTTAGATGTCAGATGCCCTTGATATAAATCACGATGGTATGATAGATCTCAGTGGTTGAATTTGTTAGATCTCGATGGTAATTAGATCACTATTCAATTGATAAATCACGATGGTATAATAGATCTCGATGGTAGAATATATTTTGGTGTTACTCATAAGTCATGGTAGTATGAGAGATCTCGATAGGTACTTGATGTCCGTGCTCTGATAAATTACGGTATAAAAAAAGATTACGATGCTCATTAAAATAAATCTTATATAATAAAAAACTCAAAATTTATTCCATAATCTATTAAAAAAATATAAAATTATACAATAATAATAATAATAATAATAATAATGATAATAATAATAATAATAATAATAATAATAATAATAATAATAATAATAATAATAATAATAATAATAATAATAATAATAATAATAATAATAATAATAATAAATCGAAAATGTTTTAAATAATGACTTCCTATAAATTCAAATATATACGAAAAAAGTCAAATTAATTTCTGGTTTTCCATATTCACAATATCTAATTATTTATAGTTGTGCTGGTGATAAATGGTTATACCACTATAAATAATGAATAATTGATCATGATGGAAGCAATTATTGTTCATTATTTAGTCAAATATGTTAGTTTCACAGTAATGACCTTATTTGTACTATTATACATGTACATGTGCGTTGCACAGTATGTTATATATATAATTATTAAAAAAATATAATAACATATAAAATGTAATGATTATTATTTTAACAAAAATATGTTGACACTTTTTTAATTTGTATTAGTCACTACAAGAAAAACGCTGATAGACAATGGTTTTTAACCGTTGTCGTAGGCCAGAAAGCAGCGTTGTCGTAGCCAGGGTTGTCGTAGGGTCAGCAAATTTTCGCTCATAGACAACGGTTTTTAACCGTTGTCTTAGATCCCTACGACAACGGTTGTGACGCACATAGACAACGGTTTTTAACTGTTGTCGTAGGGTCATTGTTCTAAAGAAGTGTTGTCTCCTCTACCTACGACAACGCTTTGACAACGGTTTTAAGCCGTTGTTGTAGAGACCAACAACAACGGTTTTTAACCGTTGTCCCACCGTTGTCGTAGATAGATTAGACAACGCTTTTACAACGCCTTTTGTTTTGTTTTGACCGTTGTCGTAGATACTTATGACAACGGTTTTAAACCGTTGTTGTAGGTTAATTTACCGTTGTTGTAGGTTAATTTTACAGTTGTTGTAGACCCTTACGACAACAGTTTGGAAACTGTTGTCGTAATTTATTTCAGCGTTGTCTTTTACAAGTCATATTTATTACAATCTACTAAAAATTCAAATATATAGAATAAGACATTCAACTCAAAATAGTCATACCAAATTCATCTAATACTTCATACAACAAATATTCATAACAAAAATTTAAAGTTGCCCGAGACAAGTTATCAAGGTTATCATAAGTTCATCAAAACAAGTAACGTACATTCCTCCCACAAAGAGATCCAATGACAAATGAGTATATGATTCAATCCTCTCATCAACTAAGTCTCCCATTACCTAATAATTATAAATATGTTCTTGAACACGTTCCGCCCACTCTTTACGTACTTCATTGATATCCCTTTCAGTGTATTTCTCTTCAATGAACTGTTAAACAGAAAATATACATTATATGTACATTGAATGAATATTTTTCTAATAAACGTTCAAGAATAACATATAAGAAATTTTATAATCTTACCAATGACTGCATCGAACTAATCTTCTCAAAGGGATCACTCCCAAAGAAAACTCAACAAAGAAACCTCAACATTTCATTACCTTCACTGCACAAAAGGGTATCTGCTGCCAAATCTCCACTTCATGATAATTAAAAGCAATTAACAACTCTTTCCATTTGAATCCCTATTCAAAGAATTAACAGCACTGAATATCCAGATCCCCTTGAAATAAAAAAACTACAACAATATTTACCAATCCAGCACAATTTTGTGAGCAATAATATTTTGACCATCATAAATTACACAAACTAAAAACACGTCATCAGTACAAAACAAGGCCTTAATGAAAAAAAGGAGAGCGGATCCCCTGTTATGCCAAAAACTACCCAGACCACTGTAATTCCAACTACAAAAGACAGCTATTTCTATTAGCTGCCTTGCAAATGATCAAGAGATTCAGCAAAAATCAACCAAACAAAATAATTGAAAGGACCTTTGTTTAATCCCATCTCAACCCCTATCAAACCAAACAAACAACTGGTTACAAATCGCCCCACCAAATTCTAGAAGAAATGCAGCAAGCAAGCATGCATCTCCGAAGATGAGAAAATTCCTTTTAAACAACAACAGAGAAGAAAAATGGATGAAAGTGTAGAAACATGGCTCTATTTCACCAGAAACGGGGGAAGCATCACGCCGTCATTTGCTATACAGCAGGGGATCCACTCCCCATACAATTACTTAGTTCTTCACAGACAAATTGCAGCCGGAAATTGCACAAGGAAGAAAAATAACACGAAGAAAACGACATTCACATACCTTCTTTCAGTTCTTCACTCACAGTTCAGTATCGATTATTGCCCTAATTCTTTGGATTCTAATTGCATACTAGAAGACTGCGGCGGATGAGAGAGAGGAGACCGTGACGGACGGCGGCTGAGAGAGAGGCGACGGCGGAGGGCGGCGGCGGTGGCGGCGGCTGAGAGAGAGGGGAACGGGGCGGGTGAGGTGTGAGAGAGATAGGGTTACAAATTTTCAATTTGATTGAATTTGGGATTTCTAAGTTTTAGATACTAAGAAATTAATCAAGAAAAAGTCCAGCAGATTCTAGAGCAATCCTTCGGAGTCTTCTTAAAAAAAGTTGCAATTTTTCAACAGTGAAACAAGACAAAAGTTTAATCCTAGATCCAAACTAAGAGAGACTGTAAAAAAAGCATGAAAGGTTGACTCATGGAAACGACGAGAACAGCGCGAAGGGAACTGCCGCGGTGAATTCAGAGGAGAACATGGCTAGCAGAGAAGGACAGCGGCGGGGGCGGCGGCGGCGGGGGTGGGAGCGGGGAGGGGGGGCCACGGCACCTGCTCTCCTGCGACAACCAAGTGACGAGGATGAATGAACGAGTTTGAAAGATAAGAGATGAAAGACGTGGAGAGAAGGACAGCGGCTGGGGCAGTGGCGACGAGGGCGGGGTCGGTGGCAACGGCAGGGGCAGCGGCGGGCGTGGGAAGAGAGAAATAACTAGGGTTTGCAATTGAATTGAATTGGGATTTAATTGTATTTACATATTGTAAAAAAAATAAAAAATCAAGTTTATTTATTCTACGACAACACTACCACAAAGTTATGACAACGCTATAAAGTTACCGTTGTCTTAGGCATATATATGACTACGCCTCAACGACAACCTCATATTGTACCCGTTGTCTTAGGGATCAACGCCTACATATCTACGACAACCTCATGTCATAAGCGTTGTCTTAGGGTTCATTTTTTACCTAAGACTATACCACTACGACAACCTCAAGTCACAACCGTTGTCTTAGGGCTCAATTTTACCCTACGACTACGTCTCTACGACAACGCCAATAAAGCGGCGTTGTCTATGAGCGCATTTTTCAGCCCTACGACAACGGTTTTGTCTACGACAACGTCAATTTTGGCTACGACAACGGTTTTTTCAAAAAACCGTTGTCTTAGGGGCGTAGTCTATGTGCATTTTTCTTGTAGTGAGTATAAAACTAGGTATTTTAACTTTAAATTTATGTCATTATAAATAATTATATTCGAAAATATTAGAAATGTGAAATATATAAAGTAATATATTAATCTATGGATTAAACAAATAAATAAAAAAAATTGTTTCAGAACATTACATGGGTAGTGAAATTTTAAAAAATAAATTTAATATCTAAAAATAAGTTATATGTATTAGAAACGTTATGATTTAAGTATTGAGATAAATAAATTTATATTTTATTGGCATTTATAACTATAAATACACATATTTTAATATATATTTTTGGTTTAATGTCACATATAACTAATTTATTTTAAATTAAATAAAAAATTATATTAGCTTTTCAAATGCATGAAAATCTCTCTTGCTATCTATTTAAATGAAACAATTCAAAATTGGACTTAATCTACACATTTTGAATAAAAAAATTATGAATAATAATTATAATATTGATAAGTCAATATATCAGGGACTAAAAATGATGAAATTTTAATTTGTGAAAAACCAGAAAAATTACCTCTGTCCAATCTCTTATGACACCTCAATTAATCAGAATATAATATAAATAAAATTTGACAACAAATAAATATAAAATAAGAAAGATAAAATAAAATATTTGTATATTTCAAATGAATAAGTTGGTTAACTTGCAATAATAATTTTAATCTAATTTTTTCTATTTGATATGTTTTATATGTGTAATCTATTAGGTACACCTATAATATTATTTTATTTCTACATTTTAATATCAATGTACAATAAATTAATACTATATATCATATTAAAAACGTTTAAAAATGAAAAATCATTGAAGCTCACACACATACATTTCCATATTTCAGTTTGATAAATTTTATATGAATATTAAAATTAAGATCATTAAATAATGATTCATTTTATATATTATATATTTAAAATTGATTTAAAATAGGGTAAATTACAAAAAACAACCACAGCTATCGACTTTTTTAAAATTGCAACCTAATCTGTTTTTTTTTAAGATTGCCACCCAATCTTTCTGTGGTTTTGCCGATTGCAAAATTTTCGGTCATTTTTCCGGCATATGAATTAATTTTTTTCACTTTGCAACCCAACCTTTAATTTTTTTTCCAATCGCAAATCATGATTTTTTTTCGCTTCACACTGATACCTTTATGTTATATATATGAGTGTGACATTTATGTTATATAAGTGTGATCGATATTCATAAAATAAATATCAAGGAAATATTGGTCAAATTGGTGAAATATATGTAACATCGGTAAAAAATCGATGAAATATCAATAAATATCGAGAAAATATTGGAATATATTGGTAAATATATTTTTTTATTTGAAATTTATATACAATAAATACTAAATTAAGTACCATAACTGATTTCTTAAATTAAATATTTATTTATTTGTATTGAATTTCTTAAAATACAATAAATATGTTTATTTATTTTCATTTGTATTGAGTTTCTTAAAATAAATACTATATGAAAGCAATTAATAGGTTTCTTAAAATAGTAATTATTTAATAGATAGATAATTTATTGCAGTTATTTTTGGCAGGATATTCTGCTTATATATATATATATATATATATAGATAATTAGTATCTTCACTAGCTCACTTAGTACATAAAATAAGTTTGCCTAGTTATTATAATCTGATGGTTGAGAGTAAGCATGTTCATCCGGTTCGGAAACCGGCCTAATCGGCTGGTTTGACCCGATTTCGGTTCCGAACCGTAACTGGAAACTGGATATATCCGGTTAGGTTACGGTTTGGGATTTTCGAATCACCGGTTTTATGAATTTTTTTTAATCGGATCTGCCACGTGGACGTTTCTCATTGAATCTCATATAGCCGTTGGAGATCAACGGCTAGGGGGAAGTAGTCGTTGGAAACCGGTCCGAACCGGATGGGTTTGGAGCCGGCGGTTCAAACCATCGATTTTCCAAAATTTGAAATCGACGACTTCGATCTACGGGCCGTTGGAGATCAACGGTCAAGATAGACAAACCGGATCGAACCGCCGGTTCAACCGAACCGGAACCGGAAACGGCGGTTCCAAATGGAGCTTCCCCCTCTTTTGTTTTTTTTTTTGTATTTTTTGAAATCTATAAAAAGGGGTTGAAATGTTGTATTTTTCACACCTCTCTCTTGCTCTATCTCTCTCAATTCTTACTCTCTCTCTCAAAATTCTTGCAATTCAAGCAAAATTCTTTCAATTCTACTTTGTGCTTTTACATTTCTACTTCTTCATTTATACTCTACATTTCTATTCTTACATTTGTACATCATGCCTCAAAGAGGATCGTCTACATCTCGTGGGAAGGGTAAAAGTCCCATGTCCCCTCCTCAATTCACACGAGATGATGATACTTACATCGACGAGCTTTTGGGTGATGATGTTGATTTGCGCCTCGAAATCCAAGCCGCCTTGGCAGAAAGTAAAGATGAGATGCCGCCTCCTCCAACAACACAAGAAACTGCACAAGAAGGAGGTGGTGCCCCATGTTTTGGATTATTGGTCGGATGACTCATGTTTTGGAGTTTATTGTGGTTTCCTCGTTGTTTTTTTATTCTCTGGTGATTAGCAGATTGCAAGCTTCTTATTTAAAAAGAAGATAACCGTGTAATACCTTAAATATATGTGTGTAATACCATAATGTAAGTATTTACAATACCACAAAGATAAAATTGTGATACCTTAAAAGGAATTTATGTAATACTTAAAGGTAAAAATTGTGAAAAACTGTGATACATTAAAATGAATTTATATAATACCTTAAAGGTAAAAATGTAGTACCTTAAGAGTATAAATGTGATACTCTTCAGATATTACGTGTATACTCTTAAGGTATTACATGCATATATACAGGGTATCAGGTAGTACCTTTAAGATATTACATTTATGTCTTTAAGGTGTTACATGTATGCTTTTAAGGTGGTATTACATGCATACATACAAGGTATCAGATATGTACCTTTAAAGTATTACATAAATCTCTTTAAGGTATAACATTTTTACCTTTGTCATATTGTATTCACATTCTTACCTTTATGATATTGTATTTTTACCTTTAAAATATTACATAAATCATTTAAGGTATCACATTTTTACCTTTGTCGTATTGTATCTCTTTTAAGATATTACATGAATCCTTTTAAGATATTACATTTTTACCTTAGGTATTACATAAGTCCATTTGAGGTATCACACAAATATCTTTGTGGTATTATATACTTACATTATAGTGAGTATCATAACATAAGAGTTTGATTGGAATGTAACAAATAATATCATAAATACATACAAATTCTAAACTAAAAACATCAAGATTGCCTATCATTAATGGATTCAAAATACTAGAAGCAACAAACATACAAGCAATGACAACAATTGTTATATTAATAATGCCCTCGTGAGTACGAATAAGAAACTATTCAAATACAAACAATTGAACAAACATGCCATGTGCACTATTGCTCTGAACAAACACCTTCCATCAACTATCACTCGACGACGCGGCGACAGAGACACGAAGATGAGCCAGGCGGGGCTGGGGTGGTGGAGCCACCGCGCTGGTCTGGCGTCCCAGGCAACGTTTCACGAGCCCTCGCCTCTCTTTGCCGACTCATTCTCATGGTGAAAGAATACGACGGTGTGTGCCAGTAGGAGAATATGAACCGTTCTCTCTCTACGCAGAAGAGAGAGAAAGAGAAGGAAAATGAAGAAGCGGAAAAGAAGGAGCAACGAAGAAGCGGTGATGAAGAAACAACGAAGAAGAAGCGACGACAATCTTTGTGCAGAAGAGACGCGCGGCCATCTTTGTGCAAAAGAAGAATGCAGATTAGGACACGCTGAGCGAGAAAAATGGAAAAAAAAATATAAATAGATGGGTGGTGGGCCGGGCCGGATCAGGTTGGGGGTACGGATCCAAAAGACACCCAAGTCCTTCTCTATATGTATATATACATATATATATGTAAAGATAATACATTTCAATAAAAAAAAAAATATCAGGAAAATATCATTTTCATCTTATAAGTTAAGCCTCGTTCAACCTTTTTTAGTAATTATGTATTTTTAATTTTAATCCGATTTCCCGTTGGAAATACTTTCCACTTTTCAATTGAAAAACTCCAATATATATGAGCGAAAAATGAGCTTACGTGGATTTGCCATATCATTAAAATTTGAATAGGAAATTGAAGGGTTTCTCCACTCAATAGTTTGATTTCGTGGAGGCAATTCATACAACAAATCATCTTCTGTACCAAAAAGTCATGTCTCACTTGTGTAACACATCAAAACTACATAGTTTTGATATTAAATAATATTATAATCTATAAACGTTTTTGTTTGAAAAACAAATTTAACATGTTTTGAGATGTATTACATGAAAATTGGTATAACAGATCTGACTTGTTTAGTACGAGTAGTGCATTGTCTTAGAAATTGTTTAGGATATTAAATCATCACGACTCATGAGATTATGATATGATATCATAAAGGTAAATTATATCAATCACTCAAACAAATTTAATATGGAGGAAAAGATATTTTATTTTATCACGTGATTTACATAGCCAACAGGTATAGGTTTAGCTGATGATCAGGTGTACAGGAAAATAACTCATAAATCAGAGATTGTAGAAATCACATAAAACATATAAATCACACTACACAAGTTGTGCCCTTATAGCAAGTTTAAACACACATTGGTTTACGCCTGAGAGACAAGATGAGCTGCCACAGAACGAGGTTTGCAATAAACCATCAATGGAGTGGCTCTAGGCAACAACAATCCTTCACCTTCACTCATATCGACCAATTCTTGGCCAGGTCTTTCCCAATCGAAGCACTGAATAAGAGAGCCTATGCCCAACCCCACCATACGCACCGCCAACCCCTCACCGGGGCAGCTCCTCCTTCCAGAACCGAACGGCATATACTCAAACCCATTCCGATATCCACTGATTCCTTCAAATCTCTCTGGCTTGAACTCCTCTGAATCTTTCATGATCTTAGAATCATGATGTATAGCCCAGGCGTTAACAATCAACATGGTGTTGGCTGGGACATGATAGCCTCCAACAGTACATTCTTGGGAGGATTGGTGAGGGCTTAGTAATGGACCAGCGGGATACATGCGTAGCGTTTCATTGATGATACAACGGAGGTATGGGAGCTCCGCGATGTCTCCTTCTTCGAGGAAACGATCGTATCCCACGACGCGATCGATTTCCGATTGTGCCTTTTTTAGGACATGTGGGTGGTTGACCAGTAGAGAAAGGACCCATTCCATTGTTCCGGAGGATGTGTCTGAGCCACCGAGTAACAAAACCTGTGGAATTGAATGAGTAGTTCATATTCTTTGAAAGATGGAGATATAAGATGTTGTTCATGTACCATTCATACAACTCTACATGCCACATTCAAAATAGCTAAAACACTAATATTTAGTTAGAAACTAAGTTTCACCTCTAAAACTACTGTCTACACTTATTTCGAATTGGAGCGACTACATGATATGTCCTAACTATATGTCGTTATGTAACTTTTAGATCACTAGAAAGCCTTAATTCGCTGATATTGTAGTGAAATCAAACATATTCTTGAATTGTGATATTAAATTGAAAATCATGGTCTGAAACGTAAATCGGAAGATACCATAGTTATGGAACAAAAAATGATTTAAACCAACTAAGGACTATATAACACAAAAATAAATGGAAATAATTAACAATTAAGAAAGTTTGAATTTGTGTAACCATATATTAAATATATAATTATCTAATTCATGTTATGCTATTTATTGTATATATCTCTTTTCACAATATTTTGACAACACTAAAATTATGAAATTATACATAAGAACTCGCACAAGTCAATTATATATATATATATATATGTTTAAAATAAATTGAATTAGATAACATTTTTAATATCGCATAATATCGAATTTATGTCTATAGCTCTTTGTTGAACACTACAATTCAAGTCCAACACAAAATGTAAATGTTGTACTAGTGATGATGATGATGTTGACGACAACATTTATTAGAAACTAACCACATAAAATTAAATTATTAGTTGAGCCATCAAAATTCAAAACATACACTCTCATATAAATAGATATAAAACCCTAAGTTTAAACAAAATATTGATTTTTATTTTTAAATATATGATATTTATACATAAAAACTCATGTGAGAATGTCTCACGGATAGTTTCCGTGAGACCGATTATTATTACCCATGAATTTAACCTATCATGAAGATTTGAACGTATTAATCTATCATATTTGTTCTAAGAAACCCTCACAGATTATAGTTTCACAGATTAAAGTTTCACTAGCTTGGTGTGCGTAGCTTCTTCTTTCCACGGAAATTTTCGCTAATTGATTTGATTAGATACTTTTTGATTTGGAATATATTAAAAGATTAACCTACTATCAAGTACAACTAAACTTGTATCAATGGTGAAATTAGAAATTGCAAATTTAGAACAGTAGTTTTAACCCCTTTATTACTTGGGACATTTCGGGCTTTGAAATTGAGGTTGTATCTTATATAAATGAACAAATTTCGGGCTAATTGACACTGTCACGTGTCTAACTCAGTTAGCCCCAAATTGATCTGAAATTCATCGATTTGGGCTGATTTATCCTAAATTCACTCATTTTCTAAAGATACGATTTCATTTTCAAAACCTAAAATGACAATGTCTTTATATGATGAATGGGCCAAAATTATTGTTCTAAATTTACAATTTTCCCTAATTTCTGATTTGGATTGAGAAGTTTTATCTTTCACCCGAGGTATAATTTATCTATACATTACCTCTTACGCTCATTCCCATTAAATGATAAATTATTTGGAAAATGATAAAGAAATTAAAAAAAATCCGTACCAGCATTAAGCGTCTTACAACGATATCTGTATAATATTCAGGATCCTTCTCCTGCAACTCCAACATCATTTCCATCATCGTTTTCGTCTTCTCTCCACCGCTGCCGCCGCCATTGGCGAGCTTAGTCTTACACTCTTTGACCAGCTCCTGCATAAAAAGATCCGCTCTCCTTTGCAGCCCATCCAGCTTTTTCTCCACTCCGCCCACTCCCAACCACCGCACCACCGGCAGGAAATCCTCAATATAAGAAGTCTCATACTTAAACGTATCCTTAACGATCTTCTTAAACAGCTGCGCCTCCTCCACATCATCCACCTTCTCGCCGTAGTACCTTTTTCCGGCGACCATCCTCATTATCACGTTCATCGTCAGCTCAAAGAACACCGTCTTCATGTCCACTAGCTTCCGCCCTTCGGAATCCCGACCAAGCGTCCTCAACGTAGTCTTAACCTCGTCTGCTCGAATCCCGTAAAGCAATTGCAGCCTCTGAGCTGACAGAATCTGGACAAACGATATTTTGCGCAGGTTCTTCCAGTGGTCGTCGTAAGGGGCCCATGCCATGGAAGTGAAGTTGTATCCCAGATGTTTCCCGGCGAGCATGTCCGGGCGGGTGGCGAAGATGGCGTCGTTTTTAGAGAGGCAGTCCTCGGCAGCGGAAGGGGAGGAGACGAGGAGGACACGACGGGAGCCGAACTGGAGGAGTACGATGGGGCCGTAGCGGTCGGAGATTTTGGCCAAGGTCCGATAGTGAGGTTTCTTTAGGAGGTAAAGGTGGCCGATAATGGGTAGGTTCAGTATAGGAGTCGGAGGATGGTTTTGTAGTTTGTGAGAGAAGTATTTTGTGATTATGTATAGAGCAAATGCTAGTGGAATGTACAACACCAATTCCAGATCCATTTTTATTTTCTCTGCAATTTCTTACTATGAATGAATGAATATGCAGGTATATATATAGGCATTATATGGATTGGTTAACTTTCTTGAGTGGCTAAAGATTTAATATAATTAATTTAGCCTCTTCAATATTGCTAGTGGTTGAAATATCTATTGGCTGATACTATACACACCGCATGTTATATTAATCACACTCTAATTACAAGCACACATATTTACATACAACAGGTTTATGAGTCGTCATTCATACAATCTTGTTAATATTATCCGAAAGGTAATTTTCATGTTCAAAACGTGCTAAAACACTAATTCATGTTCAAAACGTGTTAATATTTACATAAATGTTTTCAACTATATTATCTTACATATTTATACTGAAAATGGTCTAAGCATATAAATTAAAAGTTATGATATTTGTAAAAAAAAAAATTATACTAATATAATATAAAACTTATACTCATATAATATAAAAGTTATCGCATAAATTTTAAAAAAAAAAATCTTAACCAGGGAGCGGATCCAGGCCGAACCAAGCCCAACCTGACTCATGGGCTCCTAGTTGGATGTGCAACCGATGCACAAGAATATTACTCAATTAATAAACTTGTCTATTAATTTTTTAATGATTTAATATGATTAGTATTCTGCACATCCCCACAAGTTACCATTCTGTCCTTTCATTTATATATATAATGTGAAATTAATAATCGATAATAAATAATAAAGATGCCGAACATCTATATATTAGAAAATCTTGTGTATTCTTGGTGTACGTACTCACAAAGGTATTATTAATTCTCTTGATATTAATTATATAGTTATTTATATGGTATTAGTGATGTATTCATAAAGTATAAGTGATGTATCTCTGAACCTAGGTATTAGCTGTATACTCATAAGGTATTAGTTGCATGTTCATAAAATATTATATGTATAACTGAAATATATGTTTTAGTGAAAGTATTATTCAAGATGTTTTAGAAATTGACTACCAATTATTTGCAGCTTGACATTTATGCATCATATTATAACATTTATGTTATAACCTTTATATTATTCTTTAAATAAATAATGGTTATATCAACATAACATAAAGACTAAATTATTATAACATAAAAGTTTTAAACTATATTATCTTGCAAATTTATACTGAAAAGGGTCTAAGTATATAAATTAAAAGTTAGAGTTTATTACTTTTTATGCCCCGTAAAGTAGGGGGTATGGCAATCTCGGACATTATTTTATCGGGCTGGCCAATTTGGACTTTATTGTTCGAAAATTAGCAATTTATGTCCAATTTCAGCCCGAATCGCTTATTTGGGCTCAAATCGCACGTGCTGTGCACGTGTGGCCCTAACTTCGGGCTATCCGGCCCAAAATCGAACACGTCTGATGTTTTAAATGACGTGGCATATAATTAAAAAAATACGAAATTCCACCTGGATATTAGAAAAAAAACGGGATTCAAAAATCCCCAAATAAGAACCCCAAATCGATCCCACCCAAAATCTAATCCCTAAATCACAAGAACCCTAACTCTCACCCTCACAAATTGAAAGTGAAATCCCGTTGTTGATTACTGCCAGGAGCCGCCGTCAAACGCCGCCGTCAAAAGCTAAGCTTCAAGAACTGCAAAAATGTCGTATAAAATAGGAGATGTGTATTGTAACTGTGGAACAAGATCTATGATTCGTACTTCTTGGAGCAATGAAAACCCAGGAAGAAGATTCAATTCTTGCCTCCATTATAATGTAAGCAAATGTGTGAATGTGTCTTGGTGTGTACTGAAATGCCCTGTTTTGTGAAATGCCCTTTTTTAATGTACTGAAATGCCCTGTTTTGTGAAAAGCCTTGTCTTGGTGTGTTGCAGAGAGGTGGGTGTGGCTTTTTTGCTTGGGAGGATCCCCCAATGTGTGGTAGATCAAAGAGTTTGATACCTGGATTGTTGAGAAGAATCAATGCCATGGAGCAAGAAAACACAAGATGAAGAATGAAATGAACACCATGGTTGAGGAGATCAAGAAACTGAAACTGATGAATAGGAAGCTACTGAAATTGTTGGTCTCTATTCCTGTAATTTGTAGTTTTGGATGCTGGGTTTGGTTTAGGGTGTTTTAGATGGTTTCTAGCTACATCAAATGTTAGTGTTTGTAGCCTACATCAAATGTTAGTGTTTGTAGTTTTTGTTGGTTGGATTCATGTATGAAGATGGCTACTGGAATTGTGTCTTTATGGTGGATGTTTTGTTGAAGTATTAGATGTATTTCAGTGTTTTGAATGATTTTATTGCAAGCTTTGTTCACATTGCAAGAATACATATGTCAATGAGATATTGTAAACAAATTAAAGCCTCAGCAGAAAATATTGATGATATATATGTCAATGTGCCAAAGAGATTACACAAAACCAATTAAAAGTACTCAAAGAGCAAAATAACTATAGGATTAGTGTTATGAGCTTCAAAATATATATGTTTAAGTCAAAATACACTTCCATTCCCCAAAATATCAAAAGTAGCCTACATAAATAACACTTCATTTCTTGAGTTGTTTGGTTTTGTCTTGCAGCTGGGAAAGTGTCACAAATTTCTTGCCATCACTTGTAGGTCCTCTTGGTCTTCCACACATCTGTCCCAATAGAAGTTGCTCGTACATTGAAGGCCCATGAATCTGAGATTGCTGAGTTTGAATGGCTTCTTCAACAGTCTGTTGGGATTGTGGCAGATTATCCACACCAGATTCACTTCCAAGAGGGTTAACATTCCACACATTTGTTTCCTGCAGAACCACATCAAATTCACTCTCAACAGATTTAGGGAATTAAAATACACACAATTTCATACTCACATCATTTGTGGTAGTAAAAGCCTCAGCAGATTCCACTAACTCATTATCATCATCTCCCTCTATCACCCCATCACAATGTATATCCTGGGATCATAAAATGAGAAATAAGATATTACAAAAAAAAAAAAAATGTTAAGTAGAAATCCAGAGGGCAAAATTCACCTGAGATGGTTCTTGTACTCTCCTTGAACTTTCAGGTTCTTCACCCTTGTTTAGGGGACAACTTCTCACATTATGTCCATTGCCTTTGCACTTGGTACACAAGTATGAATTGTTGCCTTTTTAGTTTTTGCACTTGGGGATCTTTGCCTTTACCCACCTCACCAGCTCCCTTTCTTCTTCTCTTAGGAGGTCTTCCAACTCCTCTTGATATTTTTGGGGGAAGAGATGGTGCCAATCCAGTCTGCTCCCAAAGTGCCTTTCCATTGATCCCTTTCACTGAAGATTCATACACCATCTTATAGACATCCACAGTGTATTGTAAGTTTACATAATCTTCTGGATTTGCCTTTTCATTGTATATTGCATACAAAGCATGTTTGCAAGGCACTCCACTCAAACCCCACTGTCTACAGCTACACTCCCACTTATCAAGATCTACTGTATATTGGCTCCCATCACAGCAAGAAATCTGATAATGGTTTCTATCCCCTTTGATTGGTATACAATCACTCACCCTCTCACTTGTTTTCTGGATAATCTTTGAAATTCTTGGGCATATAGATCCCTTCCACTTCAGTTCTGCCCTTTCTCTACTATGGTTCAGTTTTTTCATTACTCATTCCCTAATCCACTCAAGCATAGATAATATGGGAAGGTCTCTTACATCAAGAATACACTTATTAAACACTTCACACCCATTATTCAGAAGCATATCACACTTAGGGAATTCAGAGAAATGAGACTTACTCCACTGCTCTGCTGACTTACCATTTAGCCATTTCCAAGCAGACTCATTAATGCATCTCAAGGCAGTCATTGCAAGCTTAAACTCCCCAATTGTTGTGGCACAAGCAGCCCTCCACAGGCAACTCTTGAGTTCTGCAATCCTGAATCCTGCCACCTGAAAGTTTTGGTGCAAATGCCTCACACAAAATCTGTGAGATGAGCCTGGGAAAACTTCACTAAATGCCTGCACAAGTCCTTTTTGCTTATCACTTATGAAAGTAATCTCATAATCCTTATATATGTTTAAGTCCCTCTTCAAAATCCTTAGGAACCATGCCCATATCTCACCATTCTCCTTACACACCACTACCCAAGCTATGGGATATATGGAATTGTTAGGATCTACACCTACAGCAGATAAGAGCATTCCTTTGTGTGGACCTTTGAGAAAACAACCATTTATAGGCCTCAACCCTCTATGAAACCCTTCCTTCAATGCTCCAAGGCAGGCATAGAACCTGCTAAACCTCTCAATTCCATCATCCTCCAAATCAGTACCTAAAATCACAGTAGAAGAAGGATTTGTTCTTCTCAATTCTTCTGCATAGTCCCAAAGTAATGCATACTCCTTATCTGGATCCCCACTAATCATTTTAATTGCCCTTCTCTTAGCTCTATAAGCACAATCCCTAGACACCATGCAACCAATCTCTTCTACTATATCTTACCTAAACCCCTGCATCCTCCTCTTTGGATCACTAACAAATTTTTTCATGAACCTCTCACTTAGCCATTTACTCTTCACATTCTTCACATTCCTAGTTGTTGGGCATGTGTGCTTATCATTCACCATTCTAATCCTAAAAGAACTCTAATCTGCAACTTTTATCAAATTCACCCTCCAGCTACACCCCTCCACTACACACCTTGCATAACACCTAGTGGGATCACTCTTAGTAATCCTAAGGGATCTATGTGTTTTGATAGCATATGAATCAATAGCCTTTTTAAAATCAGTCCTATTTCTAAAAGTTAGCCCAACAGCAAACACAGGATCATATACACATTCATTGTTGAAAGTAGGGAAAGTTTCTTGCCTATCCTCACCATCACTGTCTTTGTACTCATCTAAGTTAACCCCTGTTTGAACTACATCATCCTCACTGTCATCACACTCACCCTCTACCCCTTGTACATAGTCATCACCTTCCAGCCTATCTTCACCCCCAAATTCAGCCCCTGCCCCTCTCTCAAAATTCTTATCCAGTTCATCTTCATCCTCAGAATTGACACCATATTCACCCTCATTAATTAGATCATCATCA
Organism: Scutellaria baicalensis; assembly: GCA_005771605.1. Classification (NCBI taxonomy): domain Eukaryota; kingdom Viridiplantae; phylum Streptophyta; class Magnoliopsida; order Lamiales; family Lamiaceae; genus Scutellaria; species Scutellaria baicalensis. Next base: position 28,813,883 of record CM016725.1, on the reverse strand, counting down.
GACTCATTACTTAAATCATCTTGACCACTCAACTCATTCATAAAATCATCTACATGTTCATGCAAGGATTTATCAATTTGGTCAAGTTTTTCAGCATACACATGTAGAGTTTTAACACCTACACGGTTTAATGCTATTTCCCTAAATAATTCATCATTATGTAGAAGCCTAAACCCACTGTTTTCAATGACATAAAACCTCCTATCCCATTCTCCTAACTCAACTTCAGTCCACCTTTTCAAATCATCTAGGCAAACAGATTCAGCTTCTACATAATCATAATTCACTATGGATCCACCCTTATATTCAGCTTTAAAAGAGGTGTTTGAAAACTCACCTCCATAATGAATTACTACAGTGATGAATTGATGCTCCTTTTCTGTCAATTTACAAAATAAATAACCAGCATTAACTTTTTTGTCCTTTTTTTAAACATTCTTTAATTAAAAATACATTTATCACCTATATGGACAACTGTGGACCACAAAACCAAAAGAAGACAAACCCTTTAACACAGTAAAGAAACCCCACCCACACCCACCAACACACAACACGATAAAGAATATCATACCCCACATGTCTGGAAAAACAGGAAAAAAACCCCATATTTAATTGCGCAGCAACCAAAAGAGGACAAAATTACCTACGGTTCTCAAGGAAAAAAAAAAAGAAGGAAGCATATATAATTCAAACTGCTACTAGAAAACATCACAAAGTTGCACTCATTTACATGAAAAAAACGAGGAAAACTAACCATATCTAGGAGGTGGGAAGTGCGCCAGCTTCCTATCTCGTTTCTTCACCATCTTCAGAATGCGACGCGAGGTGGGAATGGATTTTGGTCTTCAAGCGTTCAATAGGGTTGGGCGACGTCGATTTTTCTTCAAATGTCTCTCAACTATTTTCCTAATTCGTAGGGTGAGGGTGTAATTAGGTTAGGGTTCTTGTGATTTAGGGATTAGATTTTGGGTGGGATCGATTTGGGGTTCTTCTGATTTGGGGATTTTTGAATCCCCTTTTTTTTTTTTCTAATATCCAGGTGGAATTTCGTATTGTTTTCATTATATGTCACGTCATTTAAAACATCAGACGTGTTCGATTTTGGGCTAGATAGCCCGAAGTTAGGGCCACACGTGCACAGCACGTGCGATTTGAGCCCAAATAAGCGATTCGGGCTGAAATTCGGCATAAATTGCTAATTTTTGAACAATAAAGTCCAAATTGGCCAGCCCGATAAAATAATGTCCGAGATTGCCATACCCCCTACTTTACGGGGCATAAAAAGTAATAAACTCTAAAAGTTATGATATTTGTACAAAAAAATTATATTAATACAATATAAAAGTTATATTCATATAACATAAATGTTAGCACATAAATTTAAAAAAAATCTTAACCAGGGTGCGGATCTAGGCCGAACCAAGCCCAACTTGACTCATGGACTCTAGTTGGATGCGCAACCGATGCACAAGAATATTACTCAATTACTAAACTTGTCTATTTTTTAATGATTTAATATTATTAGTATTATGCACATCCCCACAATGTTACCATTTTGTCCTTTAATTTATATATAAAATGTGAAATTAATAATCCATAATAAATAATAAAGATACGAACATCTATATTTTAGAAAAACTTGCGTACTCCTGGTGTACGTACTCACAAGGTATTATTAATTCTCTTGATATTAATTATATAGTTATAAGGTATTAGTGATGTAGTCATAAAGTATAAGTGATGTATCTCTGAAGCTAAGTATTAGTTGTATACTCATAAGGTATTAGTTGCATATTTATAAGATATTATTTGTATAACTAAAATATATGTTTTAGTGAAAGTATTATTTTAGATATTATTTGTTACATGTTAAGGTATTAACCATATATTACTTAAAGATACTAAAATTCGAGTCGAGGACATAGAGTAATATTCTAAGGCACACAAGTCCTACTTCCTATATATTTTATTATATATTTATGTTTAATTTAATTTAAATGAGGTGTGTAATATAATGAGTGTGACGTGTATTGCGCCACCCATTTATATATTATATTATACAAGGGGATGGTATATATGTTGCATGTGAAATTTAAATTATTGGACAAGGGTGAAGATGCAATCAATTGTGGATTTTATACATAACAAATCACTGATCATATGATAAATTGTCTAACAACCACAACACTCAAGTAAACTAAATAATCTTATTTTTATATTTTGAGTACAGAAGTTGAACACAACAAATATAAATTATATATAAAGTTGGATAGAACAATATATAAATAGTAGAGACATCAAAAATTATATAAATACATCACGCTTGTATAATCGTTTCATGAAGTGTTCTTATATACACATTAATCAAATTACAACCCATAATATATAAATAAACTTCAATTAATAAATTTGATGTGTATTATAGGGAAGATATGATGACTGGATGAGTATCCATCTTGTAATTAATGAAAAATGATTTATAAAAATTTTTAATGTGAAAATTTTATATGAAAGTTCTGTCTCACTCATTAATATTTTATTGGTTTAGTTAGATTATACTTATTTGTCGATATGGAGCAAAAATTGTCTCAAATTATATATTCAAGCTGCGTCGACTTTAGAGTTTTTAAATTGCGCTAATAGGGTCTATTAATTTAGTGCTTTAAATATTCAGGTTCAAAATATAGGACATCGATTTTTGAATTTGATGAATTTTGTTTAATTTTAGTTCGAATTGTTTAATGACATCAAAATTGAATGTGTAGTTAGGGCTGAAAACGTGCCCAAACAAACCAAACAGTAAGATGTTCAAGCTTGGTTTGAAAAAAATGAAACTAAGTATGAGCTCGGCTCGAGCTCGAAGCAGCCACATATTTTGTGTTTGGACTTGGATTGAATGAAAATAATTGAGTTCGTAAAGTTCTCGACTCGGCTCGAGAATCAAGTTTGAACAAAAAAGTCAATTATTTCAACTGAATTGCCGTGTGAAATAAAAGAACCACATAATGATTTTAACTTCCTTCTCTCTGCAAAAAGAAAGATTGATCCACTTTCTTCAACTATACCAAATAAAATAATACTTCCTAATTTTCACCAAACATATAAACAAAAACAATGATACATAGACCACAATTAGGAAAAAGAAACATTAAATAAAATCGATATTTCAACACTAAAACCACAGTCATGTTATCAACCTTGAGAAACAATCATGAAATTAAAATTAAGATTCTCATCAAATAGCCATTAACTCTAAGAAAACCATAAAAGTAATTCTAGTACTTTTATGTACTCCAAATGATCTCAATATTTCTATAACTTTATAAAGTGCTAAGTGAATCAAAGTAACTTCGACACTGCCTTATGCAACTTCGTTCAAATCGACCTTTTGCATGTCTCCATCCTCAAATTGCACAAATAACTTTACATATAAATTAAACATAGACAATATAAAAAAAATTAAAAAATGATTTAAATAAATTTAATTTATGTAAACCGTGTAATACACGGGATTTATGCTAGTTAAGAATATTTTAGATATGGAGCAAAAATTGTCTCAAATTATTCAATCTGCGTCGATTTTAGAGTTTTTAAATTGCGCTAATAGGGTCTATTAATTTAGTGTTTTAAATATTCAGGTTCAAAATATAGGACATCGTTTTTTGAATTTGATGAATTTTGTTTAATTTTTGGAAGGCGACGCTCATCAGGAAGCCAGGGTCGGTGAATCTCCAGAACTTCTTCCATGAAAATGGCGGCACGGCAACGCCAGGGGAGGAGAGGTCGGAGGCCTCGATCTCCACCGCGTGAAGAAGAATGTTTGTTTCATATGCCAAGAAGAAAGGGCATCATCTGCATAGTTTTAGGATCCATTTGAAATTTAATATTTGGAATAATATATATTAAATTAGCTAAATTATTGGAGTAGTGTTTTGTATTATGAAATCTTACTTAAGCTTTCATATTTATAGTAATTGTGGAAATATGTCTTTCTACTTCTTATACGTAATATAAAATATACCCACAATATAATAAAACATGTTTTACCCAAAATGAAGTTAAAATTGCTCAATTACGCTTTAAAATTGAGAGGGGGAAATATCATTCACCATCTAAAAATTACAGACAGTGGATTTTCGAAATTCAAAAGGGGAAAAACAGATATTCATCCCTCAAACTCCTACGAAATTTACACCTATTCCGGCGACTCATTCCGGCAACCCAAGTTCTCGGCACGACCCGACTAACTAAGGATGAAGGCGGTGCCACCAACAACTGTTGAGGAGGTAAGAGGCGGCGCCACCATCAATTATTGACGAGAAAAATGGCACCCAACGAGGTTTCAAAAGTTTGAGGATGGAGATCAAGGAGGTTGTGGCAGTTTGAGAAGGGGAATGAGGCTCTGTGGTGAGAAGGAGAAATTAAGAGACGTGGAAATTTTCCACAAAAGTAGAAGGAGAAGGACCTGTGAAAATTTTGCACAGAAGGGGAGGAAGGCACTGTGCAGAAAAAGACATGAAAATTTTGCGCAGAATGGGAGAACAATCTGTACGTCTTTGTTTTGCTATAAAATCCTTTTCTCTATTTTCTAGGGTATGAAATATTTTTACATATATATGTTTATTTACACTTCCATTACAAAATTCGTATGAATCCTTATGGGTGCTCTAGAATTTTTTATGAATTTTGTGGATAATTTGAAGAAGAAAAATTAGTTATAAATTAACATCTTAGGGTTTTTAAATTAAATTAGGGATTTTGCATTAGTTATCAATTTAAATTTCTAAATCTTTGAATTTGTTGCAATAATTTGTAGAAAGTTGTGGTTGGGATATGTGGATGAGTATTTACATAAATCACGATGCTAAAATTTTTATATCACGGTGATAATATAAATCACGATGGTAATATTAAGTTCATTAGATCACGATTCTATTGATAAATCATGATGGTAATTTTATATCACGATGATAATATAGATCACAATGATAATATAGATCACAATGGTAATGTTTAATTCATTATATCGTGATTCTATTGATAAATCGCGATGATAATTTTAGACCTCGATGACAATATAGATCACGATAGTGATGTTAAATTTCTTAGATGTCAGATGGCCTTGATATAAATCACGATGGTATGATAGATCTCAGTGATTGAATTTGTTAGATCTCGATGGTAATTAGATCACGATTCAATTGATAAATTACGATGGTATAATAGATCTCGATGGTAGAATATATTTTGGTGTTACTCATAAGTCATGGTAGTATGAGAGATCTCGATAGGTACTTGATCTCCGTGCTCGGATAAATTACGGTATAAAAAAAGATTACGATGCTCATTAAAATAAATCTTATATAATAAAAAACTCAAAATTTATTCCAAAATCTATAAAAAAAAAATATAAAATGATATAATAATAATAATAATAATAATAATAATAATAATAATAATAATAATAATAATAATAATAATAAGAATATTACTCAATTAATAAACTTGTCTATTAATTTTTTAATTATTTAATATGATTAGTATTCTGCACATCCCCACAAGTTACCATTCTGTCCTTTCATTTATATATATAATGTGAAATTAATAATCGATAATAAATAATAAAGATGCCGAACATCTATATATTAGAAAAATTTGCGTATTTTTGGTGTACGTACTCACAAAGGTATTATTAATTCTATTGATATTAATTATACAGTTATTTATAAGGTATTAGTGATGTATTCATAAAGTATAAGTGATGTATCTCTGAAGCTAGGTATTAGTTATATACTCATAAGATATTAGTTGCATTTTCATAAAATATTATTTGTATAACTGAAATATATGTTTTAGTGAAAGTATTATTCAAAGTATTATTTGTTAAATGTTAAGGTATTAATCATATTACTTAAAAGTGTTAAAATTCGAGTTGAGGAAACACAATAATATTCTAAGGGCACACAAGTCCTACTTCCTATATATTTTATTATATATTTATTTTTAATTTAATTTGAATGAGGTGTGTAATATAATGATTGTGACGTGTATTGCGCCACCCATTTATATATTATATTATATAAGGGGATGGTATGTTGCATGTGAAATTTAAATTATTGGACAAGGGTGAAGATGCAATCAATTGTAGATTTTATACATAACAAATCACTGATCATATGATAAATGGTCTAACAACCACAACACTCAAGTAAACTAAATAATCTTATTTTTATATTTTGAGTACAGAAGTTGAACACAACAAACATAAATTATAAAGTTGGATAGAACAATATATAAATAGTAGAGATATCAAAAATTATACAAATATATCACGCTTGTGTAATCGTTTCATGAAATGTTCTTATATACACATTAATCAAATGACAACCCACAATATATAAATTAAATAAACCTCAATTAAGAAATTTGATGTGTATTATAGGGAGGATGACCGGATGAGTATCCATCTTGTAATTAATGAAAAACGATTTATACAAATTTTTAATGTGAAAATTTTATATGAAAGTTATGTCTCACTCATCTTCTAGAAATTGACTGCCAATTATTTGCAGCTTGACATTTATGCATCATAATATAACATTTATGTTATATTAACATAACCTATATATTATTCTTTAAATAAATAATGGTTATATCAACATAACATAAAGACTAAATTATTATAACATAAAAGTTTTAAACTATATTATCTTACAAATTTATACTGAAAATGGTCTAAGTATATAAATTAAAAGTTATGATATTTGTACAAAAAAATTATATTAATACAATATAAAAGTTACATTCATATAACATAAATGTTATCGCATAAATTAAAAAAAAAATCTTAATCAGGGTGCGAATCCAGGCCGAACCAAGCCCAACTTGACTCATGGACTCTAGTTGGATGCGCAACCGATGCACAAGAATATTACTCAATTACTAAACTTGTCTATTTTTTAATGATTTAATATTATTAGTATTATGCACATCCCCACAATGTTACCATTTTGTCCTTTAATTTATATATAAAATGTGAAATTAATAATCCATAATAAATAATAAAGATACGAACATCTATATTTTAGAAAAACTTGCGTACTCCTGGTGTACGTACTCACAAGGTATTATTAATTCTCTTGATATTAATTATATAGTTATAAGGTATTAATGATGTAGTCATAAAGTATAAGTGATGTATCTCTAAAGCTAGGTATTAGTTTTATACTCATAAGATATTAGTTGCATATTCATAAGATATTATTTGTATAACTAAAATATATGTTTTAGTGAAAATATTATTTTAGATATTATTTGTTACATGTTAAGGTATTAACCATATATTACTTAAAGGTACTAAAATTCGAGTCGAGGACATAGAGTAATATTCTAAGGGCACACAAGTCCTACTTCCTATATATTTTATTATATATTTATGTTTAATTTAATTTAAATGAGGTGTGTAATATAATGAGTGTGACGTGTATTGCGCCACCCATTTATATATTATATTATACAAGGGGATGGTATGTTGCATGTGAAATTTAAATTATTGGACAAGGGTGAAGATGCAATCAATTGTAGATTTTATACATAACAAATCACTGATCATATGATAAATTGTCTAACAACCACAACACTCAAGTAAACTAAATAATCTTATTTTTATATTTTGAGTACAGAAGTTGAACACAACAAATATAAATTATATATAAAGTTGGATAGAACAATATATAAATAGTAGAGACATCAATAATTATATAAATATATCACACTTGTATAATCGTTTCATGAAGTGTTCTTATATACACATTAATCAAATTACTACCCATAATATATAAATAAACTTCAATTAAGAAATTTGATGTGTATTATAGGGAAGATATGATGACTGGATGAGTATCCATCTTGTAATTAATGAAAAACGATTTATAGAAAATTTTAATGTGAAAATTTTATATGAAAGTTCTGTCTCACTCATTAATATTTTGTTGGTTTAGTTAGATTATACTTATTTGTCGATATGGAGCAAAAATTGTCTCAAATTATATATTCAAGCTGCGTCGACTTTAATGTTTTTAAATTGCCCTAATAGGGTCTATTAATTTAGTGCTTTAAATATTCAGGTTCAAAAATAGGACATCGGTTTTGAATTTGATGAATTTTGTTTAATTTTAGTTCGAATTGTTTAATGACATCGAAATTGAATGTGTAGTTAGGGCTGAAAACGTGCCCAAACAAACCAAACAGTAAGATGTTCAAGCTTGGTTTGAAAAAAATGAAATTAAGTATGAGCTCGGCTCGAGCTCGAAGCTGCCACATATTTTGTGTTTGGACTTGGATTGAATGAAAATAATTGAGTTGATAGAGTTCTCGACTCGGCTCGAGAATCAAGTTTGAACAAAAAAGTCAACTATTTCAGCTGAATTGCCGTGTGAAATAAAATAACCACATAATGATTTTAACTTCCTTCTCTCTGCAAAAAGAAAGATTGATCCACTTTCTTCAACTATACCAAATAAAATAACAATTCCTAATTTTCACCAAACATATAAACAAAAACAATGATACATAGACCACAATTAGGAAAAAGAAACATTAAATAAAATCGATATTTCAACACTAAAACCACAGTCATGTTATCAACCTTGAGAAACAATCATGAAATTAAAATTAAGATTCTCATCAAATAGCCATTAACTCTAAGAAAACCATAAAAGTAATTCTAGTACTTTTATGTACTCCAAATGATCTCAATATTTCTATAACTTTATAAAGTGCTAAGTGAATCAAAGTAGCTTTGACACTGCCTTATGCAACTTCGTTCAAATTGACCTTTTGCATGTCGCCATCCTCAAATTGCACAAATAATTTTACATATAAATTACACATTGTCAATATAAAAAAAATTAAAAATTGATTTAAATAAATTTAATTTTTGTAAACCGTGTAATACACGGGATTTATGCCAGTTAAGAATATTTTAGATATGGAGCAAAAATTGTCTCAAATTATTCAATCTGCGTCGATTTTAGAGTTTTTAAATTGCGCTAATAGGGTCTATTAATTTAGTGCTTTAAATATTCAGGTTCAAAATATAGGACATCTATTTTTGAGTTTGATGAATTTTGTTTAATTTTTGGAGGGCGACACTCATCAGGAAGCCAAGGCCGGTGAATCTCCAGAGCTTCTTCCATGAAAATGGCGGCACGGCAATGCCAGGGGAGGAGACGTCGGAGGCCTCGATCTCCACCGCGTGAAGAAGAATGTTTGTTTCATATGCCAAGAAGAAATTAGGGCATCATCTGCATAGTTTTAGGATCCATTTGAAATTTAATATTTGGAATAATATATATTAAATTAGCAAAATTATTGGAGTAGTGTTTTGTATTATGAAATCTTACTTAAGCTTTTATATTTATAGTAATTGTGGAAATATGTCTTTCTACTACTTATACATAATATAAAATGAAAAATACCCACAATATAATAAAACAAGTTTTACCCAAAATGAAGTTAAAATTGCTCAATTACGCTTTAAAATTGAGAGGGGGAAATATCATTCACCATCTCAAAATTACAGACAGTGGAAACAAATATTCATCCCTCAAACTCCTACGAGATTTACACCTATTCCTGCGACTCATTCCGGCAACCCAAGTTCTCGGCACAACCCGACTGAGTAAGGATGAAGGCGGTGCCGCCAACAACTATTGAGGAGGTAAGAGGCGGCGCCACCATCAATTATTGACGAGAAAAATGGCACCCAACGAGGTTTCAAAAGTTTGAGGATGGAGATCAAGGAGGTTGTGGCAGTTTGAGAAGGGGAATGAGCTCTCTGTGGTGAGAAGGAGAAATTAAGAGGCGTGAAAATTTTCCACAAAAGCAGAAGGAGAAAGACCTGTGAAAATTTTGTACAGAAGGGGAGGAAGGCACTGTGCAGAAAAAGACCTGAAAATTTTGCGCAGAATGGGAGAACAATCTGTACGTCTTTGTTTTGCTATAAAATCCTTTTCTCTATTTTCTAGGGTATGAAATATTTTTACATATATATGTTTATTTACACTTCCATTACAAAATTCGTATGAATCCTTATGGGTGCTCTAGAATTTTTTATGAATTTTGTGGATAATTTGAAGAAGAAAAATTAGTTATAAATTAACATCTTAGGGTTTTTAAATTAAATTAGGGATTTTACATTAGTTATCAATTAAAATTTCTAAATATTTGAATTTGTTGCAATAATTTGTAGAAAGTTGTGGTTGGGATCTGTGGATGAGTATTTACATAAATCACGATGCTAAAATTTTTATATCACGGTGATAATATAAATCACGATGGTAATATTAAGTTCATTAGATCACAATTCTATTGATAAATCATGATGGTAATTTTATATCACGATGATAGTATAGAGCACGATGGTAATATAGATCACAATGGTAATATTTAATTCATTAGATCGTGATTCTATTGATAAATCGCGATGATAATTTTAGACCTCGATGATAATATAGATCACGATAGTGATGTTAAATTCCTTAGATGTCAGATGCCCTTGATATAAATCACGATGGTATGATAGATCTCAGTGGTTGAATTTGTTAGATCTCGATGGTAATTAGATCACGATTTAATTGATAAATTACGATGGTATAATAGATCTCGATGGTAGAATATATTTTGGTGTTACTCATAAGTCATGGTAGTATGAGAGATCTCGACAGGTACTTGATCTCCGTGCTCGGATAAATTACGGTATAAAAAAAGATTACGATGCTCATTAAAATAAATCTTATATAATAAAAACTCAAAATTTAATCCAAAATCTATTAAAAAATATAAAATAATTATAATAATAATAATAATAATAATAATAATAATAATAATAATAATAATAATAATAATAATAATAATAATAATAATAATAATAATAATAATAAAAATAAATCGAAAATGTTTTAAATAATGACTTCCTATAAATTCAAATATATACGAAAAAAGTCAAATTAATTTCTGGTTTTCCATATTCACAATATCTAATTATTTATAGTTGTGCTGGTGATAAATGGTTATACCACTATAAGCAATTGATCATGATGGAAGCTATTATTGTTCAGTTTTTAGTCAAATATGTTAGTTTCACAGTAATGACCTTATTTGTACTATTATACAATATAATCAGTATCTCCACTTGCTCACTTAGTACATAAAATATGTTTGCCTAGTTATTATAATCTGATGGTTGAGAGTAAACATGTTCATCCGGTTCGGAAGCCGCCCTAATCGGCCGGTTTGACCCGGTTTCGGTTCCGACCCGTAATCGGAAACTGGATATATCCGGTTAGGTTACGGTTTGGGATTTTCCGAACCACCGATTTTACGAAGTTTTTTTTTTAAATCGGATCTGCCACGTGGACGACTCTCGTTGAATCTCATATAGCCGTTGGAGATCAACAGTTAGGGGGAAGTAGCCGTTGGAAACCGGCCCGAACCTAACAGATTTGGAACCGGCGGTTCAAACCGTCGATTTTCCAAAATTTGAAATCGACGACTTCGATCTACGGGCCGTTGGAGATCAACGGCCAAGATGGACAAACCGGATCGAACCACCGGTTCAACCGAACCGGAACCGCCGGCTCGAACTGGAGCGTCCCCCTCTTTTTTTTTTTTGTATTTTTTGAAATCTATAAATAGGGGTTGAAATGTTGTATTTTTCACACCTCTCTTGCTCTATCTCTCTCAATTCTTACTCTCTCTCCAAAATTCTTGCAATTCTAGCAAAATTCTTTCAATTCTACTTTGTGCTTTTACATTTCTACTTTACATTTCTACTTCTTCATTTCTACTCTACATTTCTACTGTGAATAAAGTAAATAATTCACCCTATGTGTGGTGAGTTGTATTCACAGTATTTAAAAGAAGAGTACAACAAAAAATACAAGGAAAGGGAACTGATATACAGGAAAGAATCAAAAACAAATATCCTACAATATATACAAAGCTTCTATAAAAGTGTATCAAATCCTTGATTGGCTCAGTCAATCATATCCTCTCTATTACCCCCGGTCAAGCGAAGCGACGGATTGGAGTCGACGCGAAGCTTGGAACGCATTAGAGTAAATAAAGGACGGGGTAAGCTCTTTGTAAAGATGTCCGCTAATTGCAGCTCGGAGGGGACAAACCGAGTCTCTAGGCATCCACTTGTGACAAGTTCACGAACGAAGTGATAGTCAATATCAACATGTTTGGCGCGTTTGTGAGCAATTGGATTTTGGCTCCAAAAAAGAGCACTCTTATTATCACACAATAGTAGCGGACGAGAGGAAGGAAGTGCACGTAGCTCTTTAAGCAAATGAGATAGCCATGTCATTTCTTGAGCTGTGTTCGCAAGTGCACGATATTAGGACTCACAACTTGAGCGAGCAACAGTGGACTGTTTCTTTGCACTCCAAGAAACGAGATTGCCGCCAAGAAAGATGGAATATCCATATGTGGATTTGCGGGTTTCAGTACAACGAGCCCAATCAGCATCCGAGTAACCTAGGACCGAGTAGTCCATAGAGGGCGTAAAAGTGAGTCCGAAATGGAGTGTTCCCTTAACATATCGAAGGATCCTTTTTACAGCCAGAAAATGATCAACAGTTGGAGAATGGAGAAACTGGCTGACGTGATTGACAGCAAAAGATAAGTCTGGGCGAGTTATAGTAAGATACTGAAGAGCACCCACCAGAGACCTATAAAGTGTAGGATCCTTGAATGGTTCTCCAGTGGAGACCAAAGATTCACCTGCAGTCAATGGCGTGGCAACAGGTTTCGAATCAAGTAATTCTGCTCGTTCGAGAATATCATGGGCATATTTGGCTTGCCCAAGGAACAAGCCTGAAGAAGAATGAGTAATTTCGAGGCCCAAAAAATAATTCAGTTTCCCGAGATCTTTAACAGCAAATTCTTTGTGGACACGATCAATGAACTTCTTCAAGGAAGCTGGACTGCTGCCTGTGATAATAATGTCATCAACATAGAGTAATAAAAATATGGTGAAGTCCGAATGATGTAAGAAAAATAAAGAAGTGTCAGAGCGACTACGAATAAAACCCAAAGAAGAAAGAAAAGCACTAAAACGATCAAACCAGGCACGAGGCGCTTGGCGAAGTCCGTAAAGTGCTTTCTTTAACCTGCAAACATGATTAGGAAAACGCGGGTTAATAAAACCCGGAGGCTGAGACATGTAAACAGGCTTTTTGAGAAGGCCATGTAAGAAGGCATTTTTAACATCAAGCTGATGAAGAGGCCAGCGACGTTGTACAGAGATTGCCAAAATCACCCGAACAGTAGCAGCCCGAACAACGGGGCTAAAAGTATGAGAAAAATCAAACCCAGGTATTTGATTAAAGCCTGAGCGACTAAACGCGCTTTGTACCGATCAATAGAGCCATCAGATTTGTACTTTGTTCTATACACCCACTTTGAACCAACAATGTTTTCACCTGGAGGTCGTGGAACCAAATCCCAAGTTTTATTCGCATCTAAAGCATCCATCTCCTCACGCATGGCAGAATGCCAATGAGGAACTTTTAGAGCCGACTTGACTCCTTTAGGTTCTGTAGCAGCGATAAGAGAATAGAGAAGATCAGTTACAGCAATATCAACAAAGTAGCGTGGTTTAAAGATACCAGGTTTCGCTCTAGTTTGCATAGAGTGAGATGGAGCAATGGTTGACGGAGTCAAAGAAGCTGCTGGAGCTTGTATTGAAGAGTCGTCAGGAACGACAGCTTCCAATGGTGGAACATTGTCGTGTATGTGGATGGGACCTGTATCGTGAGGAGCAGGATTTACATGATCTCTAGCCGAGTCAGGATTTGCATTATCATAGAGAATGGAAACCGGAGACGGCTCTGGTGGTGATGGACACAGAGAACAGGCTCTAACTTGATCAAGATATGGTGGACAAGAAGGCTGAGTTTCGGAATTTTCTTCTATTCATGAATGCGAAAATGAAGAATTTGGCATAGGAACCTGAAATTCCAAAAATTGTGAGAAATCCAAATTATTGTTAGAAACAGGATCATGAGTTGAAGAGAAAGGAAAGAAGGACTCATCAAATTGAGCATGACGAGTAATATAGGTGCGGAAAGCAACAGGATCGTAACACCGAAAACCCTTATGAATGCTACTGTAACCAAGAAAAATACATGGCTTACTGCGAGGAGCCAATTTATGAGGAGCATAGTCCCTAAGATAAGGAAAAACTCTACATCCAAAAACTTTGAAGTTACTGTAATTAAGAGGTGAATTAAACAAAGTTTCAAAGGGGGATTTATTGTCAAGCACGGGCGTGGGCAAACGGTTAATAATATAAACAGCCGTAAAAAAAGCATCAAACCAATATTTAATAGGAATATGAGCATGAAACAACATAGACAATCCAGTTTCGGTTATATGGCGATGTTTTCGTTCAGCACGACCATTTTGTTGGGGAGTATAAGGACAAGAGAATCTATGCAACACACCCTTAGCATTGAAAAAATCACGAACACGTTTATTAGTAAATTCAGTTCCTGCATCACTTTGAAAAATCTTTATTGTAGAACCGAATTGGTTGCAAACAAGGGATGTAAAACGTTGAAGCACATCAAAAAATTCAGACTTTGCATGTAATGGATAAAGCCATGAAAAACGAGAATAATCATCTACCCATCATGAGTGTCAACAGGGGAAGGTCCCCATAAATCACAATGGATAAGATCCAAGACATGTGAAGCGCGTTTCTCGTTAATAGTAAAGGGCAGCCTCTTACTCTTAGCTAATTGACAGGACTCATATAAAGACGGCTTAGGTAAAACAGAAGTAACATCCAACAACCCAAGAGTTTTCAAAGACTGAATTATAGAGAAAGGGGCATGTCCCAAACGGGAGTGCCATAACTCAAAAGAAGACTTAGTAACACTGGAATATAAAGCAGCAATAAGAGCAGATGACCCTTGCTCTAAAACATATAATCCATCTCTACACTTTCCCTGAGCTAGAATCTCCCTTGTCACCCGTGTCTGAATCAGAAAAGAATCATTAGAAAATATAACATCAACTGGTAAATCAGTGGTAAGTTTACTAATGGAAAGGAGATTCTTTGTAATATGAGGAACTACCAGAACATCCAACAATGGTAATTTATCATTAATGAAACGAGAACCTAAATGTGAAATAGAGAGAGTGTCACCATTACCAACGATGACATTACCATTACCAGTGTAGGGTGTGAAGGCATCCAGATTTGCAGGGGAGGACGTCATATGAGCGGATGCACCAGTATCAACGTACCAGTCCGATGGAGGTGATGGATTTACGGAACATTGAGCCAGAAAGGCCTGAACAAGGTTTGCTGCCGAATTAGGATCACGAGTGTACCGATCAGGACAATGATTAGCGTAGTGTGGACCACGACAAATTTGGCATCTGGGAACAAACGAACGTTTGTTGGAGTTTGCAGAGGAGTGCGAGTTGGTACGGCCATTCCTGGAATAATCGCGAGTGGGGTTGGAATTAGGAGCATTACTTCCCAAAATAGAACCAGAACCAAGACCGCTTGAACGAGAGCCAGATTGCTTCAAGCCATGACCGGAATTCGATGAGCGATCGGTGGATTTATTGGCATAAAACGCCGCAGACGTCGGTTGGACATCAGCAGCCTCCAAGGCTTTATCTCTGAGCTCGTGGTCACGGGCCTGGCTGATCAATTCTCGGAATGACGGCAACGGGCTGATAGCCAGATGAATTTCGGTGAAGGCCCGAAATTGCGGGCCCAATCCACGTAAGAACCAGCGACATTTGTCTGAGTCAGGAACAACATGGCCAATGGATGCCAATTGATGGCATATGGATGTGAAACGGCGACTGTAATCCGATACAGAAGAATCCCCACGCCTGAGGAATTGTAACTCGTCGCGAAGTTGCTGTGCGTGAGAGGGGGAAGATGGGTTGAAAGCAGACTCTAGGGCCAACCATACGTCTCTCGCTGATGTCAATCCGATGACTTCAGACATAGCCTCTTCCGTTAGAGAAGAGAGAAGGAGACTGAGGGCTCTATCATGACGGGCAAACCAGATTTGAAATGCCGAATTGACAACATTTGTATTGGATGAATTTTTGATGGTCGGAGGAGGCGGAACATCAGATCCATCCACAAGTGAAGAGAGATTATCACACTTCATAGCCGGTAATATTTGACTCTTCCAAAGAAGGTAATTGGTGGAAGAGAGACGAATTGTTACCATATGAAATAGGGTGGAGAGTGGAATAACATTGGGATTGTTGTTCGCATCCATGATTGAAGAGAGGAGAAAAGGGGAATTGAAGAGGGGGAGAAAGAGAAATAAGGTTTTCAGCGTTAATCTGCTGATACCATGTGAATAAAGTAAATAATTCACCCTATGTGTGGTGAGTTGTATTCACAGTATTTAAAAGAAGAGTACAACAAAAAATACAAGGAAAAGGAACTGATATACAGGAAAGAATCAAAAACAAATATCCTACAATATATACAAAGCTTCTATAAAAGTGTATCAAATCCTTGATTGGCTCAGTCAATCATATCCTCTCTATTATCTACTCTTACATTTGTACATCATGCCTCAAAGAGGATCGTCGTCCACATCTCGTGGGAAGGGTAAAAGTCCCATGTCCCCTCCTCAATTCACACGAGATGATGGTACTTACATCGATGAGCTTTTGGGCGATGATGTTGATTTGGGCCCCGAAATCCAAGCCGCCTTGGCAGAAAGTGAAGATGAGATGCCTCCTCCTCCTACAACACAAGAAAGTGCACAAGAAGGAGGTGGTGCCCCTACTCAAACCACTTAAACTAGAGCCGCATCATCACTTCGAAATGACATTTTCTCCGTCCACTTCAAGAAGGAGTAATGTCCTAATTCAAACATCGACTACATTGTGTCCTGCAACCATTGTTCGAACAAATACAAGTTCAAGCATGGAGGAGGATATGGAACTTTCACCAACCATATCTTGAAGAAGCATCCGAACAAGATGAGATTGGATTATTGGTCGGATGACTCATGTTTTGGAGTTTATTGTGGTTTCCTCGTTGTTTTTTTATTCTCTGGTGATTAGCATATTGCAAGATTTTTATTTAAAAAGAAGATAACTGTGTAATACCTTAAATATATGTGTGTAATACTATAATGTAAGTATTTACAATACCACAAAGATAAAATTGTGATACCTTAAAAGGAATTTATGTAATACTTAAAGGTAAAAATTGTGGTAAAACTATGATACATTAAAATGAATTTATATAATACCTTAAAGGTAAAAATGTAGTACTTTAAGAGTATAAATGTGATACTCTTCAGATATTATGTGTATACTCATAAGGTATTACATGCATATATACAGGGTATCAGGTAGTACCTTTAAGATATTACATTTATGTCTTTAAGGTGTTACATGTATGCTTTTAAGGTGGTATTACATGCATACATACAAGGTATCAGATATGTACCTTTAAAGTATTAGATAAATCTCTTTAAGGTATCACATTTTTACCTTTGTCATATTGTATTCACATTCTTACCTTTATGATATTGTATTTTTACCTTTAAAGTATTACATAAATCATTTAAGGTATCACATTTTTACCTTTGTGGTATTGTATCTCTTTTAAGATATTACATGAATCCTTTTAAGATATTACATTTTTACATTAGGTATTACATAAGTCCATTTGAGGTATCACACAAATATCTTTGTGGTATTATATACTTACATTATAGTAAGTATCATAACATAAGAGTTTGATTGGAATGTAACAAATAATATCATAAATATATACAAATTCTAAACCAGAAACATCAAGATTGCTTATCATTAATGGATTCAAAATACTAGAAGCAACAAACATACAAGCAATGACAACAATTGTTATATTAACAATGCCCTCGTGAGTACAAATAAGAAACTATTCAAATACAAACAATTGAACAAACATGACATGTGCACTATTGCTCTAAACAAACACCTTCCATCAACTATCATTCGACGGCGCGGCGGCAGAGGCACGAAGATAAGCCAGGCGGGGTTGGGGTGGTGGAGCCACCGCGCTGGTCTGGCATCCCAGGCAACGTTTCACGAGCCCTCGTCTCTCTTTGCCGACTCAATCTCATGGTGAAAGAATACGACGGTGTGTGCCAGTAGGAGAATATGCACTGTTCTCTCTCTACGCAGAAGAGAGAGAAAGAGAAGGAAAATGAAGAAGCGGTAAAAAAGGAGCAGCGAAGAAGCGGTGATGAAGAAACAACGAAGAAGAAGCGACGACAATCTTTCTGCAGAAAAGAAGTGCGACCATCTTTGTGCAAAAGAAGAATGCAGATTAGGACACGCTGAGCGAGAAAAATGGAAAAAAAATATAAATAGATGGGTGGGCTGGGCCGGATCAGGTTGTGGGTACAGATCCAGAAGACACCCAAGTCCTTCTCTATGAGTATATATATATATATATATATATATAGATAATACATTTCAATAAAAAAAGTAATATCAGGAAAATATCATTTTTATCTTGTAAGTTAGGCCTCGTTCAACATTTCTTAGTAATTATGCATTTTTCAATTTTCATTCGAATTCTCGTTGGAAATACTTTCCACTTTTCAATTGAAAAACTCCAAAATATATGAGCGAAAAATGAGCTTACGTGGATTTGCCACATCATTAAAATTTGAATAGAAAATCGAAGGATTTCTCCAGTCAATAGTTTGATTTTGTGGAGGCAATTCATACAACAAATCATCTTCTGTACCAAAAAGTCATGTCTCACTTGTGTAATACATCAAAACTACACAGTTTTGATATTAAATAATATTATAATCTATAAACGTTTTTATTTTAAAAACAAATTTAACATGTTTTGAGATGTATTACATGAAAATTGGTATAACATATCTGACTTGTTTAGTACATGTAATGCATTGTCTTAGAAATTGTTTAGGATATTAAATCATCACGACTCACGAGATTATGATATGATATCATAAAGGTAAATTATATCAATCACTCAAACAAATTTAATATGGAGGAAAAGATATTTTATTTTATCACATGAATTACATAGCCAACAGGTATAGGTTTAGCAGATGATCAGGTGTACAGGAAAATAACTCATAAATTATACAACAGAGATGGTAGGAATCACATAAAACATATAAATCACACACTACGTACACAAGTTGTGCCCTTATGGCAAGTTTAAACCCACATTGGTTTACGTCTAAGAGACAAGATGAGTTGCCACAGATCGAAGTTTGCAATAAACCATCAATGGAGTGGCTCTAGGCAACAACATTCCTTCACCTTCACTCATATCGACCAATTCTTGGCCAGCTCTTTCCCAATCAAAGCACTGAATAAGAGAGCCTAAGCCCAACCCCACCATACGCACCGCCAACCCCTCACCAGGGCAGCTCCTCCTTCCAGAACCGAACGGTATACACTCAAACCCGTTCCGATATCCACTGATTCCTTCAAATCTCTCTGGCTTGAACTCCTTTGAATCTTTCATGATCTTACAATCATAATGTATAGCCCAGGCGTTAACAATCAACATGGTGTTGGCTGGGACACGATAGCCTCCAACAGTGCATTCTTGGGAGGATTGGTGAGGGGTTAGTAATGGACCAGCGGGATACATGCGTAGCGTTTCATTGATGATACAACGGAGGTATGGGAGCTCCGCGATGTCTCCTTCTTCGAGGAAACGATCGTGCCCCACGACGCGGTCAATTTCCGATTGTGCCTTTTTTAGGACGTGTGGGTGGTTGACTAGCAGAGAGAGGGCCCATTCCATTGTTCCGGAGGATGTGTCAGAGCCACCGACTAACAAAACCTGTGGAATTGAATGAGTAGTTCATATTCTTTGAAAGATGGAGATATAAGATGTTGTTCATGTACCATTCATACAACTCTACGTGCCACATTCAAAATATCTAAAACAGTAATATTTAGTTAGAAACTAAGTTTCACCTCTAAAACTACTCTCTACACTTATTTCAGATTGGAGCGACTACGTGAGATGTCCTAACTATACGTCGTTATGTGACTTTTAGATCACTAGAAAGCCTTAATTCGCCGATATTGTACTGAAATCAAACATATTCTTGAATTGTGATATTAAATTGAAAATCATGGTATGAAACGTAAATCGGAAGGTACCATAGTTATGGAACAAAAAATTATTTAAACCAACTAAGGACTATATAACACAAAAATAAATGGAAATCTTTTCTCTTAAAAAGAACTAGTGGTTGTCCCCATGTGTTGCACGATCTGATATATAATATTTGGTAAATATCTACTATTTGATTTTAATTAATTATAAGCATTTTACAGACAAAAAATAATTTACAATTATGAAAGTTTGAGTTTGCGTAACCATACATTAAATATATAATTATCTAATTCATGTTATGCTATTTATTGTATATATCTCTTATCACAATATTTTGACAACACTAAAATTATGAAATTATACATAAGAACTGGCACAAGAAGTGTCAATTATATATGTTTACCATTTTATTTTAAAACAAATTGAATTAGAAAATATTTTTAATATCACATAATATCGAATTTATGTCTATAGCTCGATGTTGAACACTACAATTCAAGTCCAACACAAAATGTAAATGTTGTAGTAGTGATGATGATGTTGACGACAACATAATTAGTAACTAACCGCATAAAATTAAATTATTAGTTGAGCAATCAAAATTCAAAACATACACTCTCATATAAATAGATATAAAACCCTAAGTTTAAACAAAGTATTGATTTTTATTTTTAAATATATGATATTTATATTTGCACAAAAAACTCATGTGAGAACATCTCACGAATAATTTTCGTGAGACAGATTATTACCCATGAGTTTAAAACAGTTTATTATTTGAGTCCATTAGTGTTATTTGAGATTATCTATCATATATATTCTTAATTTTTGACTTTAATTTTCCATTAATTTGAACATATTAATCTATCATATTTGTTCTAAGAAACCCTCACAAATTATAGTTTCACAGATTACAGTTTGACTAGCTAGGTGTGCGTAGCTTCTTTTTTCCACGAGAAATTTTCGCTAATTGATTTGATTAGATACTTTTTGATTTGGAGTATCTTAATAGATATACCTACTATCAACTTACGTACAAATAAACTTATATCAATGGTCAAATTTAGAAGTCTTGTTTTTTTTGGGAAATTACAAAAGTAGACCTGTAGCTTTAACCTCCTTATCATTTAGCGATATTTTGGGTTTTAAAATTGAGATTGTATCTTGCAAAACGAACGAATATAAGACAAATGAATTTCTGGTTAATTGACACTGTCACGTGTCTAACTCAGTTAGCCCCAAATTAGTCCAAATTGATTTGAAATTCATCGATTTGAGCTGATTTATCCTAAATTCACTCATTTTCTAAATATTAGATTTCAATTTCAAAATCTGAAATAACAATGTCTTTAAATAATGAATGAGCCAAAATTAGTGTTCTAAATTTACAATTTTCCCTTAATTTCTGATTTGGAATGAGAAGTTTTATCTTTCACCCAATGTATAATTTATCTATACATTACCTCATTACCATTACATGATAAATTATTTGGAAAATGATAAAGAAATAAAAAAAAAAAAAAAATCCGTACCAGCATTAAGCGTCTTACAACGGTATCTGTATAATATTCAGGATCCTTCTCCTGCAACTCCAACATCATTTCGATCATCGTTTTCGTCTTCTCTCCACCGCTGCCGCCGCCATTGGCGAGCCTAGTCTTACACTCTTTGACCAGCTCCTGCATAAAAAGATCCGCCCTCCTTTGCAGCTCATCCAGCTTTTTCTCCACTCCGCCCACTCCCAACCACCGCACCACCGGCAGGAAATCCTCCATATAAGAAGTCCCATACTGAAACGTATCCTTAACGATCTTCTTAAACCGCTGCGCCTCCGCCACATCCTCCACCTTCTCGCCGTAGTACCTTTTTCCGGCGATCATTCTCATTATCACGTTCATCGTCAGCTCAAAGAGCACCGTCTTCATGTCCACTAGCTTCCGCCCATCGGAACCGCGACCAAGCATCCTCAACGTAGTCTTAACCTCGTCTGCTCGAATCCCGTAAAGCAATTGCAGCCTCTGAGCTGACAGAATCTGGACAAACGATATTTTGCGCAGGTTCTTCCAGTGGTCGTCGTAAGGGGCCCATGCCATGGAAGTGAAGTTGTATCCTAGATGTTTCCCGGCGAGCATGTCCGGGCGGCTGGCGAAGATGGCGTCGTTTTTAGAGAGGCAGTCCTCGGCAGCAGAAGGGGAGGAGACGAGGAGGACACGACGGGAGCCGAACTGGAGGAGTACGATGGGGCCGTAGCGGTCGGAGATTTTGGCCAAGGTCCGATAGTGAGGTTTCTTTAGGAGGTAAAGGTGGCCGATAATGGGTAGGTTGAGTATAGGAGTCGGAGGATGGTTTTGTAGTTTGTGATAGAAGTATTTTGTGATTATGTATAGAGCAAATGCTAGTGGAATGTACAACACCAATTCCAGATTCATTTTTATTTTCACTACAATTTCTTAGTATGAATGAATATGCAGGTATACATATGTTGTTATATATATATATATATATAGACATTATATCAACGGACCTACAGCTGGGCCAAGGGGGCACTGGGCCCCCTGAAAATTTATAGAATAATTAGGGGTAATATGGTAATTTTTTAATTTATTAAAAAACATTAAGCAATTATTAAGATTCATGGGAATTTATATGTCATCTGAGTTGATCATTCCATTCATCTTCCTTGTTAATTTTTATCCTCTTTTGTTTCACAACATAAAATCCTAATTTACTATTTTACCAATTGTTTTTATATGTAATTTCAATATAAAGTGTTATCTTTATATTATTTTTCTTGTTTTGTCTCTTTTCCCTTATTATTATTGTTGATTTACTATACATTAAGGTAAGAGATTGACAAATTTATTTTGTTAAATTGTTAAATTATTTTTTTTAGTTAAAGTAATGTAAGATTTAGTTTCTTCCGAGAAAGAAAAAAAATCAAAATATTCTTATGAAATTACTAATTTAGTGTACAAATAATAATAATCAATATTTAAGTTTTGGTGAAGAACATGTTCACATTGAGTAAATAAAGACAATAAGATGTAATCTTTTCTTTTAAGATTATGCGACAAAGCTCATTATTAAACTCTCAAATCTTGAATCATATCCTTATTGTATTTTGAAGTTTTATTTAGAATTTGTTTTACCAAGTTCCATTTTGCTTTACTTAATTTACTTTCTAATATTTATTATAATTTTTATAGATCATGGAAATGTGTAATGTAAAATACAAACTACGGTAAAATGAAAAATATATAGAAGAGAATGTTGTAATAAATTTATCAAAATTGCAATATATTTATGTTCATGGTTTAGAATTTTCATTTTTTATACGAACTAACTCGGGCCCCCCTGGATTGAAATCCTGGGTCCGTCATTTATATGGATTGGTTAACTTTCTTGAGTGGCTAAAGATTTAATATAATTTAGCCCCTTGCATATTGCTAGTGGTTGAAATATCTATTGGCTGATACTATACACAAGCACAAATATTTACATACAACAGGTTCATGATTCTTGATTCATACTGCAATCTTGTTCATATTATCTGAAAGGTAGTTTTCATGTTCAAAACATGCTCAAACACTAATTTAGCATCCTAATTTTTTTATTATTTCATCTAACCTTTTAGCACAACCCACCTAAAAAGCGTTGCAAAAAGCATAGTCTGTCAGTGAAAAAATACGAGAAAAGACAACGCATCCAAATAGCGTTGCAAAGGCGTTGTCTATTAGCGAAAAATGCACTGAAATTACAACACACATTAAAGCGTTGCAAAAAGCGTTGTCTATCAGAGCAAAAAATGCGCTGAAAGACAACGCTCCTCGAAAGCGTTGCAAAAAGCGTTGTCTTTCAGAGCAAAAAATGCGCTGAAAGACAACGCCCCATGAAAGCGTTGCAAAAAAGCGTTGTCTATCAGCGCACTTTTGCGCTGAAAGACAACACCTTATCAAAAGCGTTGTCTTTCTGCGAACTTGCGTTGTCTTTTAGCGCAATCCAACACAGAAAGACAACGCTTTTAGTAAAAACTGTTGTAAATTTCAGAAAGACAACAGAAAGCGTTGTCTTTACTATGTTGTCTTTTTGCATTTTTCTTGTAGTGCATTTTTGTCAAGGTCGTGTTACCTTTTAGTGAAGTTCGTTTAACTTTTATATTCCAGTAGTTTAATATTTTATAAGTATTATAAACCTATATTACATTTTAAACTTTTTTATTATTATAATTAAAATTTTATGTTATAATAATATAACTTTTATATTTTTCAAAAATTATGATAATTGTACATAAATGTTATATCAATATAACATAAATATTAAAATATTAAAAACATAAAAATTTCCACCTATATTACATGACTGAAAAAAGTCTAAATATATAACTTTATGATTTTAATATCTTTTAAATATTTAAATTGTAATAATGTAACATTTATGCATAATAATATAACTTTTATGTTATATTAACATAACCTTTATATAATTTTTTATATACATATATAATGGTTATATCAACATAACATAAAGATTAAATTATTATAACATAAAAGTTTTCAACTATATTATCTTACAAATTTATACTGAAAATGGTCTAAGTATATAAATTAAAAGTTATGATATTTGTACAAAAAAATTATACTAATATAAAATAAAAGTTATACTCATATAATATAAATGTTACTGTATAAATTTTTAAAAAAAATCTTAACCAGGGAGCAGATCCAGGCCGAACCAAGCCCAACCTGACTCATGGGCTCCTTGTTGGATGTGCAACCGATGCACAAGAATATTACTCAATTACTAAGCTTGTCTATATATTTAATGATTTAATATGATTAGTATTCTGCACATCCCCACAAGTTACCATTCTATCCTTTCATTTATATATATAATGTGAAATTAATAATCGATAATAAATAATAAAGATACCGAACATCTATATATTAGAAAAATTTGCATACTCATGGTGTACGTACTCACAAAGGTATTACTAATTCTCTTGATATTAATTATATAGTTATAAGGTATTAGTGATGTATTCATAAAGTATAAGTGATGTATCTCTGAAGCTAGGTATTAGTTGTATACTCATAAGGTACTAGTTGCATGTTCATAAGATATTATTTGTATAACTAAAATATATATTTTAGTGAAAGTATTATTCAATATATTATTTGTTATATGTTAAGATATTAACCATATTACTTAAAGGTATTAAAATTCGAGTTGAGGACACACAGTAATATTCTAAGGGCACACAAGTCATACTTCCTATATATTTTATTATATATATATTTTTTAAAAGTGTGTAATATAATGAGTGTGATGTGGTACTGCGCCACTCATTTATATATTATATTACAAATGGGGATGGCATGTGGCATGTGAAATTTAAATTATTGGACAAGGGTGAAGATGCAATCAATTGTATATTTTATACATAACAAATCATTAATCATATGATAAATTGTCTAATTAAGAAACCACAACACTCAAGTAAACTAAGTAATCTTATTTTAATATTTTGAGTACAGAAGTTGAAAACAACAAATATAAATTATAAAGTTGGATAGAACAATATATAAATAGTAGAGATATCAAAAATTATATAAATATACGTTTCATGAAATGCTTTTATATACAAATTAATCAAATTGCAACCCATAATATATAAATAAACCTCTATTAAGAAATTTGATGTGTATTATAGGGAGGATGACTGGATGAGTATCCATCTTATAATTAATGAAACCGATTTATACAAATTTTTTATGTGAAAATTTTATATGAAAGTTCCGCGTGAAACATGTCTCGCTCATCTTCTAGAAATCGACTACCAATTATTTGCAGCTAGACATTTTAATTTTTAAAGACAACAGGAGTAATTTTCTAATTTAATAAAAGCAGCTAAAACTTTTCCATCTATATATTTTATTTTGTTTATTTAATTTACTTTTCCGTGTATACAAGTGACATGATTATTGGTAAAGAAAAGGCCCCACTCATCCATTTTATTAAGAATATTTTATTGGTTTAGTTAGATTATATTCCCTCCGTCCCTCTAACTTTATCTATTTTCCATTTTTATTTGTCTCATCTTATTTTGTCACCCAAAAAAATGGCAATGAAAAATTTACTCTCTTACCCCTCCATTTCTTTCATTTTACAACTTTTGCACTCAAAAATCACACATTAATTATAAAATTGTCACTCAAAAACATTAAAATAACACATCACATCAAAGTCAACAGTTTTTTCTTAGGCTTCATGCCTGTCAAACGTAGGCAAAGTTAGCCGAGACGGAGGTAGTACTTATCTGTCGATATGGAGCAAAAATTGTCTCAAATTATTGAAGAGAAGGACTTGGGTGTCCTGGGTCACGGATCTAGGATCCGTGTCCCCAACTCGCTCCAAGATCCATATATATACATATATATATATATATATATATTTGTGTGCCCTAGTTTTTCTTCTCTTATTCTTCTTCTTCTCATTTGTCTTCTGCTGCGTTCATTTCTTCTTCTTCTTCTCATCGTTTTCTTCTTTTTTCTTCCGTCTTCCATCTTCACAGATTTCCCAACGCCTCTTCCTCTCATCATCATCTTCTTCTTCATCTTCATCAATTTTCTGCTGCGTTTATTTCTTATTCTTCTTCTTCTCATCGTTTTCTTCTTTTTTCTTCCGTCTTCCATCTTCACAGATTTCCCGGCGCCTCTTCCTCTCTTCTTCTTCTTCTTCTTCTTCTTCTTCTTCTTCTTCTTCTTCTTCTTCTTCTTCTCCATCTTCATCAATTTTCACAGATTTCCTAGCAGCGGATTATGATTCGCTCATGAAATTTGCATCAACTTCACTCAATTTGAAGGTGGTGTTACAGTGTTCTACTCTCTTGGCTCCTTTAGCTGTTGGCGTTGTGCTTTCTATGGCGGATCCGATAAACCTAATTGGTAGATTTGAAAGATATTAAAATTGTGAAAAACTTGGGTATTGTTGACGATACTGAACAAAATCAGCATATATTTGTGTTGATTCGCAGAATATTAACAAAATCATCATATATTTGAGTTGATTTGCAGAATATTTAGAGGATGAAAATAATGAAAATCGAGATATATTATGTAATACCACAAAAGCACACATGTAATACCTATAATACCTGAAAAGTTGTGTTAGGTATTTATGTCATACCTGAAAGGTTGTGTAATACCACATAAGCATACATGTAATACCTTAAAGATATTGATGTAATACCTGAAAGAGACTTATGTAATACCTGAAAATTGAGTATCAAATACCTTAAATGTGAGTACGAATGTGTAATACCATATAAATAAAAATGTAATACATGAAACATATTTTATGTAATACTTTAAGGATAAATATGTAATACCTTAAACTATAAGTCGTAATACCTTAAAGTTTAAGCAGTAATATCTTAAAGTTGAATATGTAATACCTTATACTCAAAAGCAGTAATACCTTAAAGTTGAATATGTAATACCGTATACTACTCAAATATGTAATACCTTAAAGGTGAATATGTAATACATTATACTCAAATAGGTAATACCTCGAAGGTGCATACGTAATACCTTATGTTATAAGTTTAATACCTTAAAGATAAATGTGTAATACCTTAAGAGTATGTATATAATACCTTTCACTAAATCACATGGTATGAAATTTGGTGTGTGGGCCCACACCAACTTAGTTAGGGGCGCGCGTGGGCATGCGTGGAGGCGGCCTACGCGCTGGGTCGAGTTGGGGCACGGATCTAAGATCCGTGTCCCCGGTACACACAAGTTTTTGCCATTATTCAATGATCTGCGTCGATTTTAGAGTTTTTAAATTGCGCTAATAGGGTCTATTAATTTAGTGCCTTAAATATTCAAGTCCAAAATATAGGACATCGATTTTTGAATTTGATGAATTTTGTTTAATTTTAGTTCAAATTGTTTAATTGCATCGAAATTGAACGTGTAGTGTACATACACCTAGTTATTCAGCCCTAATTGCAAGTATGGTTGTGATTTTATAGGGAAAAGTGGTAAAGATGCTCATTATATATACCACATTTATGATTTTATCCTTTAATTTTACCACTTCCTAAAACTATCCCGTAAGTTACACATTTTTGTCAAAAATAGCCTGTCACCTGCTACAGGAGGTAACTAGCCGGTTACATGCTAATGTGACGGTTAAATAAACATGTGTAATCAGATTTTTTATTTTCTGATATATATAATTTAATTTTTTTTACTGCATTACATGTTTTCTCCTTCCCTACCTCATCGCAGCCGCCGGACTGTCGCTGGAATAATCGTCGAAAAATTCTCCTTTGTACTCAAACTACTTCCAACCCTTCAATTTTTCATGTAAGTTGAATCTTCTATCAATTCCCACAAAAAAATCCACCAAAATGATACAAATTAGTTCGAAAAAAGCCCCAACAGTCGCTCATGTCGCCGGAAAACGGCCATGGCAAGCCTCCAAAATCAAAATGTTGATCCTTTTCATTTCTCTCCCAAAACACCCAAATGGTATACCAAAATGATCCTCTCCTTAAGCCCAAACATAACCTCACATCAATTTCATGTTTATTGCTGAAATCAAAAACTCAATCAACCCAAACACGTTCGGAAATTGCTTTATAAACCCATTTCTTTGTTTTTCAATTTCATGCATGTTTTCTCAAAATTGAATGAGGGGTTTTAGTTCCCATATAATGAGAAATAAATCCATGTGAATGTTGGTAGAATTAGTGGAGAAATATAATATTATTTGATGCTTGTTTGAGATTTCAAAATTTTTGGGAGAGGGATTTGTGGAATTTTTTGAGATTTCAATTTCTGCTTTTCTGCCTCCCACCCCCTCTCTCTCTCGGTGGTGCGGTCTCTCTGCTTCATTCTCTCTCTCTCTCTCTCTCCGGGTGGTGCAGTTGCTGCCCATGGCAGAGCTGTGAGGGAATTGCAGTGGGTTAGGATTAGAAGGGGGCTGACGTGAAAACTCTCATCTGATGTGGAACAAAAAAATTGAAAATTATATTTCACGCATGAAAAAACCAACCATGTCATTAAGTTACCTCCTACAGCAGGTGACGAGCTATTTTTGACAAAAATGTGTAACTTAAAGGGTAGTTTTAGGAAGGGTAAAATTAAAGGATAAGATCGTGAATGTGAAATATATATGGGTATTTTTACCACTTTTACCTGATTTTATATCAAACCCATACACTTATACAAGGAGGTCCATTTTGACTAAATTTGAAATATATATTTTCTTTTCTTTTATTGTATTTCTTAATGTATCTTTATTTTCCTTTATTGTAATTTTTTTATTTTTTTAAATATATTATATTCTTTTAGTATTTTTTTTATTTAATGTTTTTTAGTCCACGCTAATTATTTCATGTCAAATTGGATGTCCACTGTGTACAATATATGACATGCAAGTATAAAATGATAGTCATATGATAGGTAGAAAATTAGTGCATTTTATTGTGGTTTGATTTGGGATTTTATAAACTTTTATGTGATTGAATGTATCAATTTTTTTTATCTATACATGTTTTTGGTATCAAATTACTTCATTTATTATTTTCACTATTATTCAGGAATTTTGAAATATATTTTGATCAAAGATATGTTCATGGGCCGAGAAATGAACACAAAACGAAGTTGGGGTAGTTTGGGCCCAGAACCCCATCATACTGGATCACCCAATGTTAGCCTAGTTTGCCAATGTGATCCGTCTCCAGCCCAGCCCAGCGAGATTGTGGATGAGAATTTGGGCTTAAAGAAGACTATACTCATATCCAAAAGGGTTAAAAAGATATGTCACACACATAATTGAGGGGATATCATTCTTTTCTTTCTCTCCAAGCCACACTAGAGAGATAATTAGTTTTATAAATTAGTTTCTTTTCTTATGGATTATTCTACAACTTTTATGGTTTCGATTTCAAGGATGTTTGGATAATTCTTCAATTCGGATTAGCAGGGATGTTTAAACCCATATATTTATTTATGTTTTGATTAATTCGATTTCCCCTTCTCGATGTTTGATTGAATTGATTATGCTATTTGTGTTGAATGATTTCGATTATTGATGCTTGATTTAGATTAATCACCTAGGTTAAGTGCTACAAGAAAAAAGCTCATAGACAAGGGTTAAAAACCCTTGTCGTAGCCAAAAAAAAACCCTTGTCGTAGGTGGTGTTGTCGTAGGGGTTGAAAAATTTCGCTCATAGACAAGGGTTTTTAACCGTTGTCGTTGACCCCTACGACAACGGCGTGACAACGGTTAAAAACCGTTGTCGTAGCCTCACAATTATAATTTATGCGCTCATAGACAACGGTTTTTAACCGTTGTCGTAGATACCTACGACAACGGTTAAAAACCGTTGTCTTACTGAAGTCTTTGATTCAACGACAACGGTTTTTAACCGTTGTCGTAGATACCTACGACAACGGTTAAAAACCGTTGTCTTTAATGTGTTCTTTGATTCAACGACAACGGTTTTTAACCAAAAAACCGTTGTCGTTTACAACGCTTTTTAACCTATTTTTTCAACGACAACGGTTTTTAAAACCATTGTCTTTTTAGTGATGTCTTTTACTTTTGCATTTTACAATTATTATATATTAAATTGGTTGATATTGTAAATTATATACAAAAATTAAAATTCACCAAATTATATACAATAAACATCCAAAAACTACAATACTTCGTGCATCCAAAAATATCAAGAACTCTTCACATCAAGATCCATCCAAAAACATCAATAACCATCCAAAAGTAAAATCATTAATCTTCCACCGTAATCTGCACATCATATTCCTTGTAACCAAGTAGGCAAAACTAGCATCTACAAATATCATAAACATCAACATCCATTCAAGAACTACTGATACTAAAGCTTAATCCATTTGGCCTGTATCTCCAGAGCCAGAGGTTGAACACTCCAACAAAACAGAGACTAACCCTCACCAAGTTGATGATTCCAAGCTTAATCAAATACTGCAAAACAACAAAAAACACAAAACCCCAAATTTCATAATCAGCAACTCAAAGACCAACACATGATGAAATATTCTGGGAAATAAATTCATAATCAGCAACATTAGGACAGGAATAAATCCACAGGTTCTGAGATTGGTTTGCCAATCAGATCATAAGTCAAACTTGTAATAATAATTTTGGCTTTTCTTGCTTCTGCTGCATAATTTATTAATTAATGAAGGTTCAGATGGGGACAAAATCTTTCCATGCAGTAGGCCAAATGATCAGACAGAATCAATACTAATTCATACAATTAATAGTTAATCCCACCTTGCATATTCAATCATCAACATCTTGGCAAATTATAAGCCGCAGGCACCTATCAAACATTTTAGCCCTCTTATTCTAACCACATAAATAATATGATAACATTAATTAATAGATATAATACTTGGTGCCCTGTTTTTTAGTTGTACTCTTTGTGTGACTACATGTATCATCCCCTTTTTGAACCTTTTTTTTTTGAAGACACATTATTGACACATTTTCCTAACCAAACTATCAATAACAATGAAGAATAATAATCACAACAATAATTATTATACAGTGAAACAACATTCATTACGTATTACCTAATATTCATATATATGCTCTTGAACACGTTCCGCCCATTCCTTGCGCACTTCATTAATCTCTGCTTCAGTGTATGTCTCTTTAGTGAACTGTCAAAACAAAAATATGCATTATATATAGATTGAATGAATATCTTTCTAATAGCGTTCAAAAATAAGATACAAGAAATTTTATATCCTTACCAGTGACTGCATTGAAGCAATCTTCTCAAACGGATCACTCTCAACTATTTGCTTCATGTATTTCATCACATAAAAACCACACTGGAATGCGTCAGGTTGTTTAGGAGCCTACATATATTTGAATCCAATTATTATGGTTTTTCTATCAAATAAAGCACCAAAGTGATAAAGTGATTACACACCTTTATTATTGTCCATGTAGGTTTCTTCCTTCCTTTGCTCATTTTGACTGCACTAAACATCTTCAAGGCCCTATATAAGTGATATAAGTAGTATAATTGAACAACAACCATATCCTAATTAAATAACTATA
Organism: Scutellaria baicalensis; assembly: GCA_005771605.1. Taxonomy (NCBI): domain Eukaryota; kingdom Viridiplantae; phylum Streptophyta; class Magnoliopsida; order Lamiales; family Lamiaceae; genus Scutellaria; species Scutellaria baicalensis. The sequence goes on along the minus strand of CM016725.1, from coordinate 28,781,581 downwards.
TAAAAAGATAAATAAAATAACAATAAAACATCACAAAACTTACAACTCAACAACTTGTTTCCAAACTCCATCACGGATACCATTATAAAGAGGATCCAATATTCCAACTTCCTCCTTGTGAGGATCAATAACAGTAAGGATCCAATGAACACTATATATACACACAAACATGAATGTATTAATTGTATGTAATGTTAATAGCAAATTAATTGTTCAAGGTAAATCAAATAATTTCAAATTCATACTTACCCCACATTAACTGGAACCAACACAATCTGATCGATCAAGGTACCATCCAACCCACTTGCCAAATCACGTGCTCTTTGTTCCATTGCATCATGAATTGTTTTGTTATCCCTTTTCGTATATGGAACATGACCAATATTCCAGGGATCAACAAATTTAAATTTGTTCAGTCCACTTAAACTCCTAATCTTGTTGTATAAGTGCCTATAATTGAAAAAAGAAACTCGCAATTTGCATTTGATATAAAAATAAAATAAGTAAATTAAATTACGACAAATTGAAGATGAAATTTACCATATGTAGACAGTAATACATGTGTAGGAGATTGGTTGCAATTGGCAAAAAGGCTCGACGTCCTCAATGTGCACATAAAGGGTACGCTCACTTCCAAAGACATCTTGTTCAAGTGGTATCATGATATTGCCTTTACCTTCAAGAGAAGCCTTGCAATAACAATATACCATGCGTAATGGAGTTGGAATGGACGAGAAATCCACCACAGACTTCTTAATCTTTTCTGACTTCCTTTTCTTTTTTGCTTTCTATACATTTTAATTCGACTCATATTAGATATGTAAAACAAGATGATATTATTACGTAATAAATAATTACCTCTTCTTCCAACTTCATAAGATGTATCGGCCAAGCAACATGAGATCCAATTGCATCACCAATGCTCAAGCACTCGTGTGTTGGAATAGGCAAAGGAGCATTTTCATCCACTGCTTCATCGATTGAAACCCTCATGCAATTTTCAGGCATTTGCATTCCATGAATCAGCTCATTTGGCCCATTGACTTTCACAATCGTGCCATAAGCAGCAATGTTTATGCCTGACTCCAAACTTAGTGCGACAAGCTTTCCCTACAAGACACACTTAACGTTAAATAATCAGGAGAAACAACAACTATGGTTTCACATGAACAATATACCACTAATATGAAGCACCTGCAATTCAACATTATCTTCAACAAATTGAACATCATCCTCGTCTAATTTGCAGACATTAGCTGGATTGTCTACTGGAATGGGACTATTTGCATGTTCATGTTGGACATCGTCAATGAAATCAGGCTTATACTTCACAGAGCAACTGCCTTTCTCATCAACATCAACACCAGGTCCAACGACTTTGAGTAGAGCAGCTTCAAGTCTTGCAATGCGTTCATCTCGCTCAGCATTTTTCTTTCTTTCTTCACTCAACTCACGTTGTTGGAGGTCATAGAGCTTATCTCTTTTTGATTTCTCTCTTCTGGGAACTTTATAATAACTTCGCTCGGTGACATGACCTCCAACACCTCTCAAACGCCCATGATGTTCTTCAGAACCAAGAACTTGAGAAAGGATCGTGTTTTTGTCTCCCTCAAAACTCAAACTTCCTTCTTTCTTCTTGGAAATAAACTCACCCTAATAATAATTTCAGAAAAAGAGAAATAAAATAATTATGAACATAACATTTCAAGCAACTAAATGTGACTTTTATAAAAGTTTTAGAAACTTACAATCTTAGAAACTTTTTCTTTCAAGTCCTCCCCTTCATGATTGCCATCCTTCGTCTTTCGTGCTTCTACCCAAAGTGTAGCTTGATTGATTTCAGGATCCTCACACAAGATATGAGGCTACATATTGATCATATAACCCAATCAGGAATTTAAATCTACAAAGTGTCTATTCATAAAGAATTATCAATTCATATTCAAATATGTGACTTATATTCTTATTTTCATAAAAGAGTAACTTACATGATCCTTTGCATATTGGGCATATCCCAATCGAGATAAACGATACGGGTATACGCACTTCGTTCTTCTTTCCTTTTGTTCCTCCCTCATTTTCTAGAAAACAAATGGGAACATGAAAAGTTAGGTTACATAACATAGGCAACGCAACATAAATAACAATATACCTTGAAATCATCAGACAAACGACTTATCACGAAAGAACTCCAATCCTTTTCCTCAATGCATGGATAATCGGCAGGTGGTGTGTTCAAATTTGGTGAGCCTAGCCTTTTATAAACAAACTCATTAGTAAGTTTGGTCTTGAATTGACGCCACTTTGTATTAGCTGAGGATAGACATCCCGACTTCCAGTTTGGGTCAACAATGAAGGACAACTGTATAATGCATGAAAGATCATATCAGAAAATATGATATAAGTATAAGAAACTAGTAAATCACATAATTACTTACATTTACCGACTCCCAGATTTGATCCTTCACATCATTTGGAACAACTTTCCATGTTAGATAAGTGATCTTCACTTTTTCTCTAGCTAGAACTCCAATAAAACTTTGCATCTTACTGGCAATTGGTCCAACTGGCTGCCCCAAAGAGTTGAACTCCACCTCCTTTCGTACTCCTTGTACCCTTTGCATTGAGAGACAATGCATAACAGTTCGTCCTCTAAGTGATCTTGAAGAATGGGTGCTCGACGTCACTGGATCACCAGAAATATCATCTGCCACAACTTTTTCATTGCTTTTCTCTTCCATACGGACTAGTAGTGCCTTTTTACTCCGTGTAGTCATTGTTACAAGAAATCTGCAGTCAAATAAAGAAATAATGAATAAAGAGTGGATGACCATTAGAACAAGAATAATGAGACAATTAGAATAACATGAATAAAATAACACTAAAACTTGAAATATCAACAAATAAAATAACAAGAATGAAGATAGAGACATTGCCATTAATTATTTGCATGATCAATCCATGTCCCTTCACAATCAATACGGACACATGGTGGTTCATTATCATCTGTTACATCATCATCATTGGTCCGTAGATCTTTGGTAAAACATGGGTGGTGGATTGCTGTTTCATCAAATTCATCACCACTCGTGCTTTCAATGTACTCCCTAGTAGGTGTCGCAAGCACAACAGACCATTCATTATCTATGGGGTCTTCTATATAGAAAACTTGCTTTGCTTGGCTTGCCAAAATGAAGGAATCATTCCTAAATCCAATCTTGTTAAGATTTACCAAGGTGAATCCAAGATCATCTATTAAAATGCCACTTTTGTTGTCTACCCAATTGCATTTAAACAATGGAATTCGGAACTGGTAGTAATCAATTTCCCATATCTCTTCAATAACCCCATAGAAGATCATGTCCGACACAATTGGATTTTTATCTTTTGCACTAGAAAGTTGCATGGTCCTTGCAACTAAGCTAACTCCAGAGTTTTGAACTGTTCGTGCTGCATCACGCTCTTTTGTGTAGAAAGTAACACCGTCAATCAAGTAACTGTGATACTTCAACACATTATTGCTAGGCCCCTGTGCTATCCACTTCACCCTTTCTGATATGTTCTTTGTGGAACAATCTTTTAGACCCACCACCTAGCACCATCAGATCATTAAAATACAATATTTATTGTTTATGATCACTCTAATAATGAATTATATATGATACTAGACTTACCAGATCACGCAACCAGTTAGCAAACAGTTTATTATGTTGATCTTGTAACCACTTTATTGACTTAGCCTTTGTCCGTGATGTTGTCTTCAAGAAATTCATGTGTTCACTGAAGACATAACATAAAAATTACTTGATGAAACACAAGTAACCTACTTAACATGATGTGAATTTGATGAATTACTTGATATAGGGATCGATCTCGGCATTATTTGTAAGTACATGACGATGTGCCTGTAGCAACTCCTCGTTACAAACAAAGGCCACTTGTGCACTTGATAGAGGCTTAGTGGGTTGGACTTGGAGATTTGTTGTTGGGATGCCGCATGTTTGCATGTTTGACAGGTAGTCTGAGCAAAATTCCACTGCCTCTTCAGCGATGTAGCTTTCAGCAATACATCCTTCAGGTCTATTTCGATTTCTCACATAACCTTTCAATACTCGCATGTATCTTTCAAATGGATACATCCATCTATACCATACTGGTCCACAAAGTCTAACCTCTCGTACCAAGTGAACGGTTAAATGCACCATGATATCGAAGAACGATGGAGGGAAGTATTTCTCTAACAAACACAACGTCGTCACAATCTCTCGTTGCATATCATCTAGCTTTGACACATCTATCACTTTGCTGCACACCGCATTGAAAAAGAAACACAATCTGGTGATAGCATACCTGACATTATCGGGTAACACACCACGAATTGCCACAGGGAGTAATTGTTGCATCAAGGTGTGACAGTCATGTGACTTCAGTCCAACAATCTTCAAATCTTTCATTGATACCAACTTGTTGACGTTTGATGAATAACCAGTTGGAACCTTCATTCCAGATAGAGAATTACAAACTTTCCTCTTCTCATCTCTACTTAATGTATAACATGCGGCTGGCAAAAACGTCTTTTTTTCCCCCACAATTGGTGCCAACTCAATCCTCAACTTCATCTCCAGAAGGTCACGTCTTGATGCCACGCCATCCTTTGTTTTTCCCGGGATGTCAAGTAACGTGCCTACTAGACTTTCACATATATTCTTCTCAATGTGCATTACATCGAGAATATGTCGAACATGTAGATGTTCCCAATATGGAAGTTGAAAGAAAATTGACTTCTTCTTCCAAACAGATTTATCTCCCCCATTTGCTTGAGACTTGTGCTTACCTTTCCCCCAACAACATTTTATATCAGCTACTCTTCTTAAAACATCTCGACCAGACAATGGTTTTGGTGCAATCAGGAGCTCTTGTGTTCCATCAAATGCTTTCTTTTGTCTTCTGTACGGATGACTTTCATGAAGAAATCTTCTATGACCTGTGAATGACATCTTTCGACTGTGCTTCAACCTTTTTGCATATGTGTATTCACCACATACTGGACATGCATGATATCCCTTGACAATGCATCCTGATAAGTTTCCATAAGCTGGAAAATCATTTATTGTCCACAATAAGACAGCTCTAAGTAGGAATGTTTCATCCCGATAAGCATCATATGATTGAATGCCTACTGACCACAGTTTTTCCAAGTCATCAATTAATGGTTCTAAGTAGACATCGATATCATTCCCAGGTTGTTTAGGACCAGCAATCAACAAGGTAAGCATAATGAATTTTCGTTTCAAACATAACCAAGGAGGAAGATTGTAGGTAACTAGTAGAACAGGCCAACAACTGTAAGTACTAGTCATCAGACTATGTGGATTTATCTCATCTGCAGACAATGCTAATCTGAGATTTCTAGGATCAGAAGCAAAGTCTGGCCATCTATGGTCAACAACCTTCCAAGAGGGGGAGTCTGCTGGATGACGTAGATACCCATCACTGACCCTCTTTTCAGAATGCCAAGTTAAGTCTTTTGAAACTTCCTTATGTCGAAACATTCTTTGAAATCTCGGAATAGGTGGAAAGTACCACAAGACTTTTGCAGGAATTAAGCTCTTCGTACTGCCATTCTTGCCCACCTTCCATCTCGAGGCTCCACAAGTCGGACAACTACTACGTTGTTCATACTGTTTTCGATACAGAATACAATCATTGGGACATGAATGGATTTTCTCATAGTCCATGCCTAGAGCAACTAGACTTTTCTTTGCATCATATAAAGACAAAGGCAATTCATTTGGATCTGGCAGCATATCTCCGACCAATGAAAGAAGATCCGTAAAACTACTATCACTCCAACCATATTTGGCCTTCAAGTTGTATAGTTTCACAACTGAAGACAACTTGGTGAATTTAGTACAACCAAAATATAATGGTTTTTCTGCATCCTCAAGTAATTTCACAAATTCACTAGGATTGTCAGTTGATTCATATGCATCATGTACCATATGAATCGGGTCTTCTGAAGAAGAATGGTGGTCACCATCCCCAAATCGCTTTAAATCATCAATTGAGTTGGTATTTTTTTCCCCATGCCATATCCAAGTATGGTAAGTTAAATCCATACCATTACTCAACAAATGCATCCTAACAAGTTCAACTTTTTTCCTCACTAGGTTCCCACATGTTGAGCAAGGACATGACATTAGATTGTGAGTAGGTACATTTTGCATAGCAAAATGTATGAAAGACTCTACTCCAAGTTTATACTCATGTGACATTCTATCCTTTAACATCCATGATTTGTCCATAATCAGCCTAAAACAATGAGATTTTGTTAAGTCTCATAACGAAAATTCAATATTTTCAAGCATATACGACATATCTACCCATAAAGAATAGCAAATCCACAAAATCTCCTACGTTGCACGTTCTCCTTATGAAACCACATCATTCAATTTACGTACAGTATCATCTTAAAATTCTATATATAAACTACCCCAAAATATAATCACTAATTAATTTATTTGTTAAAAAATAATGACAATACTTTCCTTCAAACTATTCCAATCATTTTAACAATTTTGAATTATCATCCGTGATTAAAAAAAAAAAATCCTTAAGTGAAATGTGATAATTTATTCGCCAAAAATTGATCAAAACATACAAAAAAAGATAACTAATAAATAAATCAGTGAGCCTCAAATTGTCTTATGAATTAGGCTCAACTTCAAATATAAATTTATGTTTAATTTGTAAATGAAAAGAAGGAAGTTTATGTGTAAATAAATGACCCAGAAATCCGAGTACCACAAAATTGAATGACTCGAAATCCTGACACAAATTCTCACGTGTCTAAAACACAAAATCCAAAAGATGAACAGAATACATCAATTTCTTTTTGAAAAAAAATTAATTTAGAAAACACCTCATTCAAAATACAAATTGTGCTTCTCTTTTACATAAACATTTAAAAAGAGTTGTTAGATAAGAGCTTATTTATCTTAAAATACATATTTAACACGAATTAATACAAAGGACGTACTCATGGCAAGCCTAAAGACACAAACATTATTTTCAATGTCCAAACCAAGTAAAGTAGTTTATTACCTTCACAGTATTGAACCGAAAACATTCTCCATTGACAATGACTTTAGTACACGATATCAAATTTGATACTCGAATTGAACCCATATCATAACCAAGGATTTGAAAGAGACATTAATGGTGGGCTAACAAAAACATGAAAATTTGAAGATATAATTACTAACAACGTAAATATTAGGACAATTTCGAAAGAAGGATCTCATTCAGACTCGACTCAAACACGTGTGCGAATTTGGTGGATTAAACAAAATTGCACACACAAGCCCCTAGCAGTGTCGCCATCTTCCTAGCTGCCCCTACTACAATAAAGTGAGCAGCTACAAAACAACACAAGTGCAAGCCAACAAGATGTTGAATCAAAGAATGTTTGTCCCATTGATTAAAACCTCCAAGAAGTGTCTGAAACTGGAGCCCAACTCCAAGAAGAAATCAATTTCCAAATGAGAGAGAACATAGACAATTCAACAGCCCAAAAGAATGCATGCAAATCCAAACAGATAATAAGCCAAGAGATGAAAGCTCTGGTGGGGAACCATGGCAGAAAACAGCCAAGGCATGAAAGATGTCTACAAATTCTTATCCAACACAAAAGCTGAGCTGTAAAGATGCTTTCTAAATTTCTAAATTCCTGCTTTTCTGTAATGAGCCACAAGTACAGAATCACTTTGTATCACACCCACAAACACAGAATATTCACTGTCTTACAAACCCACATTTTTTTATACCTTTTTTATCACACCCACAAACACAGAATATTCACTGTCTTCATCATTTGTTATTGATTTATTAAGCAATATAAGCAAAAAGAAGATGTCATCTCCAGAAATAGGCACACTAAGACTGAGAAAGCAAAATAAACCAATGATTAAGAAAGCAAAATCTCAACAGAGGTGCAGAATCAAATTGATTGGGGGACCAGGAGAGGAGAGGAGGGATTCAATCTTAAATGTAAATGTGTGTCCATTGAAAATGAATTGAAGCAAAGGATTCATAAAATTTGAAGCAATTCTTACCTTATCGGCGAATGCTCTGCGGCCGAAAATTGAGGTGTGGGGGAGGAGGCGGCGGCCGGAGCAGAGGGCTGGAGGCGGCGGAGCAGAGGGCTGGAGGCGGCGGAGCAGAGGGCTGGAGGCGGCGGAGCAGAGGGCTGGAGGCGACGGAGCAGAGGCCTGGAGGCGGCGGAGCAGAGGGCTGGAGGCGACGGAGCAGAGGCCTGGAGGCGGCGGAGCAGAGGGCTGGAGGCGGCGGAGCAGAGGGCTGGAGGCGACGGAGCAGAGGCCTGGAGGCGGCGGAGCAGAGGGCTGGAGGCGACGGAGCAGAGGCCTGGAGGCGGCGGAGCGGTCTTGGCAGAGGCGACAGTGACGGCTGAGGAGGGGTGGGGGAGGAGGCGGCGGCGGCGGGGAGGGCTGGAGGCGGCGGCGGCTGCGAGGGCTGGAGGCGGCGGCGGCGGCGGCGAGAGCTGGAGCGGCGCTGCGAGACCTTGGCAGAGAAACCGACGGGCTCGACGAGAAAAACTCTTGAATCAATCGACTTGGCAACGGCGATGAGGGACACTGGCGGCGGTGAGGGCGCTGCGGCGCTGCGGCGGCAACGATGTCGACGGCGGAGGCGTGGGGAGGAGGAGGGATTTAGGGTTCTCAATTTCAATTTGGGGATTTGATTTCACCCTTAGTAACTTTTTGATTTTTACATGTGTAATAAAATACATTTAATTTAACTTAGTCTACCACAACGCTATTATGATATTACGACAACTCTAAAAAATTACCGTTGTCTTAGGCTACAATGACTACGTCTCTACGACAACCTCGTATTATAAGCGTTGTCTTAGGGCACAATAACTACGTCTTTACGACAACCTCATATCGTAAGCGTTGTCTTTGAGCTCAATTTTAACCTACGACTATGCCTCTACGACAACGCTAAGAAAAAACCCTTGTCTATGAGAGCATTTTTGCACTCTACGACAACGCTGAGAAAAAACCCTTGTCTATGAGAGCATTTTTGCATTCTACGACAACGGTTTTATCTACGACAACGCCAATTTAAGCTACGACAAGGGTTTTTTGACAAAACACATGTCTTAGGGGTGTAGTCTATGAGAGAATTTCTTGTAGTTTGATAATTGATTGCTATAATCTTAAATCATGAATCCTAATTGTTGTTGTTTAATTTTCATTAGTAGTAAACTAGAGGTCGTGCATCTCTAGGGCCTAGATTATTGTCTTGATGATTAATGCATTTGATGAATTAAATCTAGAGAGCTTATTCTAGGTTGTTCAATTGAATAGAGTTAATTAGTGATCTTATCCTAATTTAACTAATCTTAAGAGACGATTCGATTTAATAGAGTTTGTTGTTAGACTAGGGGTGATAATTCCATGATAATCTCAGGGGGGTGTGACATTAATTAGACATAATTGATATTGGGGGATAATTGATCTGTCAACTGGAATGTTTTCCATCATTTGATTTCTTCTTTAATTTGTTTCCTAGGTTCTTAGTTAATTTTAGTGTTAGTCATCAATCAATCCAAAACCCCATCTTTTCTCTTTATTTGAATTGAACATAGGTGACATAGTTAAATCTTCACTCCTCGTGGGATCGACTCCGACTTGCCCTATCTACTAGTTAGTTAGGTTAGGAAGGATTTTAATTAATTATATCACTTCACGACAGCACGGTTACCATAGCAGTGAAATTGACCCGAAAAATTCGAATTTTAGAGATGCGATAGACTAAAATTGTCAAAAGTTTGCGAAACCTGAAAAATTAAAGGCCTAACCTAAATTGGTAGCCCAAAATATAACTAAAATTCTAAAGCACAGATCACCTAAGTCACAGAGCAATTTAAATAATAAACTCTAGATTATATGTGTGTTGATTATCTTGATAACGTATAAATACGTATGATAATATGTGATATTTGAACTAAAATTGATGATACTTGTTTCATAAAAACTGATAGTGATTTCACCACTCAATTGTTTGATTATGAGGTCGAGGTGATTGCATAGTTCTGGAATATATAGTGGTGGTGCCACTATTTTAAATCACTTCAATTAATTACCACAATAAGAATTAGGATTGATGTTATTCTTAATAGATATTTATAGATTCTGTAGAATGTAATTTGAACATTTTTTTATGAGTCTACCTATCTGTACTAATATAAAAGTAGTACAATTGAGGTAAGAGTAACACTTGTGTGTCCCAGGGGCATGGTGTCCCCAAATTAATCATCATATGATGTTAAATATATACTCTACAGGTATTATGTATATACTCTTCAGGTATCACATGAATACTCTTATATACATATGATACTGGTATATTTATAACACCAAGAAACATAACACCTATAGAGTATATATATAACACTTAAAGAACATGTATATAACACCTAGATCCGTGCCCCAGGGAAATATAAGTTTTTGCCTTGAGGTAAACTACCAAAAAGTCGTCATTTGTTTTTCCATATATAGATGTCCTATCATAATTATGAGCATCAAGAGATTAAAAAGTTTATAAATAAGAATATTATATAATTTTTAAATATCAAATAATATATGACAATTAATACAATGCATGAGAGTACAAGTAAAAAAGCGAGAGGTCCCTACTTAGAAATCACATTGGTAAATGGTAAATAAGAAGTAATTAGAAATCCTATCTTATTGACCGAAACGAAAAGTTATTTTCATCAAAAAGGTCTTCGATTTGGATGCACTTGCAGCCTTTGAAAATTTATAAAATTTTAACACTGGAATAAATTAATCCCTAATTTGAAATTTATTGGGATATTAATAATTTGATTCAAGAAGTTAAGTTCCAAATTTTAAGGAGGCAAATCAAATTGTTTATAGGTATTAATATACAAATTTATAACATCATCACTTAATTATTAACTAAGAATATTTTAAGTTGGTGAAAGGAGATAAGATATACCTTTAATAATAATTTAAATATCAATTAATTTTTAAATCCAAGTAAATTATATATGTAGTATTAATATATATGGCTTAATTTTGATTAATGGGGTTGGGATAAAGCCCAAATAATGGATAGCTTAATTAATTTAACCCAATGTCAAATTAACTCTTGACCCATTAGAGAAGTGTTTTCAGTCCAACAACAATCCAATTTCGACCCAAATCACGAACCCACTTCGAGCCCATTTTCAGTACCCATTTTCGGCCCAAATTTAAAGCTCCAATTACCAAGCCCAATTGTCCAAACCCATTTCAAACTAATTGCAAGCCCATTTACTAACTCAATCTTGAAGCCCAATTCTATTAGATGAATCATTGTCATCATCTCTTTATTCCTTTCCTAACACGTGTAATACCTTTCCTCCATATCATCTTCTCACCCTTAACCAAAAAGTGGAAACGAAAGGGAAATTGAAGTGAGGAGTACGCTTGTGATGCACAATCGGGAAAACGGGGTAATGTTTATGGTGTTCTTGTTCTGCTATTTCCTTTTCCGTTTGTTGACGTCGTCGGTGGCGGCGGCTGGCTCTCTCCCTATCTCTCGATTTCTCTATATCTCTCTATCCCTTTCGCGCTGCCACCGCTGCCGTCGCCGGCGACGGCAGTCTCTCGATTCTCTCTCCCTCTGTCTCTCCTCTCTCGGCCTCTCTCTCTCTCTCCCTTCCTCTCACTGCCTCCGCTGTTTCGGGGCGCCGCCGTGCGGCGCCGTGCGCAGTGTGTGCAGTGTGTGTGTGCGCGTGTTGGTGGGGCTGTTTTGGTGTGGTGGTGCCGCCGTGAGTAAACCTTGCTGAAACTACAAGAACTTTGCTGAAACTACGATATGACCCAGGATGTTATATTTAATGTATATTATATCCTAGGACTGTATAGCCCAAATTAACATAAAATATAATAATTTGAACCCTAAGGATTACTAAAACTTCACACGAGCATTAGATTATGTTTATACCCTAAACTCTAATCACGCGAAAACCCTAATTTTAGGGCAAGTTAACCCCAATCCTAGAACTGCCGATTATCAACCTTTTCAAGGATTAATTAATTTTATAGATTATTATGTCAATTATAGACGATTAAGTAAGATGATATATTGCGCTTCTATGCTTTGTAAGAAATACTAGTGAAGGGCAAGAATAAGGAGAAGACAACTGATTTTTGCCAGGACAATCGATATCTAAGGTGGGGGTAAAATCTTATTTGCGTTTTTAATTGTACAATTTATTATGTTAATTTTATGAGTTATGTGACTTTGAATTCGATGTCGATTTCAAGTTGAACGTCTTTCTTATATGATTGATCGATATTCAAGTAAATTATATAGTTTCAAAAGTTATTGATTTCAAAGATACAAATGCGACTGGTTTCATATGGTGGTAACTGGTAAGTCGGGGTAATTCCCACCCAAAAGGGGTTTCTTTAGAAGCCAAACATATGTTCAAAGGTTTCTTTGCCAATTTGAAAATTGTGAATCATATGACTCAACGTGAACGTGATTAATGTGTAATATGTGTTATGTGAGAACTATTATGTGAAAAATGTAATTGTGCATGCGTCTGCACGCTAAGTAGGGTATTCTTTGGAAACCCAGCACAGAGGGTATATTCTTCGGAAATCCAACAAGGAGGGTGTAAAAACCCATAGGGTCGGCTTGGGGCCCAGATAGACTTTCTTTGGAAATCCATCAACATGTTGCAAGGGACTACTCGGGAGTCCACAATGTGATTTGTTTTCATAATATGGCTACGTGTACTTTATGTATCCCGTCCACCGTACAAATGAACCCCACTGAGTGTTTTCTGTCACTCACCCCTATGTGTAAAAATGTTTTCAGCTAAAAGTATTCAGGACGTGGTGAGCGAGCGGTGAATGCCGGTAGCCGATATTATCAAGGTGACAGAAGATTTTAATAAAGAGTTCTATTTTATAAATTCCAAACATTTGTATTTAAGTAAATGTTTATTTCTATCGCTCTTTTAATGAAATTAAAAATGTGTTTGTAAAGAAAGAAATTTCAAGAAAATCATTTCCGCTTGCATTTTCTCAAATTCATATTTCATTACAATGTTTTATGGAATAATATTTCACAGTTATTCATGAATTTATTTATCTTTGTTATTATTGAAAGAATCAATTTCTAATGTAAATTGCGTCAAAATAGTATTTTATATGGGACGTTACAAAAATAATATTTTGATTAAAAAATATATCGGAAGTGATCAATATTTGACATTGAATGAGAATTCCATTCTTTTATGTATCATTCTTCTGTCTTGATACATTTTTCTATGCAGAGTTGTGATAAATACTTCGAAAGATAAGAGATTTTAAGAATGTGACTTTCAAGTGTTAGATAACAAATCATGGAGGTACATTTCCTCGATCAAGGTTATTAAGCCCGGAAGAATTTTTACCTTAAGCAAATATTGTCTAACCTATATATATAGATCAATTACCTACTTTTGCAGTAAACATTTCCAACAATATTTTAGAGAAAGAGTGCAACATTCAACCGTCGCACTGTGCGACAACTTTACTTATAACAAAAAATGACATACACATAACTGTAGAACACATTCTTACTCGTATTTATATTTGTAAAAAATCATACTTTTAAAACATATAATTATAGGTGAAAAACACATATTTATGTCTAAAAAGTAAAGACATATATACTTGAATTATGTCCCATGTGAGACTGTTTTACAAGAGACCAACTGTTAATAAGCTATCTATGTTTTTCAACTTGTTTTCCTCTCATCTCCTTGATGGATTTCTTAAAATGAAAGTGTTTTTTGAGTGTATACCTATGTTTCCTCTTCGTTTATCCTCTCACTGGTATCAATAACAATTGCAATTTAGTTGCAGCAGTTTTGGTTCCAACAAATTCATGTACACCACAATACCAAAATTATCCTAAAAATATTCACACGCTTGCATGAGCAACATCCATCATCAGGCTTGTTCAATTCACTTGTATTTTCCCTAAAGAAATAACACCTCGGACACACCGAAAATACAATACACAAGTTTATGAAATTAATCAACTAGACGAACTTCAATAAAGTACTAGTATTTTATTTAATTGCATCGGTTTATTTACATAGACATAATCTAAGAGTTGAGAAAGAGCAAACATTGGGTGCAATATTAATTGAATAGCCTGTAAATCACATAAAAGAGATAAATCAAGAACTGCGATGCACTCAAACCAAAAAAAACTTAAACTTAGGAAGCAAACACCTTTACTACTAGGCTACCATGCTTCATATATATGTACTATTATTTTTAACCCATGGATTTGCTTATGTCTAAGAAAGAAGATGGTTTGCAACGGAGCGAAGCTTGCAATAAGCCATCAATGGCGTGGCTCTAGGCAACAACAACCCCTCACCTTCACTCATGTCGACCAATTCTTCGCCAGCTCTTTCCCAATCAAAGCACTGAATGAGAGAACCTAATCCCAACCCTACCATGCGCACCGCCAACCTCTCGCCGGGGCAGCTCCTCCTCCCCGATCCAAACGGCATATACTCGTATCCATTTCGATATCCATCTATTTCTTCAAATCTTTCTGGCTTGAACATTGTTGCATCTTTCACGTTCTTAGGATCCCTGTGTATAGCCCAGACGTTGACCATCAACATGGTGTTAGTTGGGATGTGATAGCCTCCGATAGTGCATTCCTTGGAAGACTCATGAGGGACCAGTAATGGACCGGCAGGATACATACGTAGGGTTTCGTTGATGATACAACGGAGGTATGGGAGCTCGTTCATGTCGGCTTCATCAAGTAAACGGTCGTGTCCAATGTGGTGGTCGATCTCATACTGTGCCTTCTTCACGACTTGGGGATGGTTGAGCAAGAGAGAGAGGGCCCATTCCATTGTTCCAGCGGATGTATCCGAACCGCCTACTAATAAAACCTGTGGAATTTTTTATTTAAAGAGAAAATACTTCAAAAGAATATAAAAATAATTTAGAGAAAAGTATTGATAAATATTATTTGAGTTAGTCTCATGTGCACATACAATTCGGGTCGGGTACGGGTCGACCCGGATCCGTGCATTTTTTTTTTGAATTTTATTTTTTCGCTTCAAACTGTTACCTTTATATGGGTGTGACATTTATATATGTTATATAAGTGTGACATTTATGTGTAAATGTAATGACCTTTATATACTGTAACTTACAAAAAAAAAAAAAAGAATTTTACAGTTTGAAGGTCATAATATTTGTACATAAAGGCCACAAGAATTGTATATAAAGTCACAACAATACAACATAAAAGTCTCAATGTGAAGTGAAAAAATCTGAAAATCTTCATTTTTTTCTAAATTACTGAACATAAAGATCATAACATTTATATATAAAGGTCACACTTATATAACATAAAAGTCACATCCTTACAATATAAAGGTAACAACATGAAGTGAAAGAAACAAAAAAAGGAAAAACCAGGTGCGCAGATTCGGGTTGGATCGCCCCAGTTGCACCAATCCAGATCTATCCGTGCACCTGGTGCACAGGAGCATTTACGATATTATTTAGGGGTGGATATTAACATCCCTTCTTTTATCAATACACCCGTACAATACTTTTATCTTTTCCTTTGACAATATATTCTTAGAAGTGGAAATACCTCCGTTTACCCATTTTTGTATGCCAAGGAACTTATTTACCCATTTTTTAAAAAATATACTTTTTTACCCATTTTTTGGACAAAATATCAAAAATGCCCTCAACTTAAGTTTATATTTACATAAAGTGGAAATACCTCTGATATCATATCAGCATATTGAGAACACGATATCAGCATATTAGCATATCATGAACACGATATCAGCATATCGTGAACACAATATCAACATATTGTGAACACGATATCAGCATATCATGAACACGATATCAGCATATCGTGAACACAATATCAGCATATTATGAACACGATTTCAGCATATCAGCATGTCATGAACACGATATCAGCATATCAGCATATCATGAACACGATATCAGCATATATCAGCATATCATGAACACGATATCAGCATATCGTGAACACAATATTATATTTTGTGTTCATGATATGTTGAACCTTTCTGCATATCATGAACACGATATTATATTTCGTGTTCATGACATGTTCACCTTATCTGAAAGGTAGACGCGGGTAGAGTTTCTGGACACGAGTCGAGTTTCCTGGGCGTGAGTAGAGTTTTTGGACACAAGTAGAGTCTCCTAGATTCTTTTCTTATGTAAATATAACTAAAATTAAGGGTATTATGGAGATTTCACTTTAAAAATTGGGTAAAAAAGTTATTTTTTAAAAAAATGGGTAGAAAAGTTCCTTGGCTTATGAAAATGGGTATTTTGGAAATCCTCCCTTCTTAGAATGCACTGGATATAAATTAGTAAACTTTGTTAACTTTTCTTTTCTTGTTTTAATCAAATAAGTATAGATTAGTGGGTCTAGTCTTTGCTAACATGTAACATCTCTATTTAAAATCTGAGTAAATCTAAACACTCGATACAAAGTCCATCTCAATCAAATTTTAAAATTTTGAAGACTTTTGATCTTAATCATCTATTTCTTGTTCGATCATTGCTACATTCAATCACATGATAACACGAATTTAGTTGAGTTCGTTTGTTCTAGATCTGAGATTAATCCATCATATTTCTTCTTGTGGAAATACCTGCGTTTACCCATTTTCATATGTGAAGGAACTTATTTACCCAGTTTTTAAAAAATGTACTTTTTTACCCATTTTTTGGACGAAATATCAATAATGCCCTCAACTTAAGTTTATATTTACATAAAGTGGAAATAGCTCTGATATCATATCAGCATATTGTGATCATGATATCAGCATATCAGCATATCATGAACACGATATCAGCATATCGTGAACACAATATCAGTATATCAGCATATCATGAACACGATATCAGCATATCGTGAACACAATATCAGCATATCATGAACACAATATCAGCATATCAGCATATCATGAACACGATATCAGCATATCGTGAACACAA
Organism: Scutellaria baicalensis; assembly: GCA_005771605.1. NCBI lineage: Eukaryota > Viridiplantae > Streptophyta > Magnoliopsida > Lamiales > Lamiaceae > Scutellaria > Scutellaria baicalensis. The sequence goes on along the minus strand of CM016725.1, from coordinate 28,764,449 downwards.
TATCAGTATATTGTGAACACGATATTAGCATATCAGCATATCATGAACACGATATCAGCATATCGTAAACACAATATTATATTTTGTGTTCATGATATGTTGAAACTTATCTGAAAGGTAGACGCGACTAGAGTTTCTGGACACGAGTCGAGTTTCCTGGACGCGAGTAGAGTTTCTGGACACGAGTAGAGTCTCTTAGATTCTTTTCTTATGTAAATATAACTAAAATTAAGGGTATTATGGAGATTTCACTTTAAAAATTGGGTAAAAAAAGTTATTTTTTAAAAAAATTGGTAAAAAAGTTCCTTAACTTATGAAAATGGGTATTTTAGAAATCCTCCCTTTCTTCTTTGGGGATTATTATTGTTTCCTCACTCCAATTCTTTCTTTCTAATTATTAATTTTTACTGTGATTCCATGTAAGAAAAAATTGACTAGGTACATATAGGTTCTTCTTTGTAGATTAAAAAAGAAGACACTTTCCACGAGAAATTTCCTCTATTTCATGATCATAGTTCATTTGGAACCACATTCATAATTCGAGTAAGAACATAACAGAAATATTAGCGTTAAAAGATTCAATTATAAGAGAACATCAAAATGCACGAAATAAAAGTAAAAGATGGAGAGAAGAGAGATTAATTTAGGTACCAGCATTAAGCGTCTTATGAGGGTATCTGTATAATATTCAGGCTCTTTCTCTTGCAACTCCGACATCATTTCAATCATCGTCTTCGTCTTCCTTCCTCCTCCCCGCCGCGGACGGCAAGCCTGGTCTTACATTCTTGGACCAGCTCCTGCATTGCCTCTGCAGCTCATCCAGCTTTTTCTCCACTCCGCCCAATCCCAACCACCGCAACACCGGCAAGAAATCCTCCATATACGAAGATCCATACCGAAACGTATCCTTAACGATCTGCCTAAACCACCGCGCCTCCGTCACATCCTCCACCTTCTCGCCGTAGTACCTTTTTCCGGCGATCATCCTCATCATCACGTTCATCGTCAACTCAAACAACACCGTCTTCATGTCCACCAGCCTCCGCTCATCCGAAGCTCGACTAAGCATCCTCATCGTTGACTTAACCTCATCTGCTCGAATTCGGTAAAGCAATTGCAGCCTCTGAGGTGAGAGAATCTGGACAGACGATGTTTTGCGCATGTTTCTATAGTGATCGTCGTATGGGGCCCACGCCATGGAAGTGAAGTCGTAGCCCAGATGTTTCCCGGCGAGCATGTTTGGGCGGTTAGCAAAAACGGCATCGTTTTTAGAGAGGCATTCCTCGGCGGCGGAGGGGGAGGTGACGACCAGGACTCGGCGGGACCCGAACTGGAGGAGAACGACGGGGCCGTAGCGGTCGGAGATGGCGACCAAGGTGCGGTAGAGAGGCTTCTTGAGAAGGTAGAGATGGCCAATAATGGGTACGTTGAAGAAAGGAGTGGGAGGATGGTTTTGTAATTTGTGGAAGAAATATTTTGTGATCATGTATATTGCCAATGCTATTGGAATGTACAAAACCAATTGAAGCTGATCCATTTTAATTTGCAAGACAAATTCTGAGTATGAATTGATTTCAACGGTGTTCATCTTATATACCGCCCAAAAACTTATATATCCCTGGGCACATAAGGGGTACTGATTTAGAGGTTATACTCTACAGATATTACATTTCATTTTGGACTAATATATTGCCCAATAATTGGTACACAATGTTTGCGCTTAGTACATTATATGAAGGGGGGTGACAACATCTTGCAAGTCAATTTACATTAATATAAGAAAACAGTTCACGTTTTGTGATTTATATTAATTCTTAATTAACTATATAAAAATTGAGAAAATCACGTGTTCATTTTCCAACATAGATTATAAGTTAAAAAATTTAAAATAACACAGTTATTAATTTCTACGACTTAGATGATCTTGTAAAATTTTAAAATTTAAATGGGTGGTCATTTATCAGTATGGATAGTAAAAATATGAGAATTGGGAAACTAAGAATTACATAAAATTATTAAAAATAAATTAAAATACATGAAAAACTTGTGTATCCTTGGTGTACGTACTTCCAAAGGTATTATTAATCAGCTTGATATTAGTTATATAGTTATAAGGTATTAGTGATGCACAAAAACTCACGTGAGATAGTCTCACGGATAGTTTCCGTGAGACAGACTCTTATTACCCATGGATTGAACTCATATTCACAAATTTTCATATGAATTGATAAATGTAGGTTATGGGTTGACCCGTCTCACGAAAAAGATCTGTGAGACGGTCTCACACAAGATCTATGTATTCATAAAGTATTGGTGGTGTATCTCTAAAGCTAGGTATTAGTTTGTATACTCATAAGGTATTAGTTGCATATTCATAAAATATTACTTGTATAACTGAAATATATGTATTAATGAAAGTATTATTCAAGGTATTACTTGTTATATGTTATGTATTAACTATATTACTTTAATTTATTAGAATTCAAGTTGGGGACACAAAGTAATACCCTGAGGACTCACAAGTCCTATTCCCTATGTGCATGTGAAATCTAAATTATTATTGGACAAGGGTGAAGATCTTGCAATCAATTGTAGATTTTATACATAACAAATCACTGATCATATGATATGTCTAATTTAGAAACCACATCACTCAAGTAAATTAAATAATCTCATTTTTATATCTTGAGTACAGAAGTTGAACACAACAATTATAAATTATAGAGCTGAGATATCAAAAATTATATAGTATAATCGTTACATGAAATGTTTTTATATACAAATTAATGAAAACGATTTATACAAATTTTGATGTGTATTATAGGGAGTATGACTGGATGAGTATCCATATTATATATATAAAAGTGTGGTTTGACACTCTCAAGTGATGACACTTGGAGCTCTATAAGCATGCCAAGTGTCCCTTCTTAAAACATATTTTATTTGTCAAATATGAAAACATTAATATCAATTAAATATTCACCTCACTACTCAACAAAAAATAAATATGTAAGTTACTAATGTTTGCTAATGTTGTATTGTTTTTCACTACATGAAACCTTTGCTTCCAAATTTGAATAATTATTTGTCCAACATTTCAATTTGAAAGGAAAAAAAAAAAAAAGGTAAACAACAAGGTTACATAAGCCTATATAATATGAAATTCTTATAGAAAGAAAACAAAAAGTACACAACAATGTTACACAAACCTTTATAAAATGAAATTCTTATGCAAAAAAAAAAAAAAACAAATTTTTTTTTTTAGAGAGTAAATATACTACTATTTTTCATTGAATTAAAACAAATAAATAAAAAAGATGTTTGAAGATAGTAATACCTTACAAAAGAACATTTAGGATAGTTCAAATTAAAAAATAACTTTAGAAATAAATTTATTTGTAGGATTCAAGAAAAAAAAATAATATGGAAATATTGAAATTACTAATATTTTACAAAAAGAGCATTTAGAATAGTTCAAACTCTGACATTAACAAAAATAGGTGTTAAAAAAATTAGGATATGTTTGGGTTAGACATAAGTAGATTTTGCAAGTTTGAAAGTGGATTGTGAAAATAATGGAATTTGATAAGTTTGGGTTTGTTAAGAGATTTTATAAAGTAAGATTATAATTAATTTATCATTTCATATCGGGAAACTATAGGAAAAATAGATGATGTCCTATTATTTTATTTTGAAAAAAAATCAAATGTTTTTAAAATTTCAAGAAAATGGATAAAGTAGAAAAAAATTAGAATTCTAGAATTTAACAAAATAAATAACATAATTAGGATATTGGTCATCCAAAATCCGGATGTGCACATCCAGTCGAAACACTCCTTAAACAATTGGGAAATTATATTAAAATTTTATAACAACAAATATAACGATTGGTTAAAATTAATAAAAACAAAACAACAACAAAAATTACAAAGGAAACCAATATGTAAAGCAATTAATGAGTGCAGTTAAAGATAAAATTTGAACAAAATAGATGTTTTCGAGCCATAAAAATGAGATGTATTCTACACTTTTTACATAAAGATATGAAAATACTTAATGTTATAGTTAAAACACATATAAAAAAACCATATTAACAAGTTTGTGCTAAAGAACAAATGAAAAAAAGAACAATAAGAAAGATTATTTTAAGGATAAATAAAAAATGTCACACTAATAAAAAAATTTGTTATCATATAAAAAAGAATACTACTTTAACATAAAAATAAGATAAGTATTAAATAAAGCCCGTGCATCGCACGGGTTCAAACCTAGTTATAATTAATGAAAACGATTTAAACAAATTTTTAATGTGAAAATTTTATATGAAAGTTCCATATGAAACATGTTTCACACATCTTCTAGAAATCGACTACCAATTATTTGCAGCTAGACATTTTAAATTTTAAAGACAACAATAGTTTTCTTTTTAATAAAAGCAGCTAGAACTTTTACATCTTTATATTTTAATTTTTTAATTTACTTTTCGGTGGACACTGGGTGACATAATTATTGGGGAAAAAAGGTCCAATTTATTCATATCTATACTATAATAATAGAGGTATAGTTGAGAATATTTACATAAATATCATTTCCCCCAAAAAGTGTCATATCAATAATTTTTTTATTTTTCTTATTTTGCATTTTTTATTATTTAATCAATTTAATCCATATTTTAAATATTTTTTTAATAATACAAATATATTAGTTTAATAATTTTTTCTTTTTTATTTTGCATTTTTTATTATTTTTATTATATTTAATATTATATATAGATTTGATTTTAATATAAATGTTGTATTAGTTTATGCTTATTTTTTTGATCTTAATTAAATTAATTTTTATTGAATAATTTCTTAAATACCAACAATAGATATTGTTCAAACAATAATTAGAATAATTAGTGATAATTGATATCATAATTAATAAAAATTAATAAATAAATGTAACACCATTAAAGATGTGTGTACATACATATATGTATTTAGTGTGAAATTATATGTCATCCTAAGTATTTATTAAATTAATATTTGTATTTTATATATGTAATATCATTCAACACTTTATCCTTTATCGATATATTTTAATGATGAATTGAAGATATTGTTAAATATACAAATATAAAAGGCTAAGATATTGTTAATATCATTCATTTTACTTTAAAATAAAAGGTTGAAAATATATAATTGATTGTGCTTGCATCAAGTTCATAGGTAAAATTTCTATTTTTATTGTGTATTGTTTCTATACATACATACACATACATATTTAATTTAAGTAATTGAATTTGATTTTTAATTCATAATTTATTTTTATTATTTTTAATATATCTAATTTAAGTGATTGATGATATTAGTTTGTAACACATGTGACAAAAAAATGTGTCTCAATTAGAAATGTAGTGCATAAAGAAGTTTTTCAAAACTTATAAACTTTGCAAATAAAATTTCCAATTTTTATTTGAAGATCATGATTGATATTTATCCTTTTAGTATTAATCATGAATTAGTGAACTGAATATGTATAATATCGATAGGTTGTTGTGAATTGAATTATTTTAAGCTAATTTTAGATTTTCTTAGTTATTAAATATTATTCTATCTTCTATGTACTTATAAAATTATTTATATTATATTGTCAAATAATTAATATTTAACGATATTATATCATAGACCGCGCATCGTGCGGGGTAAAAACTAGTTATATTAAATATGTATACTCGAATCTTGTCCATGTGAGCCTTTACCACAAGAGACCAACTTTTAATTAGCTATCTTTTTCAACTTTTTTAATTTCCTCTATTATGTTTTGGTGGGATTCCTTGAACTGAAATGTTTTTAATGTATACTTGTGTTTCGGGAAAATTACTTTTTAAGTCTCATAACTTAGAGCTTGTTCAAAATAGATCTCATAACTTCGATATGTCCAATTTTGGCCTCATATATATGCTGAAGTGTCCAATTTAAGGACTCTAGCGACTTAATTTGCCGGATTTTGAAATGTGACGGACACGCGCCTAATTAAATTGGGGATTTCCGACCAAATTGGATATGTGGCGTTTTTATCCGATGTGGAATTCCACCTATGATAATTGATTTTATTTAAGGAAGTTGAGGTATTCAAGAAGCTTAAAAGGACCACAAATTTAAGCGAATTCAGCGATGACAACATCAATGGCATCCTTCCAAGCAATAGTGGCACCAGCAACTTGATTCAAGTATTCAGACTTTATTTCAGGGACCACATATGGACCTACACTCGGCGTTACCTGGCGGCGCAGGCTGTCGTGGAGGGCGGAGTCGCTTTGATCTATGTAGACGACAGGGGAGGACTCACCAGAGTAGATGAGGGACACGCCGACGGAATGAAGCTAGTCCAGCAGGTCATTTCCTGCGCCAAAGTCGTGGCTTGTCGTGACAGGGCCCATGAATCCTAATTTTGGGGGAAAAGAAGCCAAGGAAAATCAATTATCATATCATAGGTGGAATGCCACGTAGGATAAAAACGCCACATAAGCACATTGGCCAGAAATCCCCAATTTAATTAGGCGTGTGTCCTTCACGTTTCAAAATTCGGCAAATTAAATCGCCGGAATCCTTAAATTGGACACTTCAGCATACATATGAGACCAAAATTGGATATAACGAACTTATGAAATCGATTTTGGACAAGTTCTAAGTTATGGACCTAAAAAGTATTTTTTCCCCTTGTGTTTAATCTTCATTTATTCTCTCACTAATATCCATAACAGCAAATTATAATTTAATTAGTTGTTGCATTTTTTTATTCCAACAAATTCCCGTACACCACAATCCACATTATAATCTAGGCTACCATGCTTCATATATATGTATGTATTATTAGTTTAAACTCATGGATTTGCTTATGCCTAAGAAAGAAGATGGGTTGCAACAGAGCGAAGTTTGCAATAAGCCATCAATGGCGTAGCCTTAGGCAACAACAATCCCTCACCTTCACTCATGTCGATCAATTCTTTGCCAGCTCTTTCCCAATCAAAGCACTGAATGAGAGAACCTAATCCCAACCCTACCATGCGCACCGCCAACCCCTCGCCGGGGCAGCTCCTCCTCCCAGACCCAAACGGCATATACCCGAATCCATTTCGATATCCATCCATACCTTCAAATCTTTCTGGCTTGAACTTTGTTGCATCTTTCACGTTCTTAGGATCGTTGTGTATAGCCCAAACATTGACCATCAACATGGTGTTAGCTGGGATGTGATAGCCTCCGACAGTGCATTCGTGGGAGGACTCATGAGGGACTAGTAATGGACCAGCAGGATACATGCGTAATGTTTCGTTGATGATACAACGTAGGTATGGGAGCTCGGCGATGTCGGCTTCGTCAAGTAAACGGTCGTGTCCGATGTGGTGGTCAATCTCCAATTGTGCCTTTTTGAGGACTTGGGGATGGTTGACCAAAAGAGAGAGGGCCCATTCCATTGTTCCCGCCGATGTCTCTGAGCCGCCTACTAATAAAACCTGTGGAATTATTTATTTAGAGAGAAAATAATTTAGAGAGAAGTATTGTTAAGTACATAATTTACGAGGTGAATATATATTAACACCGGCCCCTTCTTTTATGGATATACTCCTTACAATATTTTTATCTCTTTTTTTCTTTTTTTTAATACTGTAAACCCAATTCCTAAAATGCCCCTGAATATCTAAATGATAAATAATTAAATAAAAGTAATAATTTCATTAAAGTTGTAAGAGTTTTTCTAATGAGATCCACGAAGAAAAAGGCAGGAAAGATTTTGTGGCAAGTTCCAGTTCGGTGGTGTAAGAAAGAAAAGGTCAGGTTCATCTCAATCTTGAGTCATGTTTGGGAAACCAGCATTTTCACTAAGATTTGATGTGGAGAAATCAGACCTGAATTTGTCGCTTACCTGCTGTCACCTTATTTACTCTCAAGTCTCTCTATTATTATTGAGAGGCCTGTAACTTCAGAGCATTAAACAAAAAATAAGACTTATATAAGTGTATTACACAAAAAGAAATGGAAGTCTCGTTGTTTCTTATATGTTGGTTCCTAGGAAAAATTTAATTTATGTATATATGTGGTCTTATGAAAGGCAAATTTGGTTCTTAAACATTAGTAACGTTTCAAATTACTATTTTTATTCCTCACAAAAACTCATGTGAGACGGTCTCACGGATAGTTTCCGTGAGACGGATCCTTATTACCCATGAATTGAACACATATCCACAAATTTTCATATGAATTGTTAAGTGTGGGTTATGGGTTGACCCGTCTCACGAAAAAAGATTCATGAGACGGTCTCACATAAGACCTACTCTTTATTCCTTCAGTTAGAATTTTAAAAAAAAATGATGAATACAATTATTAAATCCATTTATAACATATTTTTTAAGTTGTAATATTTATGTACCTAATTACTTTTATGATTATAAACTAGCGGTTCTGCTACCCTACTCATCGTGGACAAATTAATATGTATCAACAATTGACGCGTCAAATATCCAACATGTCAATTAATTTCATGACTTTTCATATATCAAGAGATGAGATCATTACACGCTAACGGTAGACATATTAAAAGCTACCCGCCGTAGCATTTTAACATTTTTATGTAAACTATGTATGAATACTTGGTCGTTTTGTAAACCTTCCTTATTTATTAATTTAATTTGTCTCATCTTAATACTTCTATACTGTAGTCTTAAACTTCAAATTGTATTAATATAGCTAGTATAGTACGCGTGTAATACACAGGACTAAAAAAATTAAATCAAACTTTTTTAACTTAGGGAAAAAATTAATTATTATTTATATAAGAAAATAAATAAATCACGTAATAGCATTAACTATAACACAATCTAATTATTATATTATCTATTAATTGTTGAAATATATGGTATATTAGTTCAAGAACATAAACGCTTTTTATTTACTAATTAGAAAATTTTATGTATTATTATAATTATATATTATGCAGCCCTCAAATTTTCTTTTAAATCAAATGATGGAAAAATGAAAGTAAAAAAAAATTCTCAAATGAGTTTCATAATTTATTTTTCAAGACATATATTTCAAACACTATTCAATATTAGTAATTAATAAGGTTGAAAGTTTGAGTAACTAATCACTTTTAATCAACCCATATTTATTTTAATTTTATCATTTTAATTTTTATTTTAAAATTTTACATTAACCAAATTTCAAATTTATAAATTATTTCTATAATTGAAGAATAACATATTTTATTCTAACAAATTTAGTTAAAATTTCTATTTTATTTGTTAAGGTATATTACTAACATTAAATTTGATATCATTAAATAGTCATATTAATTAGTTTTAAATATATTTAATCAAAAAATAAATCAATATGAGAAAATTGTATGACTGAGAAGTGTCGTATGAGGTTATTACTTTAGTATATATAAAAGATATTATAAAACCAATGAGTGTTTTACTCAATAAGCAATATTTCAACAAATTGAGATCAACTAACAGTACATCTATGCAATTCACGGATTAATTGCCATATTACATGTCATACATAAATTTTGATACATGGTGAGATTTTTATAAATCTTGATATCATATATGGTTGTAATGAAGATTCATATATAAAACTTAAATTCGTCTCACACCAGATTTTATAATTATTTATTGAGCATTGTTCTTGTGCACTGGGCGCCCACGGGTCGGGTCGGGTCGGATTTGACCCCGATCCGCGTCCATTTATTTATTAATTTATGCGGTAACCTTTAGGTTATACGAGTATAACCTTTATGTTATATGACTATAACCTTTTTGTACAAACATCATAACCTTTAAGTTAATATACTCAGACTTTTTTCAATATAAAATGTAAGATAATATAGTTGAAAACCTTTATGTTGTAATGATTTAACCTTTATGTTATGTTGATTTAATTTTTATATATAAATATCATAATTTTTATTTACTTAAAGAATAACATAAAGATTGTGTTAATATAACATAAAGGTTAATATTATTATGCGTAAATGTTGCATTATTACAACTTAAAGGTTTACAGTGTGTTAAAACCTTAAAATTATATACTTAGAATTATTTCAATCATGTAATATAATTGAAAACTTTTATATTCTTATAACTTAACATTTATGTTATATTGATATAACTTTTATATACAACTATCATAACCTTTGAAAAATATAAAAGTTATATTATTATAATATAAAAGTTAAATTATTATAACATTAAGGTTAAGTTATTATAACATAAAGGTTTAAAAGGTAATATATATTTATCTTACTCTATAAAATATTAAGCCATCAGAATAGAAAGGTTATGCGAATATATCATAAAGGTTATGTAAACATAATGAAAATGTTAGGCGGGCGTAACTAAAAGGTTAGGTGAAATAACTAAAAGGTCATGGAGTGAAATTAGGGTTTGAGCGCGATTTGGGGGTGCATGTCAGCGCGTGGGGCGCGTTCCAGCGCGTTTTGGGCGTGAAAATCACCTCCCGGGTCATATGACCCGAATTGCATAAGTCATGACTCATGCACTTGGTGTATAGAAATAAAGAGTAAGTCTTGTGTGAGACCGTCTCACGGATCTTTTTTCGTGAGACGGGTCAACCCATAACCCATACTTAGAAATTCATATGAAAGTTTGTGAATATGGATTCAATTAATGGGTAATAAGGATCCGTCTCACGAAAACTATCCGTGAGACCGTCTCATATGAGTTTTTGCGAGAAATAATTATGTTATTTATTAGCTACATCCCAGGACCGGAGTATTATTGTTTTCCTTGCAAGAAACCCCAACAAAGTTTGACCAAGCACATATTGCTTCTTATAGATAAAAAAGGACACTTTCCACGTGAAATTTCCTCTATTTTATGATCATATGGACCCATCGTGTAAGAATATAACACATAAATATGGGAGGATTTCCAAAATACCCATTTTCATAAGCTAAGGAACTTTTTTATCCATTTTTAAAAAAATAACTTTTTTATCCAATTTTTAAAGTGAAATCTCCATAATACCTTTAATTTTAGTTATATTTACATAAGAAAAAAATCTAAGAGACTCTACTCGTGTCCAGAAACTCTACTCGCGTCCAGGAAACTCGACTCGTGTCCAGAAATTCTACTCGCGTCTACCTTTCAGATAAGGTTCAACATATCATGAACACAAAATATAATATTGTGTTCACGATATGCTGATACCGTGTTCATGATATGCTGATATCGTGTTCACAATATACTGATATTGTGTTCACGATATGCTGATATCGTGTTCATGATATGCTGATATTGTGTTCACAATATGTTGATATTGTGTTCACAATATGCTGATATCGTGTTCACGATATGCTGATATCGTGTTCACGATATGCTGATATCTGTTCATGATATGCTGATATACTGATATTGTGTTCACGATATACTGATATCGTGTTCATGATATGTTGATATGTTGATATCGTGTTCACAAAATGCTGATATGATATCAAAGGTATTTCCACTTTATGTAAATATAAACTTAAGTTGAGGACATTATTGATATTTCGTCCAAAAAATGGGTAAGAAAGTACATTTTTTAAAAAATGGGTAAATAAGTTCCTTGACATACGAAAATGGGTAAACGGAGGTATTTCCACCATAAATATTACCATTAAAAGATTCAATTGTATGAATAAAGTTAAAAAAACAAAAACTTATATACACCTGAGACACATAGAAACACGAACTTAGGTGTTATACACATGTTCTTCAAGTGTTATATATATATTTTACATGTGTTATGTTGGTGTTATACATATACAGATATCACATGTATATAAGAGTATACATATAATACATGAGTATACAACACGTAATACCTGCAGAGTATATATGTAATATCATATGATTATTAAGTTGGAGATATCATACAAGTGTCGCTCAAGTGAAAAATAGAATAAAAGTGAAAAATAGAGAGGAGAGATTAATTACTTACCAGCATTAACCGTCTTATAAGGGTATCTGTATAATATTCAGGCTCTTTCTCTTGCAACTCCGACATCATTTCAATCATCGTCTTCGTCTTCCCTTCCTCCTCCCCGCCGCGGACGGCAAGCCTGGTCTTACATTCTTGGACCAGCTCCTGCATAAAACCATCCGCCTGCCTCTGCAGCTCATCCAGCCTTTTGTCCCCGCCGCCTATTCCCAACCACCGCAACACCGGCAAGAAATCCTCCATGTACGAAGATCCATACCGAAATATATCCGAAACAATCTGCCTAAACCGCTGCGCCTCCTCCACTTCATCCACCTTCTCGCCGTAGTACCTTTTTCCGGCGATCATCCTCATCATCACGTTCATCGCCAGCTCAAACAAGACCGTCTTCATGTCCACCAACTTCTGCTCATCCGAAGCCCGGCTAAGTATCCTCATCGTTGTCTTAACCTCATCTGCTCGAATTCCGTAAAGCGTTTGCAGCCTCTGAGATGAGAGAATCTGGACAGATGATGTTTTGCGCAAGTTTCTATAGTGATCGCCGTATGGGGCCCATGCCAAGGTAGTGAAGTCGTAGCCCAGGTGTTTCCCGGCGAGCATGTTTGGGCGGTTGGCGAAAACGGCATCGTTTTTGGAGAGGCATTCCTCGGCGGCAGAGGGGGAGGTGACGACCAGGACTCGGCGGGACCCGAACTGGAGGAGAACGACGGGGCCGTAGCGGTCGGAGATGGTGGCCAAGGTGCGGTAGAGTGGGATTTTGAGAAGGTAGAGATGGCCAATAATGGGTAGATTGAAAAAAGGAGTGGGAGGATGGTTTTGTAGTTTGTGGAAGAAATATTTTGTGATCATGTATATTGCTAATGCTATTGGAATGTATAAAACTAATTGAAGATCCATTTTAATTTGCAGGACAATTTCTTAGTATGAATATGCAGGTATATGATATTGTTATACAATTGTGGATCAGTTTCCTTATATAAGAGGTAGACAATCATTTATTTTGGTACGCAATGTAATTTGTGCTTAATAAGCTAATATATTATATCTCTAAAACCGGACTAATCTATTGATATTCGGTTAGGTTCGGCACGTTCTCCCACCTAACAACAAAAAATATATATTTTTATTAATATTTTATCATTATAATTAAATTGATATCAAATAGCCCAATAATTGGTACACAATGTTTGCGCTTAGTATATCATATGAGGGGGATGACCACATCTTGCAAGTCAATTTACATTAATATAAGAAAACAGTTCACGTTTTGTGATTTACATTATTTCTTAATTAACTATATAAAAATTGAGATACTACAAGTGTTCATTTTCCAACATAGATTATAAGTTCAAAATTTTAACACAGGTAGTAATTTCTACGACTTAGATGATATTGTAAAATTTTAAAATTAAAGCGGATAGTAAAATATGAGAATTGAGAAACTAAGAATTACATAAAATTATTAAAAATAAATTAAAATACATGAAAAACTTGTGTATCCTTGGTGTACGTACTTCCAAAGATATTATTAATCAGCTTGATATTAGTTATATAGTTATAAGATATTATTGATGCACAAAAACTCATGTGAGACAGTCTCACGGATAGTTTCCGCGAGACGGGCTCTTATTACCCATGAATTGAACCCATATTGACAAATTTTCATATGAATTGATAAATGTGGGTTATGAGTTGATCCGTCTCACGAAAAAGATCTGTGAGACGGTCTCACACAAGATCTATGTATTCATAAAGTATTGGTGGTGTATCTCTAAAGCTAGGTATTAGTTTGTATACTCATAAGGTATTAGTTGCATATTTATAAAATATAACTTATATAACTGAAATGTATTAGTTAAAATATTATTTAAGGTATTGCTTGTTATATGATATGTATTAAGTATAGTACTTTAAGGTATTATACTTAAAGTTGGGACACGAAGTAATACCCTGAGGACCCACAAGTCCTACTCCCTATGTTGCATGTGAAATCTATATTATTGGACAAGGGTGAAGATCGTGCAATCAATTGTAGATTTTATACATCACAAATCACAAATCACTGATCATCTGATATGTCTAATTTAGAAACCACAACACTCAAGTAAATTAAATAATCTCATTTTTATATCTTGAGAAGTTGAACACAACAATTATAAATTATAGAGTTGAGATATCAAAAATTATATAAATATACCACGCTTGTATAATCTTTTCATGAAATGTTTTTATATACAAATTAATGAAAACGATTTACACAAATCTTGATGGGTATTATAGGAAGGATGACTGGATGAGTATCCATATTATAATTAATGAAAACTATTTAAACAAATTTTTAATGTGAAAATTTTATATGAAAGTTTCAGGTGAAACATGTTTCACTCATCTTCTAGAAATCGACTACCTATATATTATTTGAGCTAGACATTTTAATTTTTAAAGACAACAATAGTTTTCTTTTGGCAAAATATTTTGTGCAACTGGTGCATGGAGTCGACCCGTCCCACGCGCCCAAACACACCTGATGGGTGCGCTCAAACCCACAAAGATTGACTCCAGACAGTCATACCCTCATGTTATGTTAGGGTTACCTTCATGTTATGTTAGTGTTACCCTCATGAAGGTAACACTAACATAACATGAAGGTAACCCTAACATAACGTGAGGGTCACTCTAACATAACATGAAGGTATGATTAACATTCCTTTTTACCTTCATGTTATGTTAATGTTACTTTCATGTTATGTTAGTGTTACCTTCATGTTATATTAGTGTTACCTTCGTGTTATTTTAGTTCAATGATTTTAAACTAAGGGTATAAAATCTGGAGATGGGGTCACATTAACATAACACGAAGGTAACACTAATATAACACGAAGGTAACACTAACATAACATGAAGGTAACGACCAAAACACGCGAAAGGAGTAAAGAGGCACGGGCTGGGCGGGCCAGCACAGCCCACGCGCGGTCTAGTTGAGATCCGTGCAACTTGTGCACATGAGATTAACTCTTTTCTTTTTAATAAGTATTTTAATTTTTTAATTTCATGGATACTGAGTGACATAATTATTGGGGAAAAAAGGCCCCACTTATTCATATTATATTAAATATGTATACTCGAATCTCGTCCACCTGAGACTTTACTACAAGAGACCAACTTTTAATGGGCTATCTTTTTCAATTTTTATAATTTCCTCTATTCTGTTTTGGTGGGATTCCTTGAACTGAAATGTTTGAATGTATACTTGTGTTTTGGGAAAATTACTTTTGAAGTCTCATAACTTAGGACTTGTTCAAAATAGATCGTATAACTTCGTTATGTTCAATTTTGGTCTCATATATATGCTGAAGTGTCCAATTTAAGAACTCTAACGACTTAATTTGGAATGTAAAAAACTAATTGAGGATCCATTTTAATTTGCAGGACAATTTCTTAGTATGAATATGCAGGTATATGATATTGTTATACATATAATTGTGGATCAGTTTCCGCATATAAGAGGTAGACAATCATTTATTTTGGTACGCAATGTAATTTGCGCTTAATAAGGATATTGTATCTCTAAAACCCTACTAATAATCTATTGATATTCGGTTAGGTTCGGCTCGTTCTCCCACCTAACAACAAAAAGTATATATTTTTATTAATATTTTATTATTATAATTAAATTGATATCATTAAATAGCCACCTTAATAGATTTTCATAATTTATTTGTTATAGATTATAATTTGTAAAATAGACTAGATAAAATTAATGTATAGTTTGTACTCGTTTACATCCCTAATTTTAGTTTGTGTAATTCTTGCTAGATTTAATTAATATATATATATATGTGTGTGTGTGTTTTAGTTATATTTCATCAACATATGTAGATTGATATCATTAAGCCACGTTTGTTTGTAAAAAGTTAAACTAAAATTAATATAAACAATTGAATGTAATAATATATAAATATATTATTGAAGATTCGCTAAATACAAAAAGTCAGTTGAAGACATGAGGTCAGGCAGAAAAAAGGTATATATACGCAAGGATAATTTCAATCTTGGTGATCGTATGTATGATTCTTTCAATTTTTAAACAATCTAGTATATGTTTTTCAATTTTGTTATATGTTTTTTTTTTTCCAATTTTAATCCTATATATATATATACATTTCAATTTTTTCCAATCTTAATCAATTTTTCTAATTTTTGTCATGTATGTTTCAAAATTTTCCAATTTCAATCTAATTTTGGTCGAATGGCCATCGGAAAGTCTCACGTGCATCGACGATTTTGATAATTCCAACTGAAATTGGCCAAAAATTGGTAAAAATTTAAACATATAAGATCAAAATTGAGCAACTTGTCTAAAATTGGAAAAAATAGATACATACAGGGACCAAAATTGAAAAACGTATACTTAGTTGTCAAAAAACGAGAAAGGTCTTACATACATGATCAAAATTGAAATTAACCTTATACATAAATTGGGTTAAATGCGTCAAACCCCCTCGTGATTTGGAAAATCGACGTCGCTCTCCCCTCTGTTTTCGAAATTGCAAGAATTACACTTGGGATATCAAAAATTCGGCATACGTCCCATTTATTAGAATTGAAACTAACGCTGTTATATTTTAATTTAAATTTCCTGTTATACCCCTCAAATAAATTAAATAAAATATGATGACGTGGCTTTTAATTTTATTTCTATTTTAAAAAAACGAAAAAAAAAAACTCAGAAACCTTATCTCCTCCCTCATTCTCACCGACAATATTCTGCAGCTTCTCATCTCCACCGCCGCCACCACCACCACCTACACCTCTCATTGAGCACATCCATTTTAGCCCTCAGCGCACACCAGCCACGTCGATAGGCCCGATAAGAAGGTGGTGGAGACTTCAGTAGCAAGTGGGGAAGACGAAGCAGAAGCGGAGTAGATTTGATTTTATCGACGATTATGCGGAGGAGGACGATGATGACGCACTACAAGAAAATTGCACATAGACAACGGTTTTTACCGTTGTCGTAGCCCAAAAACAGGCGTTGTCGTAGGGGTCAGCATTTTTTCACACATAGACAACGGTTATTAATCATTGTCTTAGATACCTCGTAGGTTTGTGGTTCCAAGTAACCGTTGTCTTTTCCATCTACGACAACGCTACAACAACGGTTTTGAACCGTTGTTGTAGACACTTAAGACAACAGTTTTTAATTGTTGTCCCGCCGTTGTTGTAGCTATCTAAGACAACGCTATGACAACGGTTTTCCACCGTTGTTGTAGAGGATAAAGACAACGGTTTTTAACCGTTGTCTTGTCGTTGTCATAAGTATCTAAGGCAACGTTTTAACCGTTGCCGTTGTCGTAGACCCTTACCACAAAAGTTTGAATTCGGATAAAAACCGTTGTCTTATCTTGATATGACAATGTTTTGAAAATTATTGTAGTAGTATATTTTCAACGTTGTCTTTTACAAATTTCAGCAACATTTAATAATTATTATATATTAATTGAGGATATACAAAATAAACATAAAAACATTTCTCCTAGAGTAGTTGTTAATACGAATAAGAGAAACTCTGTTATAGCCATTTCTGTACATTCAATGTACTCTACGGATAGAGGAATACATAGAGTTGAACATAGTAAAATAAGATTTCAAAATATATTCATATCAAATTGAAATCATCTAAAAATTCATACAACAAATATTCATCTAAGAGAAGTTCATAACAAATATCTATCATCAAAAAAGAAGTTCATCACAAACGAGTTACGTTCCATGACAAAGAGATCAAATGCCGTTGTCTATGTAGCTGGTCCAATCCTCTCATCAACCAATCATGCTAACTAAGTCTCCAATTTCACTCCACTTTCAATTGCAATACTAACTCCTCTTGTTCCATGTGGAGGGTACGTATCTGAATACAAACAAATAACACAAACTTTATAGCACTTGAACATCATAATAATTTCATCAATGAAAATAACCATGATATATTCAATCAGATAGCATGAAATGCGTCCCTTTTTCGATCATAGATGAGCATATCATCATAACACGATAACATAATTATGATTCAGTCTAATGAAACTGCAGGCAATCCGTAGCAATGCAAGTAAATGGTCAAGTAGAGAACCATTCAAACATCATAAGAAAACACAACTATAGCAATGAAGACACCCAAAAAAATGGTACAACCCTTACGTGTTCAACCAAACGAGATAATAAAACCATATGTACACCAACACATACTTGCGAACATACTTTCTCAAATCTTAAGGATCAACCAAACAAATCTAATAAAAAAATTAATTCTCATGATTCAACAAATATAATAAGGTTGAGAAGTATTCAAAGTTTTCATCATCACCATCAAGTTATCATCAACACGCAAACAAGAATAAGATTGAGAAGTATTATTCTTTACTGAACTACTTAGTTATCATATTTTTGGGTTATATTGCTGCTTACCTGCCAATTGCAGTACATTAGACTTCAATTTATTCTGTTTTTACAGATAGTGATACAGCAATCAGATTTTCTTTAACATTTCTGCCATATTTAAATTTATTTTTCTAAATTTGACCAACATAATAAATGTTGAAAGATATTTATATACACCTAATACCTTGTTAGTATATTGAAGACTACCTTGTTAGTATAAAGAAGTTGATGACAACATAACATTAAATGGCGTTGCATCAAATGATTCAAGTTTTCAAAGTAGACAAATTCCATGGTGTATAAAGCAATAAAATGAAACAGTGTGCTGAAAAATTAAAAAACAAAAAACAAAAAACAAAAAATGTGGAAGGTGATAAATTCAGCACATATCACCACTTCTCTCTCTCTCTCTCTCTCTCTCTCTCTCTCTCTCTCTCTCTCTCTCTCTCCTTCTAAAACAGAAACAAGAAGCACGAAACAGGCACACTGCATGGCCTTTCTTATCCACAAGCCTATAAAAATTGATGTTCAAAGAAGCTGTTTTTCGGTTTTCTCACGGTTTCTTCAGCTTTTCATGGTCTTTTGCTAGTTTAAGAATGAAATAAAGACTGAATACATCCCAAAGGCATGTGGTATACGTACAAGGGCTTACTGCAAATTAGAAATTAGCTATGGATCACAATTTAAAAGCATAGCCATAATCATTAAAAGCAGGACCAGAACATCATTACTAAAAATGCCAATGCTATTGATAATTTTATAAAACACCAATTCAAGTAGTGAGGATGACAATTTCTTTGAGATGCATATACTTGAACTCAACCTCTACACAATATTATGAGTCTATGACCAGTAAGCTGAAAATTTATCAAAACCAAAAATACAGGTATAACAAAATATCAAGCACTCAACCTCCATTCTCTGGATATCCATCTATTACTTTGACCCCCAAAATCCTGCATTCACCAAATCAAAGGTTCAAGTTTGAAGAAACAACATTTCGTTGAGTTTGTCATTTCTCTCAATCTATACCTGGTAAACTGTTGCAGAAAAAACTAAATTCATAATTTGTCTCTACTGTTTGAGAGAACATGTGGACAATAGTTTGCTTCCAGTTAATACTCTCCCATAGAATACCAAACTAATTATCATGGAGAGGAGACCAAATTCAATAGGTAAAACTGGCAAAAGGTAGAAAAGAAAAATGATTATGATACTCAATGCAATCCCAACAAAACAAGCATAACATACACTGATCTTTCCAAATTGCAACAATCAATCCTGTGCATGTAGTCTTTCTAAGATGGCAATACAAGCAATGAGAAAACATTTTGAAACATGTTTAGGAAACCAGATATTAAGCTTTACCATGCATTGTAAGTTCAAAAAGTATTCTGGGCTTTGTTCACATTAATTTGCTCTGCTTAGAATTCACTAATCAATCAATGAAATAACTTTTGCAGAAATTAATAAAAATTTAAAAGTATTGAGTAGTTGAGTTGTAAGAGATCGACCAGAGATGAAGGTGGGGAAAGCAGCGGCAACCGACGGAGGTGGGGGCAGCAGCGGAGAGGGACGGAGGCAGAGCCAGCAGCATCGAGGGACGGAGGTGGGGGGAGCGGCGGCGAGGGAAAGAGGTACATGAGCTAAACCCATTTCCAACTGATCCATTAGGCAACAAGGCACAATGGCTCTGATATTTTCTCGAGCACTTGGCGGATTATCCACGGAGGTGCACGGCCGTTAAGTGCCCCCCGGGTGGTGGTCAGCAGCAGCTGCTGGTGGTGGTGGTGGAGGTATAGGTGGAAGGGAACCCACCGCTGCCTCCGCCGCCGACGTCGTTCTCCCTGCGGTGGAAGTTGCTGTGACAGTTGCAGGCGGCGCAGTTGCAGGCCGAAGAAGGGCAGAATCCGCTGCCACGCCGATTGGTCGGTGTCGCAGCCATGGGAGAGGACTAGAATCTTCTCGCCAGAGCCGCGGTTGAAAGATGGTGGAAGTTACTCTTCAGGCCTCCATCTCTCCACCGAGACATTGGTTGCTCAGACGGGAACCCCTCCACCATCGATGCAGGGGGCGACGAAACTCTAGAGCAACGGCAATGAGCAGGGGCGAGAGAGCGGCGGCGAGGGAAGGGGAGGCAACGGCGGGCGGCGGAAGCGGCGGGCGGCGGCGGCGGGGTAGCAAATGGAGAAGAGGGAGAGAGCTACCTAGGGTTTTGAGTTGGGGATTGCATTTTAGACACTTTATCATTTTTTACATGTAATACTACTCCTTTAATTTACTTATGACACAATTATATATCTTTATATATATAAAATCACAAACATTTTCTTAAATAGTAATGTTAAAATTTTTCAGCCAAAAACACCTTACTAAATCTGGAAATGATTTTCATTTATTAAAAATAAATGAATAATAAATAAACAAATCATGTTTGATACATATATCTATATATGTATTTATGGAAGTGATATGTATAATAATCTTTTAACATATGGTAAATCAACTTTAATTAGTAATTTCAATTCATATATTTATAATATCATTTAAACAATGTGTGCATATGTGTGTATATATGTGTGTGTGTGAGATATAACAAAATAATCATTTCACATATTTATCTATCTGGTAAGTCAATTTGATTATTAATTTCAGTTGATATATTTATGATATGATTTAAACAATGTATATATGTATATGATTTACATAATATAATATCATATAAAGTTAATTAATAATTTAATTTAATATATCTGAAGTAGTCGATAAAGGATTAGTAATGTTTGTCATATATAATTTGCTACATATATAGATAGATATAGATCATAGATGTAATGCGTGTATAATTTTGTATATTTTTTATCACGTACAAGTCAACTATTAATTTTAAATATCTTTTACTTATATTTAGTAAAATAGCTAAATACATATGATCGATCATGATTTTTTTGAATTAATTTTCCGATTAAATTATGAGTGATTGTGCAAAAATATATACATACCATATTTATATACATTAAATAATATAATTATAGCTAAATATAATTTTTAAACAATGTGTGTAAATTAAACATGACCATGATTGATTTGAATGGATCTGAATTTAATTTTTCAATCAATTTGTATGAGTGATGGTGAAAACATATATACATACCATATTTATATACAATGCTAATTAACTGAAATATCAATCAAACACTTACTCAAAATATATTTCCTAAAAAATTGTCACACATTAAATATATGTGTGTATATGATAAAATTGAAAATACGGTTTCTCTATGGTGTGCTGTCGCCGGCACCCAAAAATAAATGTTCACCTCGACTATCTACTTATGTAGTAGGATAAGCAAGGGGTCGAATCCACAGGGAATAGTGTAATTCAATTGACAATTTCGTGTGTAGAAAGCGATAAAAATATGGGGGGTGATTGGTTTGTTGAACAGAAATTGAAATCATGCATCACAAGAATTTTCAAATAAAAGCAAAAGAGAGAGATATCAAATAATTAAACAATCTAGCCCTCGGATAACCTCACCTAGAACGATTCTTCCAATTTTAAAGGTAGCCCCGATTATCTATACCCTATCTCGAATCTTGCCTCTAAACCAGCGGTACGACCGAACTAGTTCGAATTATTTCTTAAGTTTATTGATTAGAAAGTACGACCCCTAGTCAAACTATCTCAATGAATAACCTCAAAACATGTATTCAAGATTCAATCCACAAGATGCATTAACGATCCAAAATAATAGAGCAAACTAGACTATGAAAACGAAACGTTCGTATCATACGATCTAGACTTCGTTATTTCAATTGCTACTGTATTCACACAATTTAACAATTACGGATTAAATCATGCGAATTAGCTAGAATCGATCAACAAACGTAT
Source organism: Scutellaria baicalensis (assembly GCA_005771605.1). Taxonomy (NCBI): domain Eukaryota; kingdom Viridiplantae; phylum Streptophyta; class Magnoliopsida; order Lamiales; family Lamiaceae; genus Scutellaria; species Scutellaria baicalensis. The sequence goes on along the minus strand of CM016725.1, from coordinate 28,742,129 downwards.
TAAGGTGGCCAATCTCAACAAATTCATCAACCAAACATGCAAAGCATAAAATCAAATAACGAAGAAATCGAGACAAGAGTAAGAAATCGTTACTACTCAATTAAAAACGGGCGAATCATTCAAGGTTTGGCGTCTCCTCGGACTAGAAAAGGTGAACTTAGCCTCTAAACATCATTCTACAAAAGATAAAAATAAGAGTGTTTTTCTTCCTCTTCTCTCTAATTCCTTTTCTCTGCTGCCCTTTTCTGCTCTCTTTTTCTGCTTTTTTACCCTCTCAATTTAGATCCAAAAGTTTTGCCTCTCATATTCAATTTCCCCAAATAAAAGAGTCAACCATCACTTGATTATCTCTAAGATGGATGATGATTGTACCATTTTTCTTCCCCTTCCAAAAATAGAGCTCACTTCACAAAATAAGAGAAGGAAGAAGAAATGGGCTTGATGGAATTGGGCCTCCAATGCGTCTGCAGAGATCATCATTCATTTTCCCAACACTGAACCTCCCAGTGTTGGACTTGTTCTTCATTTTCAGCCCACCTGGCTCGCACCTTTTGGATTTTCAAACTCAATTTGTCCTTCAAACAACCTAGAATTCATAGAGAATGCAAAATCAAAGCCACCGAGACGAGTATGACAAATATCGGGTAAATGCAACATAGTAGTGATAACTTAACTACAAAAAACAATCACATTAAGCATAAGAAATGCACACAAAACCCGACTTATCACTCTATTCTCTCACGGTGGTTCTCTTCTGCTTTTTCTATTTTGTCTTTTTATGTCACGTGTTTTCTCTCATCATCATGACTTTTGTATTCAATATGTGAATCTTTCAAAAACTCTTTGGTCTCAAAAATTTCATTAGTGAGAGCTTATGAGATTCCAGTTTATAGAAATCGTGGTGATACCTTTAGCTATGAAACACTTTTTCGTGATAAAGAGGTAATATTTAAAATAATTGTTTTATTAATATTTGAACTATTTTTTATTTTTATAATATAGTATTTGATCATAATGTTTCAGAGATCAACAAATCATGGATCCATTCGTCGTCCACATATTGAGAAGTTTATGGGAATGTTGAATGAGGGAGATTGATATATTGTTTTGGATTTCACAGTGGCTTAATTGATAGGATATTACAATTGATGAATAAAGACTCTCCTACTCCCATAGTTACTGTTCTTCAAGTGTGCAGAGCAAAATTTTGGAAAAGTAATTGATTTTTATTTGGTTATGAAATTTATTTGATCTACGATATAGTTTCAATGGATGCTTAATAATTGTTTCTTTATCAATCACTTTTGAACAATTTAAGTTCCTATTCTTATTTAAATTTGGAGATGAATGATTTTTTAATGGTATTGCCTATGGATTATTTTTATTGCAATTGTTTTTTCTTTTTACTTACATTATGCAGGAATGCAATGAAGGAACTGGATAGCCATATTATGTGGAGAAATGATAATGATTTTAAAGATTAGAGATTTACACTACAAGATTTATTTGTTTTTTTTGTTTTTTAAATAATAATTATTGAAAATGAATCCAATATTTTGTTTTTGTATTTGTTTTTATTTTTTGAGATTTTTATCATACAGTTTATTAGTTTTAGAGATAACAAGATTATATGCAATTAGTTGTATTATTCCTTCTACATATAAAGAATAATGTAATTCGTTTGTTCACATTTTGTGATTCTTTTATATAAACATTATTCCTTTTTCTTGAATACTATACTTGATTGTAATAATCTCTATAAAATTCATATCCATCATATTCGTTACTGTTAATTATATATTATTAGGTTTTCAAACTTATAAATTAAGTTTAAAATTACAATATCTTATTTTATTACCATATCTAAAAATAATCTTCAGCAATTATAAATATTTAAAATATATAATATATAAGTAGCTTAATTTTATTAGATTACATTTATATACTTTTATTTCAAATCTCAAATAAAAATATTATAATTATATTTTATAAAATTTTATCCTGTGCATCGCACGGGTACAAAACTAGTACTTTATAATAAACATTGTATAACAGAATAGTTATAACTCAATTTATTATCATATATATGTTTAAATTAGTTTTTAATTATAATTTGTTACTTGTTATTTTCTAAAAGTTAATCATAAAGAAATAAAATTTAATTCACTAAAATAATGGTTTCACTTAATTTACCATATATATCATTTATAGTTTAATTAGAATTTTTTTGTTTAAGTTTAATAAAAATAAGATTTCAACTTAACTTAGTCTACAACAACGCTATTATGAGGCTAAGACAACGCTGGAAAGTTACCGTTGTCTTAAGGATCAATGACTACGTCTCTATGACAACCTCATATCATAAGTGTTGTCTTAGAGATCAATGACTACATATCTACGACAACCTCATATCATAAGCGTTGTCTTAGGGCTCAATTTTAACCTAAGACTACGCCTCTACGAAAACCTCAAGTCACACCGTTGTCTTAGGGCTCAATTTTACCCTACGACTACGCCTCTACAATAATGCCAAGAAAAAACCGTTGTCTATGAGAGCATTTTTGCACTCTACGACAATGGTTTTAGCTACGACAACGCCAATTTAGGCTACAACAACGGTTTTTTAAAAAAACCGTTGTCTTAGAGGTATAGTCTATGAGAGAATTTCTTGTAGTGACGATGAGGATTACGGCGGTGGCGGCGGCAAGCGCAGAGGAGGAGAAGGGAAGCAGTGGAGGAGGACGACTTTGGATTCTTTGACGTGGAGAAGGTCGTCGACAGCGACGAGGGGGAGGACGACGAAGATGGTTAGGGTTTCTTTCCTTTAAATTAAATTTCGGATTTATTGTTTAGAATTTTTTTTGGTTTGGGAAGTGATTAGTTGTTAGGTTTGCAATTGGACGCGACAGCATGCTTAGGAAAGTTGGGGTTTTCTGCCCTTTACCTTTGCTGATTTTTATTACCATATTAGTTTTTCTTCTTCCTGGCTTTTCTCCTGGTTTTTGTTGTTGGAGGAGGTTTCGATTGTATTTTTCCGGTTGATCTAATGTTTACTTCACTTGTACTTGATTGGATTGTATTTTCTAATGGATCTAATGTTTACTCTTCTTATGCCTGATTGAATTGGTGTTTAAGGTCTTGGGAAGTATTCATAGTTACAGATTTGATGTGAGATTTGGTGGTGGAGCTGGGATTTGGTGGCAGAGCAGATATAGATTTAAGGTGGGATTTGGTGGTAGAGCAGATCTCTGGGATTTGGTGGCGGAGTAGATACAGATTCGAGGTGGGATTTGGTGGTGGAGCAGATCTTTGGGATTTGGTGGCGGAGCAGATCTCATCCGAGGAAGCAAATATGCAGTAGTTGCGACACTAGGATTCAAATTTTTTTCTTCTTCTTCTTCTTAACGATGATGAGATTGAAAATAATTGAACATAGAATTGTTGAAATCATTATAATTTTTTTATATTTGTCTTTTTCTCAATTATTAAAATTATAAAAAAAAATCTTTTTTACTCAATTATTAAAATTAAAATAAACAATTATAGCTACAAATTATAAATAACACTTGGATGATTAAAATTTCATTTTATCAAATTTAAATTGTAAAATACTATTAAATAAAATTTTGAAATTTGACAAATAGAAAGAAAAAAAAGAGTAAATGAAAGAATATTAAATTACAAACTTAACTTTTGATAATGGGATTTGTTCAGTAATTCACAAACAAAGTTAGGGATAAAATAATCAATTTACATTAAAAGAAGGCTAAAAAACCAACCGATTTCGCATGTGAGGCGCGTGCAATACACTCCCGTGAAGTCTAACGATTTTGGGTATTTCTGTTTCGACTTTCTGAAATCACATGTGTTCATTGTGTGTTCACCTAATTCTTTAAGCTACTCCAGCAAGTGTACAGTGTAGATCGTAGACACGGCAAACAAGGTCGATCCCACAGAGACTATCTTTAGAATTAATTAATTACCTAAATTTTATCCCTAATTTTATCTAAGTTATCAAATCCAAAAGATATAAGATTAATTATGTTAAATAAAAGGTAATAAAAATTCACAAGATCAAACAATTATCTAAGACAGGTTCTAGAACATGCTTTCATTCGATTCTCCCCTCAACATCACCTTGATCAATCCAATTTCATTGATTAATAATCCTATATGAGCAATCACGAATAAAAGTTCTCTCGAGTCAATTTAATCGGTTGATTATTATGCTATCAGAGTTATCTCTACTCGATTTGATGTAACACAACAACTCCCAAAAATACATAGGATTTAAAATCTCATCACATATGTCATTTATCTCTCGATCTCATGTTGCATATATGTCACGTGTTTACTCTTCCGTAATTAAATCTCCTCTCTCGAATTTTGACTTAACTACTTAAACATGCTCAATTAGGGGCCCTCTAATCAAACAAACAATCAAATCATAAACACATGAATAGGATCGAAAAATCAAGAAATTGAATTAAAATCAAAGATCCATCAAGGTTTGAACCGAACTACTTACATATCCTAGAAACCTACGAAAATCTAGCCAGACATAATATTAATCAAATTCATAGACAAAATTGATAACATCATGTCAAAACCAAAATCCAACAAAAAGAAGAAAAGTATAAAGAAAAACACTAAGACGACGATCTTGCGATTCTCGATCTTTGAATTTTCCTTCGTATTTTCTCCTGAATGCTCTCAAAATTTGTGTTTTCTCTTTATGAATGTTTCTGTCTTGATTTTTGGAATTGTTGGGGTATATATCTATTCTTGGGAGTCTTGAAGGTCAAGTTTTGTGATAAAATCCATCTAAAATCGTGTTTTAGATGGATTAGGACACCCGGGCACAGTTGTGCCCCACGGCACGGTTAGACAGTGCCCCGCTGCTCTCTCTCGCTAGCTGTGCACGATCGTGTCCCTAGACACGACTGTCTGTGCGCGGTTGCTCTCTTCTCTGGACATTCGCACACAGTCGTGCGCCAGTGCAAGTCTGACCGTGCGTGGCTGCTTCTGTTCGTGCCTCACTGCACAACTCTGTTTTTCCTCGTTTCCTCCTCGTTTCTTTCTCGATCCTAAATCACATTTGAACTTCATACTTTTTCCACTAAAATCATGAAACTTAGCACAAAATACGTCAAATGCAACTAATATATGAAAAGTAACCAAATTGTTATAAAAACGTACATAAACGCACTCAATTGACCATATAATTGTACGCAAAGTTATAGCAAAATTGACACTTATCATCGTGCAATTTCGGTATCATAAAAGGGTCTGGCGCAACATTTCATTAACACAGGGGGGTTTCGGGGATTTTACCCTACATAAATATGAGCAAATATATAGTGTATTACTTCTCTCTCTCTCTCTCTATATATATATATATAACAAAATTTATATACATCCGGGGCGCGGATCTAGGATTCGTGATCCGAACCCACCTGACCCAACCCATTAGCTTAATGGGTAAATATATATATTTTTTGACTGATTTTTTTACTACATTTCTCTTTCTTTCTAGTGCGGTTTCTCCCTCTCTCTTCCAATTCTCTTCATTTCTTCTTCATGTTTCTTCATCTTCGATTCTTCTTCGCATTTCTTCTTCGTTTCTTGTTTAATTCTTTATTACGGTGTCGAATATTATCAGTGTTTTTGAAGATATTTGAAGATTTTCGGTGTTATTTGATGTTGTAAGTGTGTTATGGAATTTTTATATAGTTTTAATAGATTTCTTTTTAAGCTCATAGATGAATGTGTGTTTTTGTTTTGTTGTGTGTGTATTTGATTTTCTAAGGTTTTTAGAGTTTTTGTGATCTTGTGTATTTCTGCATGTTTATCTATTTTATTTTGAGTTTATAGAGTATTTATTAGTTTGCATGTTTGTTTTTGGTCAAATTCTCTAGGGTTTTTCATCTTGTTTTTTGAGTTTATCTTTCTAATTTGCTTAGTGTATGTGTATTGATGTTTTAGGATAATGGACAAACCAGGTAAATCTACTAAAGTTGTTGGAAAGAGGAAATCTATATTGTTGGATACACGTATTGAGAAGAAAAGATATAAGGAACAAGTTATGAGAACATTGCAAAAGGATCTTGTTATGAAGAAGTAGTAAGAAAAAGGAAATGTTTGTGATAGAAGTTGCAAGGTGAAAAAAAGAACTAAGCAAAAATATTGGTTGATTTGAAAAAAGAACTAGTTAGTAGCAAGAAATTGCAAAAAATTGGTGGATGTTATTGAAAAATATATTTATCTTATAATATGTTAAACATTTAAACATGTTCTGCTTTTATACAAACTCTTAAGGTATCACATTGATAGTCTTGGGGTATTCTGTGTATGCACTTAAGGTACCATATGATTATTTCAGACGTGTCACATGCATATATTCATAACACTTTAGGGTATCAGATAAAGATTCTTAAGGTATTATAAGTTTTACTTAAGGTATCATATGTGTTACCTTAAAAGATATTATGTACATGTAATTTTAGTCATTTGTTGTAAAACTATTTGTTATGTTTTCTTATGCAAAAGGAAAACGTTGTTGTTTACATTAATATGATTGTACTCTGATATTTGAAGGGTTTCACATTTTTATATGTTGTTTATGTTTACTTTGATATTTAGGTATTTAAGATATCACATAAATATGTTTGAGGTATTACATGTATTCACTTAAAATGTCATATTTTTCATTTTTTTATATCATGTTATGATTTTTTTCATGTTTTTTCTTTTTTCAAATTGTTGTAAGATGATCCTCAAACCTGAATATTTAGTAACAATTATGTTGTTAAAGACGAATGAAGAAATTCGTGTTGCAAATAGCACAGACAAAACAAGAAGCAACAAAAAATGCTATGGAGTTGAATAGGTCATGGATGCATGAAAATAGATGGGAAGAGATGTATTTTAATATTTGAACAATCATTTTTTTTTTTTTTTAGTTTTGGGGATCTGGATTGTAAACTATATATTTGTTCAGCCTTTGGGGAATTGATTAAAAGAAATATTTATGTTTTTGATGTTTTGGGATATTTAGTTGATCAATGTCATCAAATCAAGCATGGGCAAATTGATCGATTTTATTTATCTTATATTTTGAATATGGACTTTATTTGTTTGTTTAATTATTATATATTAGTATAATACTTTATGTATTTTAAATTTTTAGTTTAAATAAGTAGCTTAATTTGTATTATTATAAATATTAAAAGTATTAGTATATTTAATTAAAATAATATAATAATCACATTATATATAGTATTATAATTTTGAATATATAATTATATTATATATATATATATATCACATACCGTAAATTACTAGTTTTATATTATACAAGCACACATTGAATACTATATAGAGAAGTAATCTTATTATATAAACATTATATTTTGAAATTTACAAAATATATATATATATATATATATATATATATTGTACAAGAAATTAGAGATAAATCACAATAGACAAGACGGAATCAAGCAAAAGAGATAAATCACACCAACAAATTAATGGTGTCGCAAATATTATGGTGTTAAATGCGTCAAACCCCCCTGCGATTTGGAAATTTTGCGTCTCTTCCCCTTCTGTTTAAAAAATGGCAACGATTATACATGTAATATCAAAAATTCGACACACGCTCCATTTTTTTTGAATTGGATCAAAGGTTGTTAGTTTTCTTCATGAATTCCCAATTATGCCCTTGAAATACAATTTTGTTTTAAATAAAAGAATATCAAAAACAAAAAGAAAAGAAGAAAGAATTGCAGCGCCTCTGCAGAACCATAACCGCTCTGCGTTCAAAGCGCAAATAAAATCCTATATTCTTCCGAAATTCTGAATCAAAATAAAATATTAAAAGAGAGTTAAGAGAACTGATATCATGGGAATTAAAATCCCTAAATCAATTTTTAGTTTTTAAACTGAAATGATAGCTCATGAAAATGGGTTTTGTTTTGAAGTTGATCCCTCTCTCTCTCTTCCTCTCTTCTCTCTCTCCCTCAGTTTATTCCGTGGGTAGATTTGGATTTGTAAAGTTTGGCAAAAGTAGGGAACTTTTAATCTTCTCAGTGATGAAGATGATGAGATAAATCAAATAAAATATAAATTATTTAAATAATAAATTGCTTAAATGATATAAAAAGAAGGTTTAATTTATTTTTATTTAATATTTATTTGGAAATTAGATCAAATGTTAATTAGTTGAATGACACTTGTGTGCCCCAGGGGCATGGTGCCCCCAAATTAATCATTATATGGTGTTAGATATATATTTTACAAGTATTATGTATATACTCTTCAGGTATCACATGTATACTCTTATATACATATGATACTATATTTATAACAACAAGAACCATAACACCTATAGAGTATATATATAACACTTGAAAAACATGTATATAACACCTAGATCCGTGCCTCTATGTGCCCCAGGGTATATAAATTTTTGCCTAATTAGTTGGACAAATATCTATGTAGGAAGTTTTAGTGGAGCTAATTTTCCTAAAAATATTTTCAAATAAGTTTGTGTATTTTTCATTTAGGTCCAAAAATATGTTTAAATTTAGTCATATTTATTTTAGAAATTTTAATTTATATTAGTAAGTTAAAATGAATTTTATTTCCAAAATCTAAAATTATTTTTTAAAGTTTCCAACTTAATAATTTATGTTTTTAAATTAAATCTATAATATATGGTTTCTAAATTTATTGTAATGTGGGCATAAATAACATGTCTATATACAAAAATTTGATTTAAAAATGCATAAATGTGAAACAAATAAAAATATTACAATAAACAAAAAAGAATAGTATGTGATTTTGTAAAGTGAAGTATAAAATGGTGTTCATATATTCAATTAAACAATGAGATAGCATACAGTAGAAAAAAAATTAAATATTTAAAGAAACAATAAAATAATAGATACATTAAAGGCAAAATAAAGGCAAAAACTTTTATGAGTAAGGTTAAGATCCATGCACCTGATCCGACCCATTCACGTGCCCAAAACGCGCATACACGCGCTCCCACGCGCTGAAGACATGTCCTGAAGCTCATCCAAAATTCGCTCAAATACACCAACCTTAGTGTATAGTTAAACCAACCTTTGTGTATAGTTAGACCAACCATGTGTAGGTAGGTCTAACTATATACAAAGGTATGTCTAACATATATAAATGTATGCTTAACTATATATAAAGGTATGTCTAATATATACAAATGTATGTTTAAGTATACATAAAGGTATATCTAACACAACGTAAAGGTATATCTAACATAACGTAGTGGTATGTGCCAAAATTCAAAAATCAAGCCAAAAAAAGATAAGGCATGGAATCTGGGCAGAACTGGTATGTTTAACATAACTTAAAGGTATGTCTAACATATACTATTGGTATGTCTAACATATACTATTGGTATGTGATTTTTTTCAAAAATCATGAGCGAAAAAAAAAAAAAAAGAGGGTGCGGTCCCCCTGACCCGGATCCGACCCGGGTGCATGGATCTAAGATCCATGCACCTGATTTACAAGAGACTTACTCCAAAATAAAAAATCTGGATTGGAAAGGGGTTATATGTTATTTTAAAAAGGGAAATTAGTTTTAGTAGCTCCTCATAGATAAAATATTGGCCAAATAAGCTTTGACCAAGATGCCTAATTTTCGTGCAATTAAAAACTGAAAAATTAAATAAAACTTTAAAAAATTTACATTGTGACCCACAAATAAAACAAATCCTCTCAAAAACACCTTATTCTTGCAAATGTAATTGGACGTTCACTCTCTAAAACTTGTTGCCTCAATTCAATGACAGTTAATTGTACTTTTATTTTTTTGGTCTTTAATTAGTAGTTTTTATACAATTTAATTTAATTTTGTTTCTTCACTTATAATATTAATTGTATATTTATTAAATTAAAGAATCTGTGATGTGAATGTCGTTCGATTAATAGGTTGGGAATTGGAATAAATTAACTAATTTTTGTGCAACTACAGGATTTATGGAGTCAATTAGAAGAAAAATATATCAAGTAGACACCTTTTTTAAAATTAAGGCAAAAACTTTTATGTGATCCGTGAAACCGGGTCGACCCATTCACGCGCCCAAAACGCGTTTCCACGTGCCTCCCACGCGCTCCCACGCGTCTGAACACTTGTCCTGAAGCTCACCCAAAATTCGCTTCAATAAATCAACATTTGTGTATAGTTAAACCAACATTTGTATATAATTAGACCAAACATGTGTAGGTAAGTCTAACTATATACAAAGGTATGTCTAACATATAAATGTATTTTTAACTATATACAAATGTATGTCTAACATATACAAAGGTATGTCTAAGTATACATAAAGATATGTCTAACACAACGTAAAAGTATGTCTAACATAACGTAGTGATATGTGCCAAAATTCAAAAATCAAGCAAAAAAAGACAAGGCATGAAATCTGGGCAGAACTAGTATGTTTAACATAGCTTAAAGGTATGTCTAACATAACGTAAATGTATGTCTAATATAACCTATTGGTATGTGATTTTTTTCAAAAATCATGTGCGTAAAAAAAAAAGATGCGGTCCCCCGACTCGGATCCAACCTGGGTGCATGGATCTAAGATCTATGCACCTGATTCACAAGAGACCTACTCTTTTAAAAATTGTAAAAAAATTATGTCATACCCCCTTTTTTTGAAAGTAAATGATAACAGAATTTTTGACCATAAGAAAAGGGATGTGAGCCCATAAAACATAAATACCCATTTTTTAAAAAAAATAAAAATTATATAAATTATTCTCAAAATCATTTAGCAAAACGTTTAATCATAGATTTAATAAAACATTTAGCGGAAGCAACTCAAATGAATATTTTTTTCCCAAATAAAATTACCATGAAAAATAAAGTAACATTTCTCAAAATTTACCACAATATTTAAATAGAAAAGCGAAAGGTTAACAATTCAAAAGTATTTAAAAGAATTCAATAAACTACTTGTTCACAATCACCATAATTTATATTCTAATTGTCATTAATAATTAAATCAATTCCCACTAACATCCACCGTACCGCCGCATCTGACTCATTATCTGTAAAAGAATGTAATAATATGAGATGAGCTACACTAGCTCAGTGGGGACATGTTTGTCTAAATTAAAGGCAACATGCAGAGCAAGACAAATATCACAACATGACAAGTAAAAAAACTTTTCCTCCTAGCCAGTAAATTCTAAGCACGGCGGGCATACCCGAGGATCGAACTTTGGACCCTTGGACCTTTGGGGTCCCTGGTTAATTCTCATGTATAGATCATAGATCACAACAAGTCTCATACATAGATCAAAGATTACAGCAAGTAATTTCATAAAACATTTTCTCATGACACATTGCATCAATTCATCAATCACTTCACATAAAACATTTAATAAAGACAAACACGTAAAGAAATCCCCACCTTAATAGTTGAAAACCTTGAATGTGTTGATGCATGGATGCATGACCGTATATCAAAATTCCCATCTTTTCATATTCTATTTCCATAACACTATGTGTCTCGAAGTCCTCATTATCTAATATATAAATTTAGTTAATGGATCAATACTATTATCTTCCTTACCTTTAATTATTAAAATAATTAAATGATTGAAATGAAATAGATTAATTTTAAGATTGAACATAAGACTTTTGGAGAGAAAATTATTTGACATGATTTGAATGTAAAAGTTCATTCTAGAACTCATTGAAGAAAATACAATAATGTTATTGGACTTGAAGAATTCAAAACATCAAGTTTAAAAGGGAACATTTTAGAAAACCTCTAACTAGACATGTTAAATTTAATAGCATAATATTACTTGAAATATTTATTTCTCAACAAATATAAGACCGAATGATCCTTAATCTTAAATGTAAATAATAAGGAGTGAAATAAGTAGGACATATGGATTTCATAAAATTCCAAGTTGTATAACTATATGTTTCTCCTTTTGAAACTCAAATTGCATAAATAGTCAAATCTGCATAGCTGTAGAAGAAAATCAAATATTTTGAGAAATATAAATATTTTTATTTTGAAACTTTTCCAGAATATAGATGACTTGTAAATATACAACATTTTCAAAAATCAGATCATTTGAAGACCATTAGCTATATGAATTAAATCCCATTAGCTATATGAATTAAATCCTTAAAGCAGAATCAATGTAAATCGTTGGTCTTTAAAAGATGGATAAATAATAAACTTTTAAATGAAATACACTTTGGATTGAATTGAAAATTTTATTGTAAATGAAAACACACATATTACACAACTGGAAAAGTTTCATAAAATTCGGAAATATATAAATAATTATTTGAATATTGGAATCAGTCACGATAAACATTTCAAATTCCATGAAGGAGGAATATAAAAATTATATTAAATCGTGTAAAACTTGGTTTAAAGTGAAATGTTTATAGAATCTCAAATATACTGTAAAGAATAACATATTAAATTTTTATAAATTTCGGAGCTCGGTAAATATCATTTTTTATATTTCTAAATCAGAGTGTTTAACATGTAGATTTAGGGCTAGATGGAATATAAAAATCATATAAAATTCTATAAAACTCCGATTGACTTGAAAATTTAACAGAATGTTAAGAAGACATCTAGGGACAACATACTAAAATTTCATGGAATTCGGAGATGTATAAATATGAATTGAATTTTGAAAGAAAAAACATGAATACTTTTATTTTGAAGATCAAATTGTCTCTTTGTTATGGCTGAAACGGGATATGAAAGAAGATGATTTTCATGGAATTTGGTTGCTGGAAAATCATGATTTTCATAGATGAATATGAAAGGGTTTTGGAAGAGCCGGTGAATTTAGGATTTCTATTCCTCAAAAAACGTAGAATTTGAGTTTGATTAGGTTTAAGAAACTTATATATGTATTCTATTTTGTAATGGGCTCAACAACTTAATGGGCTTATATCAACATATAAAATATATTATATCATAAGATTCAAATTAATTTATAATGCTCTCTTACTAATATTATATTTTAATTATTTATTAAATTTTATATCTTAAAATTTGGGGATATTACATCCCTACCCCTTAAAAATAATTTTGTCCTCGAAATTCAGCAACCTCCCATAGCTTCTATTGTTCAAAGGCATCTTATCTTATCTTTCAATTAAATTGTCTTCAAGTTGATTATAAAATAATTACACATCATTATGTATAGCTGTCAATCTAACTATTTACTTATGTTCTTCTTAAGTCTTTAGGTATGTCTTTAATAATACAGTTTCGTGCTTCTAATGGTCACTATAGCATCATTGTAATTTCTATTTGCCTCAAATATATCATACTCTTCTCATTCAAATTCTAATACTCATCATTTATTTGATTCTAAAACATGGGTTCCCAATAACTAAAAGGACATGCATGCATGAAATTTTGAAATAACTTTGTAAAACATGGAATTCGAAATAAGTTTGTAAAACATAGAACTTGCAAAACCAATGTTTCACCATTCTTCATCATCCTTCTTCCTTTTCTCATGATCATCAACCTCGTTGAAATAAATGCATTGAAACTTTATTATTTTACATACCTCAGTGAAATTAATGCGGCAGAGTAGGATGACAGTAGCTAGTACAGACTCCTTTTTAAATCATTTTAATTTAGCTTTCAACTTGAAAATGAATTGAATCTGAAAATGAATTTTTTATATTACCTTAATTAAAACACATTTTATAGAATTTTTTTTATTTTAACGAGACTACAGAAACGTCGACTCTCTCTCTCTTCTCCTCTCAATTCTCTTTTTTCTCTCTCTCTCAATTCCCCCTTGCACATACTCATCCAAAATTATTATGGAATCAGGGAAACAATCTATGTTGAGAAGAATGACAATAATAAAAGTAGGATATGATTGAATTTAAGATGAAAAAAAAGAATCATATATTTAAAATTCGTTTTGAGAATAGAAAAATTGATGATGATATTCAAGATTGCAAAAGAACAATTGAGATGGAAAAACAAACGGTAAATTTTCATTTGTTTTGCCAAACGAAATTGGGAAGATGGAGATTTCTAGGAAATTACCGTACGTAGTTTCTTGAAGGCTTAGGGTTCTCTAATGATATTATTTTAAATATATATAGACATAAGAAAAGAGATTTCTTAATCCATTTAAATTAATTTGTTTTGATATGGTAGATCTTTATGGAGATTTTGTTGAGATTTGTATCTTTTATATATATCTTTGATTTATTGTTGGATTATAAATTTTATGTATCAACTTATTAGGAACACAAATCATAGATAAACTCTAAGCATCAATTAAATCATAAAAAAAATTCTATTAATTAATTAAGATCATGAACTTGTCACGGAGATTAATTGTAAATAAATTACATTAACTAATTAGAATTATCAACTTGTTGGGGATAGAACTTAAACAATCTTATTATTTAACTAAAATCATATGAGTGAGATTTTGGACTTTATTAAGATTCAAAATAAGTTATTAGTATTAATACTTACAATTTATTGGTAAGGTTATAAAAATTATGAAAATTATTAAATTCTAAGGTTAAAAAGTATTATGGGTTTAAATAACACTTTTATATATATATATATATATATATATATATATATATATAACAATAGAACCACAAGAAAAAATGGCAAGTTTTGTGTTTTCCCGCTCAAAAGAAATTACTATTTAAGGAAATATGTATTTTTTTAGTATTTTTTGTATTTTCACATTATTTTTAATTTATGTGAAATATTTGTCATTACTTTGATTTTTCAGTAAAGTTAAATAGCAATGATGATTGTACAGACAATGATTCCCAGAGGAGATGAGAAGACATTTTCAAACTGGTATATAACATTAAAAAATTATTATTTACTAGCACCTTTCTACCTACAACAGTCTTGATTAGATAAAAAGTCTTGATTAGATAAAAAAATAATGATTAATAGCTTTTTTGCATACTCAAGAAATTTAGTTAATAATAATATTTCATTTGATGGAAAAAGAATATATACACCTACAAACAAACCTGTTCAATGGAATCAATAATAATCATTGCAAATAATTTCAAAAATAAAAAAATTTACAAATCATACAAATTAATGGTGACTTTTCACCTGCCATCATACAAATATAAATAGTGGTGATGCATTTTCACCAAGGCAAAAACTTGGGTGCACCCGAGGTATGGATCTTAGATCCGTGCCCCCAACCTGACCCGGCGCGTGGGCCATCTTCATGCGCGCCCACGCGCCCCCACGCGCGTCTGCAGCTGTGCTGGTGTGCGCTCGCGCACACCAGATTCCATTCAGTGATAGGTATTATACACATACTCTTAAGGTATTACGTGTATACTCTTAAGGTATTACATGTATACTCTTAAGGTATGACACATTTTTAAGGTATGACACATTTATCTTTAAGGTATTGAGTTTAAAACATAAGGTATTACATATGCACCTTTGAGGTATTACATATGTTAGTATTATAAGGTATTGCATACTCATCTTTAAGGTATTACTGCTTTTGAGTATAAGGTATTACATATTCAGCTTCAAGGTATTACTGTTTAAACTTTAAGGTATTACTGCTTATAGTTTAAGGTATTACATATTTATCCTTAAAGTATTACATAAAATATGTTTCAGGTATTACATAAAATATGTTTCAGGTATTACATAAATATGTTTAAGGTATTACATTTTTATCTATATGGTATTACACATTCATACTCACATTTAAGGTATTTGATAATCACTTTTCAGGTATTACATAATTCTCTTTCGGGTATTACATAAATACCTTTAAGGTATTACGTGTATGCTTCTGTGGTATTACATAATATATCTCGATTTTCATTATCTTTCTCTTCGAAATATTTCTGCAAATCATCTAGTGGTATGTTGGATGCAAGATCTATAGTCACAATTGGTAATTCTTCTATGTCTATCCCCATCACGAAGGTTGAAGAATACAATATCCACCTCGATCACCCCTCCCCACCCCTCTTCCTCCACACACACACACACACACACACACACACCTCCCTCTTTCTCTCTCTTCAACTTCTTCTTGCTTTTTTTTTTTTTTTTGATGAGAGAGACAGAGAGATTGAAGCTTCAAGCTCCATTGATATCTTCACTTGCAGAGTAAAAATCAGTTCTTTATCTCCTTATCTTTCTTCAACAAATTCGCACAAAAGCTTCTCCTTTTCCACTCACTTGATTGATTATTAATTCCGTAGTTTTCTGTGCTTAAAGATTTTGAAGCTCTAAAAAGTGATTCTCTTTTCTTCTCCCGAACAAGAAATTGTGGTGGCTGGTGAAGAGAGAGAAAGAGAGAGAGGGGGGAAGAGAGAGAATGAGAGAGGATGATTCCAATTGGTTTTCAAAATGGGAAGATGAATTGCCCCCACCAGAAGAGCTTATGCCCTTATCCCAATCCCTAATAACTCCTGATCTAGCACTAGCCTTCAACATCTCCAACACCCACCACGCGTCGCCACCGCCGCCTCTGCCCCACCCGCCGCAATCATTAGTTTGGGCTTCGAGGGATTTGAGTTGCCGCATTGAGGAGCATTTTTCGATGAAAAATTGGAGGCTCTGTAAAACAAAAAATGGAATTTGGAGTGGTGGGAAACATATGGAAAATCAGTGTTGCAGATGGAAGTAGATGAAGGAAGAGGAGGATGAAGAGGAGGATGAAGAAGAAGAAGAAGAGGAAGAGGAGGAGAAGAAGAGGATCGAAGAAGAAGAAGAAGAAGAAGAGGAAGAAGAGGAGGAGGAGGAGGAGGAGGAGGAGGAAGAGGATCGGAGAAGAAGAAGAAGAAGAAGAAGAAGAAGAAGAAGAAGAGGAGGAGAAGAAGAAGAAGATCGGAGAAGAAGAAGAAGAAAAAAAAAAAAGATCAGAGAAGAAGAAGAAGATGGAAAAAATAGAGAGAAAAAAGAAAAAAAATATATATATATATATTTCGGGTCGGGTTGGGGGTACGGATCCTGGATCCGTACCCCGGGGGCATCCAAGTGCTACTCTTTCACCAAACATGTTGCAGCAACATACACATGATAATTCCAGCCTCACTTTTACAAGTATGAATTTTATATTTTGACAATATACAATAATTACAGCCTCAGTATATTATGTTGTCTTAACATGATGGCTGCTACTTTGTAGATTCAATGGCTCCTACCTTTTCTATTGTTTGTGAAATCGGCCATCAAGAACACAATAAGCATTGAAGTTCTGCTTGATAAGGGCTTATCAAATACCTGTATTTAACAACAAACAGATTTATCAAAGCCTCGAATGTGTTTTCCATGATTCAGAGGTAAATAAATCACATTATAAGTTTCTGCATTTGTCTTTTTTTACTGAAGAGGAACATGCCTAAAAACTCTACTGTTTTGTTTTTGTGTAACAGGGGGCAAGGATCCATGCAACAGTAAAGCGTGATTACATGACTCGATTCACAAACCTTATGACTGAAGGACACATTTATGCCATAAAAACTTCGTTGTTCTTCAGAATAGGATGAAATACAAGACAACGAACAATAAATACATGTTAATGTTTATTAATGAGACCAAAGCTTTTGAGATATTTGAGGAAAGTTTACCATCGTTTATGTATGACTTTCGTCCATTTTCTAAATTGTTGGTTGTGGAAGACTTGAACGAGACTGAAATGTTTGGTGAGTTTTCTTTAAATTTTAAGTTTCTTAAGATAATTGTTGTACAATTACTTATTTTTGAAATTTATAATAGCCTGACATGTTATTTTTCAATTGTAGATGTCATAGGTCGGGTTGTTTGTGTTAATAATCCTATTACCAAAATTCGTGACAATCGAGAGAACAAATGGATGGAGATAGTGTTGGAGGACAATGAGTAGGGAGATAGAATTTTCATTTACAATGCATTCTTATGTTTTATAATACAATTTTATTAATTAGCTAACTGCTTTATGCTGATTTTGTTATTAGGTTGTACTCTATGGGATGAATTTGTTGGTATCATGATGGAGTACGTTAGGGCTGGATCTGAGGAGCCTCCAATTCTGATTTTGCAATTTTGTAGAGGGAAAGTATTTAGAGGTAATGAACAAAATATTTAGTGGTGTGTGTATAATGTTATTCTTAAATGTGTCATTATACAAACTGTTTTTATTTAGTTCTAAATATATAACAAACTGTTATTGTAGTCCTAATAGTATTCCTAATATAACAACTTATACTCTTCACTTTTACTATTGTATAGACCGTGTAACACTCTCTACAACTTACAACACAACAAAAATGATTATAAATGAAGATTCTGATCTGGTTGCAGAATTTAGAATAAGGTATTTTCAGTATTCATTTTAATATTTTATATAAATGTTAATAGGTTATAGCAGAATTTATATATTATTATTTTTGCTTCATATTTTGTAGGTTTTCTGAGTCTAATGGTTGTGGTGGGGCAGTAAGAACACTTGCAATGAATTCAGTAGTTGGTGGGAAGGAATCCACTTTTGCTGCAGCACAGAGGACAATTGAACAAATAAAGAATGGAGGAGAGGTAAACTATTGGTTTCATGAGATTTGATTGTTATATTTAAATGAAAGTCAGATTACTTCTAAACTGTTATTTTTTTCCTATATAAAGGTTGGATGTTTTTGGGTGAGTGCAAAGATTATTGACATAGAATAGACCCGATGGTGGTATATATCGTGTACCAAATGCTACAGAAGATTTGATAGGGTTGAAGATCGCTTCTATTGTTCAAACTGCGATGTATTTGAGTCTAGAGAAATTCCAAGGTATTATTATTTTAAAATGCAAATGATGATTTTTTTTAGTTTTTTGTTTTAGAAGCATCTAAGGTTGACATGATTTTACAGGTACAGAATTGAAATTTTGGCACAAGATAACACTAACAATGCTAATCTATTGTTATGGGACCCTCAATGTATTGAGTTGATTGGAAGAACTGTAGCAGATTTGAGGGACAGTATAGATGAGGTTTATTAATTTAATAAACATTTAATGTTTAGGTTGTAAGATTAAGTATAATGCAACTAACATATTTTCTATTTAAATTACAGAATGTTGATCATGGTACAATACCCAAAGCTGTGAAAATGCTACTTGGACAGGAGGTATATTTCAAGGTTCAAGTAAGACCAGATCAAGTTTCTGAATTTCATGGTGCCTATACTGTGAAGAAGATTTCTAAGGATAGCACTCCTTTCTCGAAAACTTCAATATCAGTGATTGATACTAAGGTAATACATATTAATGACATTTTCAAGTGTATTGTGTCTATGTTAATATTATAACATACAATCTGATATTATGATTTTTGATGACCAGGCCAATGCAGACACATCAAAAGAGGAGTCAGATAAAGATAAGGTATTATCGTAGGTTTTACATTTGGTTTACATAAGTCATTAACCTATTTTCTTTAGTTTATAATTTTGTTACATTTTAAAAATAGGTATTGATGAAATACTCTTTACACAGGTGCAGGTGATTGAAGAGGAGGTGACAACTCCAGCAAAAATACAATCTCTTGAGAAGGGGAAGAAGATACTGGAAAACTCAGGGATAAAAAGGAAATTGCTTGATGGTTTTTCAGATGAGGAAGATGGGGGGAAGATGGTCTGTATTAAACAAGAGAATGATTGAATCATTATTGGGGATGAATGTTTTTTATTTGTGTTTTTTTTTTTTATCTTTCTCATCTATCTCTTCAGAACATTTACTTTTTTTTGCTTTTTGGTGGACATCTATTATGAAGAGTTAATGATCTTTTTGTGGGTCAAATCAGAAATCTAAGAATGCATAACTAAACACATTATAAATCTATCAATAGTTTTTCTTTTCTTAATAACAAATCATAATTATTGGTTTCTTAAATTTGCTTTTACATTTGCCATCTTTTTAGATTTTTATTTTTCGAAATAGATGTTTTAGGACATACATGACATGAATTGTTCCTACATTGAATTATTCAATCTTTCAAATTATTGGATCTTAAATTTATCTTAAAGTTGTAGAATCTTTGAGCAATCATCTTTAAATGTTTGAGGAAAACATGAATAAAACAAACAAAAAAAAAACCCATATATATATATGTAACACTTAATCAAATTAAACAAACAAAGGTTTGTGAAAAAGTTTTGGGCCAAGTTTTGAAAAAGCTTTGACTTAATAATGATTGTTAGATTATTTAGAATATTTGGTCTTACATTAGGATGATTTGTTGTTAAGTAAATTTAATGTACAACTTAGTATACTTAGATTCTAAACTATAACACTCCTTATTTCTTTTATTAGCTTCAGTTCATATAAATATAAGCCCACAATTATGTACCACTTTAGGTTTTAAGTTAAATAATATGATATTATGCATTTCATGTACTGAATCATTTGGTATCTCAGTTAGTATTTCATCTAAATTATTAGAGCACATTATCCCAAAAAAAAAAAAGTAATTTCAAACTTTAAAACTAAATCAAGTATTTTATATTTAATTATTCCAACACATAATTCCAATAGAAAACAAAAATCATACCTAATTTTCAACTATAACATGTATTTAATATTAACTTGAAAGGTTAATCTAGACTTATCTCAGTGCATCCATCATGATCATTTACTAAGTGCATTTGGCTCAAACTCAATATCTGATGACTCATGTGTAGATCATCATGTGTAGGACCTGAGACAACATAAAAAAAATTATATTATGGAAATTTATACTTCATTTAGATTTGGTTTCCTAGAAATAAAATATATATCCTTACATGAATATAAGATGTCATATGAACGTCACTGAAATTAAGTATCAAGTCTTAACCATGCATATGATTTATTTCAATGTAATATGTTTCTATACATGTGTATATGATAACCAATATAGTTAATTTATTGTTATATTATGCTACTTATTTTCTGAACCACTTATTCATGATACATGCATGTATATATATATATATATATCAGTACTCATATGATTTTTTTCTACAATATACTCAATAGCTGCAATTCAAATAAGATTAATAATTTTCTAGGTTGTTTTGTTAGTTTCAAGGAGACTTTTGGTTTCCCTATAAAGAAAACCATCACATGTTTGGTACATCCTTTTAAATAACATGATAACACATTGAAAATTTTGTTTTCTCCCCACTTATCTCTCATTCTATTTACAATAGACATATCTAAGTTTTTGGTTTACAACAGCATCAAGCATAGACAAAGTTTGCAGAATCAAGGACAAAATCAAGCACATAAAATTTTCCAGCTATGAGATAGCTTACAAAGTCAACTATATTAGGTAGAAAACGAAGCAGAGATCAATCAAATATACAAGGTATTTTATTTTCTCTGTAAGTTTGATGGTCCTCACTGATTTTCGACTACTACTTCTCTTGAGGGATACTTCCGACTATCTTTATAATTACAGTTATTACTCTTTACAGTTGGATTTATTCTATTTATGGTTTATACAATTACAATAAATTGCATGTTTGATTTCTGCTAATTTCTTAAATCAAGGAACACTAACTATGAAGATTAAGCTTAGTGAAACTTAGCTTTCAAAGTTTGGAAATTTTTAGAGGACATTGCTTACTTTTGCAGTACATGAAACCTGTCAAAACAGAAAAAATGAAGATGTTAGGAATATTTTTAAACAGATTTGGCAATTTGTAAAGAGAAAATGCCAATATTTGTAAAACAGTGAAAATAATTCAAAGTACAAACCCTTAATACAGTTTGGTATCTGATAAAAACATGAAAAATGGTCCGATTTGTAAAATTTCTCGAACAAGAAAAACAGATCAACTTAAATCGATTTAAAAAAACATCACACAAGAAGGAAAAAATATTTGCATAAATCTGAAAAAATTAAACTGATACAGAGCTATTTACTCATAAACGAGGTGTTTCAAAGTAACCTGGAGAGAAGCTGGATCGAGATTTTTTTCTGAAAAGCCTTGAATTTTAAAATTCAACACATAACATACCATTATAATCAAGAATGATCGATTTTATCAACTCTTACCAAGAAGATCAAGAATCGATTCATACCACATAGGTGTTCATTAACGAAATCGAACAGAACACACAAAATGATTATTTTGCTAGATTCGTGAGTTTGTGGGGGGATTGCGATTTGGGAGAAAAAAGGATTTAGGGTTTTTGAGGCTCAAAGTCAAAAGGAATAGTGACAGCTAAGGTGATACGTTTCGGTGGATTATTTTGCTTGGTGTATTGCGTGTATAGAAACACGCCATATTTGTGAAGAATTCTGGTTTTTTTTTTTTTTCCTTTTTTTTTTTTAAGGTTTTGGTGGGTGGCCCAATATAGTGGTGGTATTACAATGTGTAGTTCAGGCCCATTAAAGCTAAATAATAATTTGTGTAGTTTAAACTCATTTATATAAACATCATGTAATTGACAATATTTTATTCTTAAATAATTGTGTGAAATTAAAAGTAACGCATTTTACACTTTTTACACGTATCATTTAATTTCTGAATTGGTTGTATCATATTTAAGTTAATTGATCGGCGTAATAGTAACATATTTATAATATACAATGAAATGCTCTCATATTAATTCATATTTTATTTATATATCTTATATAGAAAATAGTGTTACGATTGAAGATCATCATCCGAATGCTCAAGATGCAAGTCATTCTGGAAACATTTTCATGCCATCTTCTCTCACTCCACATAATAATGTTACCAATGGTATTTTCTTAAATCATATTTATGTAGTTATGTTGCATTCTTTTGTCATTTGATTGTTATAATTAAATTCATTTTAATTTGCAGCTTTTGCTATCCCCTCCTTCCATGGTGGAGTTTGTTTAATGTCTAACTCTCTATCAAATACATCTGATGTACCCACTATTGTCCAAGTTACCCACTATTGTCCAAGTTTCCAATCAATCTACGATTATCGACATAACCTTTGATGAAGAGATGACAAGTGATTCATTTTCAACTCATAATGAGTTAATATCACTTCAACCAAGGTCATCCTCAGTAGAAATGAATTATATACAATTTAATCGTACCAATTAATTAAGCATTTAAGTGAACTATTGACTATTATTTTGTGTTAATTTGCTTATATATGTTTTGTAATGTTTTTTTGAAGGTGTTGGTCGTGTAGAAGCAGCACAAACTAATGTTTTAGTTGGTAATATACGATGTTATTATTGATTATTTTATCATAGCATTATTCAAAACTTTCTAATCAATATTCTTTCTTAACAAAATATACTGACTTTGGTGACCCGGACTTCAAATGTCAGTTTTGTGATGCTATATTTTGGTATGGTGAAAGATTGAGATCTTATGCAAATACAAGAAATCCAAAATACTCATTATGTTGTATGCAAGGGAAATTCAACTTCCTCCATTAAAAGAACAACCAAGGGCTCTATTTGATTTGTTCTTTGGTAAAAATGAAAAGAGCAAACATTTTTTGGACAATATCAGATCTTATAATAAATAACATGTTCTCATTTACCTCAATGGGAGGGAAGATTGATTCATCGCTTAATAAAGGCAATTCACCACCAATTTTTAAGTTGCATGACCAAAATTTTCATCTCATGAGAAGTCTTTTGCTCGTAGATGGGTCATCACCAAAATTTGCTCAGCTATATATTTATGATACAGAAAATGAAATTGAGAACCGAATATCATCTGTGAGGTATGAACAAATTCCTACTTTTCTAAACACGAAATATTTAGATTGTCTAAAATTTTATCTTATTATTAAATGGTTTTTTAAAAATTATCTGTTTTTTAGGTCAAAAGAAAATGCAAGTTCTCTACATACAGAAATTGTTTCTGAACTAAAGGACATGTTGGATAAACATAATGTATTGGCTAAGACCTTCAGAATGGCAAGAGATAAAATAATTGAAATGAGAGGTGCAAATATTCGATTAAAGCTTATTGGACGTAGAGGGGCTGACGCTAGAAGGTATAATTTGCCAACTGTTTCAGAAGTTGCTGGTCTAATAGTTGGTGATCTTGATGAAAGTTTGGGAGATAGATATATCATTGTGAAAACGAAGACAGGACAATTGAAAAGAATAAATGAGTTGAATGCTGCTTATTTAGCACTACAATATCCGTTGCTTTTTCCATATGGTGAGGATGGATACAGAGAAGACATTCGATTTTCTTATTCATATACCCTTGCAGCTGGTGGTAGGAAAAGAGTTAGCATTAGAGAGTGGTTTGCTTATCGTTTGCATGAGAGAGATAACATTATCTCATCGCTTTTATTGTCTAGGTGATTGACTCAACAATTCATTGTTGATGCGTACACTATGGTTGAATCTGCAAGATTAACTTATATTCGTTTGCATCAGAAGCAGTTACGGTGTGAAATGTACAAAGGTCTTCATGAGGCGCTTCTTCGTGGCGAGACCGATCCATGTTCCAAGGGTCTGCGCATTATTTTGCCCCCTACCTTTACTAGAGGAGCACGATATATGATTTAGAACTATTAAGATGGGCGGGATATCCTGATTTATTCATCACTTTCACATGTAATCCCAAATGGCCAGAGATAATTCATTTTCTTGACAAAAGAGGCCATAAAGCTGAAGATCGTCCGGATATAGTGTGTCGTATTTTCAAGATGAAACTTGATTCCTTAATTAAGGATCTGCGAAGCAATAAAGTCTTTGGCATTATTAAAGCAGGTCCTTATGAATGATTTATTAGTTTTTTTTTATTGATTATGTTTTATTTATTATTGTATTTGATTTTTTCAATGTTTCTTTTTTCAGTTGTCTACACAGTGGAATTTCAAAAACGAGGTCTACCACATGCTCATATCTTATTGTTCATGTCTAAAGAAAATAAATATCCTACACCTGAAGATATTGATCGCATAATTTCAGCTGAAATCTCAGATGAAAAAATAGATCCTATTTATTACAATGCAGTTAAGGAGTTTATGATTCATGGTCCGTGTGGTGTGGCAAGACCAAATTCACCTTGCATGGTTGAAGGTCGTTGTACGAAACATTTTCCAAAAAGATTTATTGAATGCACAATGGTTGATGATGATGGATATCCAATTTATAGACGCAGAGATAATGGTAGATGCATTTTGAAAAGTGGGATTAGACTGGACAATAGACATGTTGTACCCCACAATCGATATTTACTGTTGAAATATGGGGCTCATCTGAATGTTGAATGGTGCAATCAGTCTCGATCTATTAAGTATTTATTCAAATATGTCAACAAAGGTCATGATCGGATTACAACCACATTTTATGAAAGTGCCAAGAATTAGGATGCTCCGGATATTGTTGATGAGATAGATTTATTTTATGATTGTAGATACATTTCTCCATGTGAGGCAATGTGGAGAATCCTTGGTTTTGAAATACAATATAAAAATCCTCCTGTTGAGAGACTTGGTATTCACCTGCAAGATGAGCAACCAATTTTCTTTTCTGACACTGATCCAATTGATGTTGTAATGGATAGACCATATGTCAATCATAGCATGTTTTTGGCTTGGTTTGAAGCGAACAAGAAATATGTAGAGGCAAAATCACTTACCTATAATGAGTTCCCCAAAAAAATTGTTTGGAAACAAGCAACTCGAGAGTGGGTCCCGAGAAAAAGAGGATTCTCATTAGGACGTATATCCTATATTCCTCCTGGTAGTGGTGAACTATATTATCTTAGGTGTTTGTTGAATATTGTACGTGGACCAGAGAGCTTTGATGATATAAAAAAAAATTTAATGACGTGCAATATTCCACTTACCGTGATGCCTGCTATGCATATGGATTGTTAGATGATGACAAAGAATACATTGATGGAATGATCGAAGCAAGTCATTGGGCATCTTCTAATTCACTGAGAAATCTTTTTGCTTTACTGTTGTCGTCAAATTCATTAAGTCGGCCTGAAGTCATTTGGCAACAATGTTGGAAATACATGTCAGATGATATATTATATAGACAACGACATTCCTTGAATCATGAAGGTATCATTTTTTTTTTCAACTAAACTTTAAAAAAAGGGAAAAACTATATATTTATCTTCAATGTGAAAAAACTTATACATTATTTATTATTTTGCAGATCTGGTTTTGACTGATGATGAGATTCAAAACCTGATACTGGTGGAGATTGAGACAATTCTCCGTAAATTTGGTAAAAGTTTGAGAGATTTTGAAGGTATGCCTTTGCCTGATAAGCGTGGTTGTTCTGTGTTGCAAAATAGGCTTATTTATGAAGAGTTGAGGTATGATCGAGTGGATCTTACAGAAGAACACAAAAGGTTGGTTAGTAACTTGAATAATGAGTAGCGCCATGTGTATGAATCGGTGATTAGTGATGTTAACTCAAATACTGGTGGTGTCTACTTTGTTTTTGGATATGGTGGCATTGGAAAAACATTTGTTTGACGAACACTATCTGCTTATTTATGATCTAAGGGAGAAATTGTTTTGAATGTTGCATCCAGTGGGATAGCATCTCTCCTTCTCCAGTAAATATAAAGGTATTCATGTTTTTTCTTTCAAAATTCAATTCATATTTATACATCTCTGAATTCCATGAAATTTTAGTATGTTGTCCCTAGATGTCTTCTTAACATTTTGTTAAATTTTAAAGTCAATCGGAATTTTATAGAATTTTATATGATTTTTATATTCCTTCTAGCCCTAAATCTACATGTTAAACACTCTGATTTAGAAATATAAAAAATGATATTTACCGACCTCCGAAATTTATAAAAATTTAATATGTTATTCTTTACAGTATATTTGAGATTCTATAAACATTTCACTTTAAACCTAGTTTTACACGATTTAATATGATTTTTATATTCCTTTTTCGTAGAATTTGAAATGTTTACTGTGACTGATTCCGAAATTCAAATAATTATTTATATGATTCCGAATTTTATGAAAATTTTCCAGATTGTGTAATATTTGTGTTTTCATCTACAATAAAATTTTCAATTCAATACAAAGTGTATTTTATTTAAAAGTTTATTAACTATCTCTCTTTTAAAGACCAGCGATTTACATTGATTCTGCTTTAAGGATTTAATTCATATAGCTAATGATCTTCAAATGATCTGAGTTTTGAAAATGTTGTATATTTACAAGACATATATATATGTTGGAAAATTTTCAAAATAAAAATATTTATATTTCTCAAACTATTTAATTTTCTTCTACAACTATGCAGATTTGACTATTTATGCAATTTGAGTTTCAAAAGGAGAAACCTATCGTTATACAACTTCGAATTTTATGAAATCCATATGTCCAACTTATTTCACTCCTTATTATTTACATTTAAAATTAAGGATCATTTGGTCTTATATTTGTTGAGAAATAAATATTTCAAGTAATATTATGCTAGTAAATTTAACATGTCTAGTTAGAGGTTTTCTAAAATGTCCCATTTTAAACTTGATGTTTTGAATTCTTCAAGTCCAATACATTATTGTATTTTCTTCAATGAGTTATAGAATGAACTTTTAGATTCAAATCATGTCAAATAATTTTCTCTCCAAAAGTCTTATGTTCGATCTTAAAATTAATCTCTTTCATTTCGATCATTTAATTATTTTAATAATTAAAGGTAAGGAAGATAATAGTATTGATCCATTTACTAAATTTATATATTAGATAATGATGACTTTGAGACACATAGTGTTATGGGAATAGAAGATGAAGAGATGAGAATTCTGATATACGGTCTTACATCCATGCATCAACGCATTCAAGGTTTTTCAACTATTAAGGTGGGGATTTCTTTACGTGTTTGTCTTTATTAAATGATTTATGTGAAGTGATTGATGAATTGATGCAATGTGTCATGAGAAAATGTTTTATGAAATTACTTGCTGTGATCTTTGATCTATGCATGAGACTTGTTGTGATCTATGATCTATACATGAGAATTAGCCAG
Organism: Scutellaria baicalensis; assembly: GCA_005771605.1. Lineage (NCBI taxonomy): Eukaryota > Viridiplantae > Streptophyta > Magnoliopsida > Lamiales > Lamiaceae > Scutellaria > Scutellaria baicalensis. Next base: position 28,714,103 of record CM016725.1, on the reverse strand, counting down.
GGACCTCAGAGGTCCAACGGTCCAAAGTTCGATCTTCGGGTATGCCCGCCGTGCTTAGAATTTACTGGTCAGGAGGAAAAGTTTATTTACTTGTCATGTTGTAATATTTGTCTTGCTCTGCATGTTGTCTTTAATTTAGACAAGCATGTCCCCGCCGTGCTTAGAATTTACTGGCTAGGAGGAAAAGTTTATTTACTTGCCTTGTTGTGAAATTTGTCTTGCTCTGCATGTTGCCTTTAATTTAGACAAGCATGTCCCCACTGAGCTAGTGTAGCTCATCCCATATTATTACATTCTTTTACAGATGAGGAGTCGGATGCGGTGGTACGGTGGATGCTAGTGGGAATTGATTTAAGTATTAATGACAAGTGGAATATAAATTATGGTGATTGTGAACAAGTAGTTTATTGAATTCTTGTAAATGTTTTTGAATTGTTAACCTTTCGCTTTTCTTTTTAAATATTGTGGTAAACTTTGAGAAATATTACTTTATTTTTCATGGTAACTTTATTTGGGAAAAAAAATATTCATTTGAGTTGCTTCTGCTAAATGTTTTATTAAATATATGATTAAACGTTTTGTTAAATTATTTTGAGAATAATTTATATAATTTTATTTTTTTTAAAATGTGTATTTTTGTTTTATGGGATCACATCCCTTTTCTTATGGTCAAAAATTGTGTTATCATTTACCAATTCAATTGCCCACTGAACTAAAACAATAAAATCATGAAAAAATTGGGGAAAAGAGGGTTACTTGAATGATCTGGGCTCCAAGCATGGCAAGTGATGCACTGTTTGAACCGATGAACTGAAACTGCAGCCATGATAATCGATTTAACCACCAAATTGAGATGAGAAAAGCAAAGGGAATGAAATTGGAATCAAATCGATGCGTGAGAATTCATATTTGGTTGGTAAGAGACGTTGACGAGTCCAAAGCTTGAGCTCACTATCTCTCTTAAGTTGGGTGTGATTAGGGTTCCATTTTAGTTTAGGGAAAGTGTACTTGATTTTGACATAGTTGACCTAGGTTTAGTTGACTTAACAGGCACGTGCTTCGCGTGTGGCAATTGTCGTTAGTTATTGATGGAAAAATCGAACGGGGTTAACATTGATTGACCTAGGGTCACATTTGGCCCAAGCCTCATCCTACGGGGTCATATGTGATTTAAACCCCAAATATCACAACATGACAAGTAAAAAAAACTTTTCCTCCTGGCCAGTAAATTCTAAGCACGGCAGGCATACCCAAGGATCGAACTTTGGACCCTTGGACCTCTGAGGTCCCTGACTAGTTCTCATGTATAGATCATATATCACAACAAGTTTCATGCATAGATAAAAGATCACAAAAGTAATTTCATAAAACATTTTCTCATGACACATTGCATCAATTCATCAATCACTTCACATAAAACATTTAATAAAGACAAACACGTAAATAAATCCCCACCTTAATAGTTGAAAAACCATGAATGCGTCGATGCAACCCATTAAGTTGTTGAGGCCCATTACAAAATCGAATACATATATAAGTTTCCTAAACCTAATCATACTCAAAATTCTACGTTCTTTTGAGGAATATAAATCCTAAATTCACCGGCTCTTCCAAAACCCTTTGATATTCATCTATGAAAATCATGATTTTCCATCAACCAATTTGCATTTCATAAAATCCCAAGTTGTATAACTATAGGTTTCCCCTTTTGAAACTCAAATTGCATAAATAGTCAAATATGCGTAGTTGTAGAAGAAAATCAAATATCTTGAGAAATATAAATATTTTTATTTTGAAAATTTTCTAGAATATAGATGACTTGTAAATATACAACATTTTATAAAATCAGATCATTTGAAGACCATTAGCTATATGAATTAAATCCTTAAAGCAGAATCAATGTAAATCGTTGGTCTTCTCTTCCAAAACCTATTGATATTCATCTATGAAAATCATGATTTTCCAGCAACCAAATTCCATGAAAATATAGGTTTGGAAGAGACGGTGAATTTAGGATTTCTATTCCTCAAAAGAACGTAGAATTTGAGTTAGATTAGGTTTAGAAAACTTATATATAAATTATATATATATATATATAACAAACTTCATAGAGATAATTAATACCACACCGTCACACCCCAATTTTTTGAAAGTAAATGATAACACAATTTTTGACCATTAGAAAAGGGATGTGAGCCCATAAAATATAAATACCCATTTTTTTAAATAAAATTATATAAATTATTCTCAAAATCATTTAGCAAAACGTTTAATCATATATTTAGTAAAACATTTAGCGGAAGCAACTCAAATGAATATTTTTTTCCCAAATAAAGTTACCATGAAAAATAAAGTAACATTTCTCAAAGTTTACCACAATATTTAAATAGAAATCCGAAAGGTTAACAATTCAAAAACATTTAAAAGAATTAAATAAACTACTTGTTCACAATCACCATAATTTATATTCCACTTGTCATTAATAATTAAATCAATTCCCACTAGCATCCACCGTAGCACCGCATCCGACTCCTCATCTGTAAAAGAATGTAATAATATGGGATGAGCTACACTAACTCAGTGGGGACATGCTTGTCTAAATTAAAGGCAACATGTAGAGCAAGACAAATATCATATACAACATGGCAAGTAAAAAAAAAATTCCTCCTGGCCAGTAAATTCTATGCACGGCGGGCATACCCGAATATCGAACTTTGGACCCTTGGACCTTTTAGGTCCCTGGCTAGTTCTCATGTATAGATCATAGATCACAACAAGTCTCTTGCATAGATCAAAGATCACAACAAGTAGTTTCATAAAACATTTTCTCACGACACATTGCATCAATTCATCAATCACTTCACATAAAGATTTTAATAAAGACAAACACGTAAAGAAACCCCCACCTTAATAGTTGAAAAACCTTGAATGTGTCGATGCAGCCCATTAAGTTGTTGAGGCCCATTACAAAATCGAATACATATATAAGTTTTCTAAACCTAATCAAACTCAAAATTCTACGTTCTTTTGAGGAATATAAATCCTAAATTCACCGGCTCTTCCAAAACCCTTTGATATTCATCTATGAAAATCATGATTTTCCATCAACCAATTTGCATTTCATAAAATCCCAAGTTGTATAACTATAGGTTTCCCCTTTTGAAACTCAAATTGCATAAATAGTCAAATATGCGTAGTTGTAGAAGAAAATCAAATATCTTGAGAAATATAAATATTTTTATTTTGAAAATTTTCTAGAATATAGATGACTTGTAAATATACAACATTTTATAAAATCAGATCATTTGAAGACCATTAGCTATATGAATTAAATCCTTAAAGCAGAATCAATGTAAATCGTTGGTCTTCTCTTCCAAAACCCATTGATATTCATCTACGAAAATCATGATTTTCCAGCAACCAAATTCTATGAAAATATAGGTTTGGAAGAGCCGGTGAATTTAGGATTTCTATTCCTCAAAAGAACGTATAATTTGAGTTTGATTAGGTTTAGGAAACTTATATATAAATTATATATATATATATATATATATATATATATATATATATAACAAACTTCATAGAGATAATTAATACCACACTCACACACCAATTTTTTTGAAAGTAAATGATAACATAATTTTTGACCATTAGAAAAGGTATGTGAGCCCATAATACATAAATACCTTTTTTTTAAAATAAAATTATATAGATTATTCTCAAAATCATTTAGCAAAACGTTTAATCATATATTTAATAAAACATTTAGCGCAAGCAACTCAAATGAATATTTTTTTCCCAAATAAAGTTACCATGAAAAATAAAGTAACATTTCTCAAAGTTTACCACAATATTTAAATAGAAATCCGAAAGGTTAACAATTCAAAAATATTTAAAAGAATTCAATAAACTACTTGTTCACAATCACCATAATTTATATTCCACTTGTCATTAATAATTAAATCAATTCCCACTAGGATCCACCGTACCACCGCATCCGACTCCTCATCTGTAAAGAATGTAATAATATGGGATGAGCTACACTAGCTCAGTGGGGACATACTTGTCTAAATTAAAGGCAACATGCAGAGTAAGACAAATATCATATACAACATGGCAAGTAAAAAAACTTTTCCTCCTGGCCAGTAAATTCTAAGCATGGCGGGCATACTTGAGGATCGAACTTTGGACCCCTGGACCTTTGAGGTCCCTGGCTAATCCTCATGTATAGATCATAGATCACAACAAGTCTCATGCATAGATCAAAGATCACATCAAGTAATTTCATAAAACATTTTCTCATGACACATTGCATCAATTCATCAATCACTTCACATAAAGCATTTAATAAAAACAAACACGTAAAGAAATCCCCACCTTAATAGTTGAAAAACCTTGAATGCGTCGATGCATGGATGCAAGACCGTATATCAGAATTCTCATCTATTCATCTTCTATTTCCATAACACTATGTGTCTCAAAGTCCTCATTATCTAATATATAAATTTAGTAAATGGATCAATACTATTATCTTCCTTACCTTTAATTATTAAAATAATTAAATGATCGAAATGAAAGAGATTAATTTTAAAATCGAACATAAGTCTTTTGGAGAGAAAATTATTTGACATGATTTGAATGTAAAAGTTCATTCCATAAATCATTGAAGAAAATACAATATTGTATTGGACTTGAAGAATTCAAAACATCAAGTTTAAAATGGAACATTAATTATTATTATTATTATTATTATTATTATTATTATTATTATTATTATTATTATTATTATTTATCATTAATTCTTAATTTAATTATTATGTAATTTAAATTTAATTATGTGAATTTTTTTAATTATCATTTAATGTAATTACAAACATTAACTTTAACTAAAATGTTTGCCTAAAATTTCATAATTATATTAAAAGTTTATTATCTATCATAATTATTAGTATTTTGTTATTCAAATATTATTATCTCATTAAATGCTCTAATATAATTATAATAAATTATCAATATTAAATGATTTAATTTGTAATTAAATATGATTAATAAATAATTTAAATTGTAATTAAATAGGATTAATAAATAATTTAAATTGTAATTAAATAGGATTAACCAGAGAGTGACATGTGTCACTCTTGGTTATTCCTTTAGTATAGATACAAATAGATACATAGATATAGATAAGTTTTCTTCATATTTATTAAGGAAGTCCTCAATTTCTTCTTATTTAAATAAAAAACCCCATTCCAAGTCAAAGGCTATTTACCTACAAATTTATAAACATAATCTCTTTAAATAATAATTTAGGTTGACTCTTTAAATAAAACCCCCTTTTAAAAACAATGTAAAGGATACAATAGTAAATACAAAAATCAAAATGTGATCAAAAGTGACTACAATTCTCAGAGCAGGTGAGTGTCCTACACTCTCGTTAAGTTTAATAGTTTTGGAGATTCATGCATATTTATCCATATCAAAGGTGTAAATGTTGCCATTTTTTAAACAGTAGAGAATGATGTAAAATTTCCAAATCATAATGAGGGTCTGACGCATTCACCCCTTATGTCTGAAAATGAAGATGGGATACAACAGAGCGAGGTGTGCAATAAGCCATCAATGGTGTGGCTCTAGGCAACGTTAACCCTACACCTTCACTCATGTCAACCAATTCTTTGTCAGCTCTTTTCCAATCAAAGCACTGAATTAGAGAACCTAACCCCAACCCCACCATGCGCACTGCCAACCCCTCGCCAGGGCATCTCCTCCTTCCAGACCCAAAAGGCATGAACCCGAACCCATTTTGATATCCATTGACTCCTTCGAATCGCTCTGGCTTAAACTCTGTTGCCTCTTTCACGTTCTTAGTATCGTTATGTATAGCCCAAACGTTGACGAGAAGCATGGTGTTGGCTGGGACACGATAGCCTCCGACAGTACATTCATGGGAGGACTCATGAGGGATGAGTAAGGGGCCAGCAGGATAGATTCGTAGAGTTTCGTTGATGATATAATGTAGGTATGGGAGTTGTGCGATGTCTGATTCTTCCAGTAAACGATTGTGTCCGACGTGATTATCGATTTCAGATTGAGCCCTCTTGAGGGCGTCTGGATTGTTGAGCAATAGAGATAGCGCCCACTCTAGTGTCCCCGATGATGTATCTGTTCCAGCTGCTAACAAAACCTGCATGTAGATTTCATTGACTTTATGAACTAAGAATTTATGTTGTTAATTAATAAAGATTCACTGAAGCCTACATTCTGTCCTTCAGATTCCATCTTCCTCTTTCTGGATCAATAAAAATGTTAATTATATGGACGAAATCTCATAGTTACTATGGAATAAAACGAGATTGATAAATTATATAAGAAAAACACATTTTTCATCCTCCCCAAAACTATTGTCCGTTGTTTATCTTGTAAAATTGCACTTTTCAATTTTGGGCCTATAATTCATAATTTTGTTCAATTTTGGTCCTTTTCCCTTGGATTTTCAATTTTCCGGCCACATTCCGACAAGTGCACTACACCCACCCCTAACTTGTAGTCGGAAAATAAAAAATCTGACCTAAAAAAGATAAATAAATAAAAATGAACGAATTTTCCTATTACAGGACCAAAATTGAAAATGTAGGACCAATTAATCATTGGACGAATTTTTAAATTATAGGACCAAATTAAAGAAGTGTACTTTTAGATGACTAAAAACGGACAATAGCTATAGCTTTGAAGATGACGAAAAATGAGTTTTTCCTTAAGTAAAAATTATATTAATTGATTAGTCAATTATAGTTGTGTGAGTCAAAATCTAATTGGGTCTAATTGTGTGAGTCAAAATCCTAAATACTTATATCAAATAGTTTGAAAATATAAGATGACACAATTTCATTTGCAAATTGTTCTTTAGAACAAACTAATCAATCTAGTTAAATAATCGATCATATACCCAACACATAATACATAGGCAAAGAATGAACTAGATTTCATTGTTCTTTGAATTAACTTAATTATACAGAATCAATTAAGGATAGATTTTGGAGTCTGGATCTTCTATTACATTTGGTGTAATATCTCGTGTTACATAACATTTAATACACGTCATATATTAATTAATGATGTCATTGAATACACGTGGCGTGTGGTGATTAATTTGGAATAGAAGATATAACATCAAGTGTAATAGAAGATCTCAATCATAGATTTTGCAATTGAAGCAAATAATTAAAGAAAATAATGAAAGATTAATGAATGACATACCAGCATCAAGCTTCTGATGAGTTCATCAGTATAATACCGAGGGTCCTTCTCCTGCAATTCCAACAACATTTCGATCATCGTCTTCGTCTTCCCTTCCGCCTCACCATCGCCGGAACTTCTCCGACAGTCTTGAACCAGCTCCTCCATGAAAATATCCCTCCTTCTCTGAAGCTCCGCCAGCCCTTTCTCCACTCCCAACCACCTCAACACCGGAAAATAGTCCACCATATTCGAGGATCCAAGCCTGAATGTATCAGTCACGATCTCCCTGAACCGCCTCCCCTCCTCCACCTCCTCCACGTTCTCGCCGTAGTACCTTTTTCCGGCGATCATCCTCATCACCACGTTCATCATCAGCTCAAAGAACACCGTCTTCATGTCCACCAACTGCCGCTTATCAGAAGCCCGATTCAAGGCCCGAATCATGGACCTGACCTCATCTGCTCGGATTCCTTGCAGCATTTGCAGCTTGTGAGTTGAGAGGATCTCGATGGACGATATTTTGCGCAAGTTTCGCCAGTGATCGCCGTAGGAGGACCAGGCCAGTGAGGTGTAGTTGTAGCCTATGTATTTCCCGGCGAGCAGGTGTGGGCGGTTGGCGAAGACGACGTCGTTTTTGGAGAGGCAGTCCTCGGCAGCGGCGGGGGAGGAGACGACGAGGACGCGGCGGGAGCCGAAGTGGAGGAGGACGACGGGGCCGTAGCGGTCGGAGATGGCGGCCAAGGAGCGGTGGAGAGGTTTCTTGAGGAGGTGGAGATGGCCGATAATGGGCAGGTTGAGAAGAGGGGTGGGAGGATAATTGTGTAATTTGTTGAAGAAATAGTTTGTAATTATGTATATAGCAAATCCTAATGGGATGTACAAAACCAAATGAGGATCCATTGTAATTTGGAGGAGAAATTTCAGAGTTTGAACATGAATATTGGTGTTATTTATTGACACCAAAACGTTTGTACACTGAACATGGACCCTCATGAATGCAAGTTTTAACCAATCAATTGATCTTGAAGTGATGGATCATTTATCTCAAATTAAACATGTGAAAAATAAGTTGTATAAAGTTTATGTGGTAGATTCTCACATGGGAATTTGGAAGATTTGTGGGCATGTGCAAGAGTACAATTGACCATTAATCATGTAATTCTTTCAATTTGGTTGAGTTAGCTATGTTCGTGATTTTCATATTAAAGAAAATAAGATCTCAGTAACTTTAATGATCGAGGTGTACACCAAAAGATTGAGTTGAAAAGAATTCTAGTCTTTTCATTTTAAACGTTTTTGTACGCAACATGCATGATACTATACGAGATGTTCTATTATATTTGACGTTATATCTTTTATTTCAAAATAATTGTCATACACCACATGTATTCGATGACATCACTATTTAACATATGGTTTGTTTTAAGTATTATGAAATACAAGACGTATAATCAAATGTAGTAGAAGATTCCATCAGAAATAATCCAAATGTGTCGTGGGGATAGTTGAGGCAAAGGAGTGAGTTTGGAGCATAAAGACAATAGACATGTCGAATGAATTTTATTTATATATTTCTTTATTCTTATTTTTTGTGATCACATGGCTACCTCAATTAAATGCTCAAATAATCTCGAGATTTCTAAATGGACTAGAAAATAGAAACCTTAAATAGAAGGGGACGACACGCGCAGCATCTAATTTTATTTACAATGAAGCAGTCCTATTAACCTACCCAATATGAACGTATTCGTGGGCACATATTAACGTGTCGATCGTAGACTAGGCGAAAAGTCAGCATATCAATTAATTTGATTTTTCATATAATTAGGAAATGAGATCATTACACGTCAGTGGTGGACATATTAAAATCAATTGTCAACCGTGGGTATTGTAGTATTTTCCATATAATTGTTTGAACGACATAAGTATATATGTCACATTAACTTGGTGGAAATAATAGGAGAAAAAGGCAACGATCAATTGTGTTTAAAACATGGTGGAGTTTGCGTGCACGAAATTAGTGCAATCTTTTGTTAATTGTGAAAGCAATTGTTAGAGAAAAGGAGTTGATTCTTGTTATATAACTTTCAATTGTGTTGATCATGAAATATTGACTGTAATATTTTTGACATTCAACAAAATAATTGAATTGAGTTTTTTTGTTGTAAATTTTGAATTGTGTTTTCAAATCTTGTTTTGTAGGTATAAGAATATTTCAAAACATATTTCTTGGGAAACTAATATGTTGTAAATTGTAATTTAGGGACAAAACTAATCACGTTAGTTGTTAATGTTCCGATGAATATTTTAAAATTTGTGGTTAAATTGTAAAAAGTGACAAACCTGATCATTTTGCCGTTAATTTTCCGACGTAAATTTTCAAATTGGTGGTTAGTAATTTTGCAACTAAATAAGCAGTTTGCTGTTAATTTTGAAATAAAATCACCCAAATTTATCACCAATACTCCAAGATGTGATTAAAACGAAATGAAAGAGTGTCATTTTCCAATGAAACCAAGTAATGTGTTGTTAAGTTTTCCAATTGCTAGTTAAGTTCTAATTTCGCAATCCAGATCAATTGTGAAATTTTGTGCCTTAAAGTTTGCAACGAAACCACTGATTTATTCGCTACGTTGTAAATTTTCGACAACATGAAGCAATTTACTGCTAATTTTGCCATAAAATTACCCAAATTAGTCTTGTAATTATGAGACATGCAAAACCAATTTGTGTGCTCCAAATTTTGTCACGAAATTTCCTCTTTCTATATCCTGGACACATTTGCAATATGCAGTAGGTCTTATATCAGCCACCAATTCGTTAATGATGTGCATTACTCTATCAATATCTCTATCTATGCAACACACGTTTAATACAAGGGTTATCTATGCAACACATGTTTAATACAAGGGTTAATTGTCAGAAAAATTATAACTTAATTTTATTGAAATTGTCATTTTAATCAAACTTTTAACTATTAATTAAAATAACACAATCTTATATATTTAGTATGTTTTCCAACTAAAATAGTGAAAAAAAATTCATTATCTATTTAGATACAACTTTTCATTCAAGTTTTTTAGTATGTTTTTGTCTTCCCCCTCCCCTCCACTCCCCCAAGCTTATTTAATAGAAAATACAACTTTTCAAATATTGATTTTGATCGGAAAACATACTAAATATATAATGTTGTGTTATTTTGACCAATAATGAAAAGTTTGGTTAATTAAAATGACAATTTGAATAAAATTAGGTTGTGATTTTTCTGACAATTAACCCTCGATACAATTAGCTAAGGATGACAGCTTGTACCATATCCATCCAAATGCTTATAGGGTGCACATGGGTAGTTTTAAATAGGACTTTGACGAGGTTGAGAAGGGAAAAAATTATCATTAGGGTTCGGGTGTTTCAAGATTATACTATCAGATATCTATTACCAATTATCTATTTATATAATAGAGTATTTGTAAAAAATTATGACTTGTGGTGTTTTTCAATCATGATATTAGTAAATCATTTGATATTTGTTATGTAATTTTAAGAAATTCTTGATTGATTTTTTCTCTTTTTTTCTCCATATATTTTATAAGTAGTGGGTAAAAACAGGTCAAATTAAATTGGTGAATTAGCTAGCCATTTGTTCCATGAATTAATTGTGTCAGTTTAGAAAATGAAATGCAATATAATAAAATTGAGTATTTGCACAATAAAATATTTTCGCAAAAATCTCAATAATTATCACAATAAAATATTTACACAATAAATTTTACGGCAACATGTCGTCCTTTAATTATTATCACAAAAGTCTTCTAATAAATATTTTTTTCCAACAACATTATCGTCGCAAATGTATTAGTGATAACATCGTTGTCTCAAATATGTCATTTTATATTGCTTTTTATTACAACATATTGTCAATTACAATATTTGTCGTCGCAAAAACTAGACTTTTTGTGACAACTTTTGTTGTCGCAAAATATGTTATCGCAAATACTAATTTTTCTTATAGTGGGTGGAAAATGGCAGAGAATATATATATATATATATGAGTACTATATCTTATTTATAGTTATTCACTAATTTGTTAAATCTCATATATATTACAATATTACTAATTAAGTGAATAATATTACAACACTAGAGAAGTTATAATCTCACTAGGCAACATAATGTATTTGGAAATTCCTTATATAATCTAAATAAGGTGTATATATATTAGTACAATACATGTAAGCTGCACATGAGATATTATAATTGCATATTATTGTTAAGTACTTTTTTTCTGGAAGACTTAAAAGTACTACTTTTTAGTTTTAAAGATACGAGAATGTCATTGGTTACAATAAATTCCTTAAGTTCAATTAATAAGTAGTTACAAATTATCAATAAAAAGTTGTACTCGTGTCTATATCTATTTTACTATAAAATAAAGAAAATTATATATATTTTATTTGCTAAGTAATATATTTACAGGATTAAATACATTTTCACATCTCAACTATATTCAATTTTACATTTTTTGATATAGCTTTTGAAATGTTGCATTTTACCGCTTGAACTTTGAATTTGATGCATTTTATGATATTAAACAAAGAGTTTATTACTTTTTTTCCCCCGTAAAATAGGGGGTCTGACATTTTCGGGCAGAAATGTTTCGAGTTGGCGATTTTGCCCCGTATTGATTCAAAATGTGCAAATTTTATTCAATTTCAGCCCAAACTGCTTAATTGGGCCCAAATTGCATGTACTATGCACGTGAGCATGCTGATTCGAGCCAATTTTGACCAATTTTGTCCATGTAATATTGATATACATGTGGCATCCACATGGACATTAAATTTCCACCTCACACACCACATAATAATATTAAAAACAGAAAAAATAAAAAAAATCTAAAATTTATATATAATTAAAAAAATAAAATAAAAAACCTAAAGTAAAAATAAAATAAAAATCAAAAATTAAAAAAAAAAAACATGTCGCAAACTTCACAGACTCACAGAGGAAATCAATGGTGGAGATGAGGAGCTTCGCCCACTTCACAGACTCCGTCCCCCTCATTCTCGCTGAAAGACTCAGTGGATTCCGGCCATGGCCTTCTCAGCTGCGCCGGCTCCATCTCTAGCGGGCGACAAGCTCTGGTCGGTGAAGCTTTGGTTCATTCTTCGCAGCTATGGCATGGCCAATCTCAGAGCTTCGAGAGGATGGTGGAGGGTGACCGGAGATTAGAGGTGGTGGTCCCGATGAGCTTCTCCATCATGTGCTTCCACATATCGTCGCTCGAGATCAACGGAGAAGCTCACTGAAATTGCGGTCGTGATGGTGGCGGAAGTGACGAAGATCAGAGGAGAAGGTGTTTGGAGATGAAGAAGATGGCAGCGGTGGTGGTGGGATGATGGCGGCCGCGGTGGTGGGATGCTGAAGAAGATGAAGATGACCTTTTTTTATTTTTATTTTGATTTTTATTTTTTAATATTTATTCTTAAAAATGCCACATAATCTAAATAGTTCCACGTGGCAGATTTTGGTTGGATTGACCCGAATTGAAGGCCACACGTGCATAGCACGTCCAATTTGGGTCCAATTAAGCAGTTCGGGCTGAAATTGGGCAACATTTGTACATTTTGAATCAATACGGGGCAAAATCGACAGCCCAAAACATTTCAGTCCGGAAATGTCAGACCCCCTATTTTACAGGGCAAATAAAGTAATAAACTCTTGAACAAATCATAGCCATATATGTATCCTAAATCAAAGGCTATGATTTTTCTGATAGCGCAAAATGCATCAAATTAAAAGGTTCATACGACAAAATATAACATTTCAAAAATTATATTAAAAGGTGTAAAATCAAATATAATTAGAATGGAAATTTGCTTTTAACCCTATTTACAGTTTAATTGTCATCTTCAAGTCAAGGGATTGATTTTGGGTAAAATATGTCAAACCCCCGGCATAAAAATTATTTTTTGTTTTCCCCTTGTTTTAAAATAAATATACCACTTACACATGTATAATAGATGGTTGCATGTTTTCCCATAAACAGTTATAGTTAACTGGTATTGTTTTGCACGTGTTGGCAGTGCGAATATTGAAAATGTATAGTTGGCATGTTTCCCACTTTCTTTATTTAATGTTTTGACTTACATAAATGCCATTTTCCAACCTCTTTTCAGAATATTTTATTACTATTTTTTACAAAATTTTTAATATTTACATCCCTAATTTAAATATGAATTTATATATTGGTCACTATAACATACAGATTGAAATTTTGAATTATTTAATAATTTCCATATTTCTTTAATTTCAATATAGGTTTATGTAAAGATTTTAACTAGAAGATCTAAACTGAATTATGTTAATAGTTTATAATATTAATATGATAATTTCAAATATTAATGATGATTTTATATTAATACTCAAAATATGCCGTAACTTTACCCATTTTGTAAAATCAAACTCTTTTTTTCGGGTTGGCAAATCAGGACTCTAATTTTCCGAGTTTCACGAATTTTGTCCAAATTGAGCCCGAATTGCTCAATTGGGCCCAATTAGCACGTGAATCGCATGTGACTTCCCGATTTTCGAGTTTTCGGGCTAATTTTGCTGATATGGCTATCTTTTTATATTTAACTATTTTTTCTTGTACACATGAATGCCAATTAGACATAATATAGTTGATGTGGATTAAAAATATTAAAAAAATTAAAGATATAATTCATTAAAGAAACTACATTAAAATATAATTAGAGTAGGACTAAAAGCACCACATTGTTTTCTAAGGGCACCACACTCCATGTATATTATTTCCTAAACAATATACATGGAGTGTGGTGCCCTTAGAAAAATATGTGGTGCCTTTAGTTTTACCCTAAACTTAAAAAATTCAAAAATAAGAAAAGTAAAAAATCGGCATTCCACCATTCTCCCTCCTCTTCACCGCCGCTGCCATGGAAGATGCCCACCTTCTTCCTCCTCATTCATCGCCACCGCCATGAACGACAACAGCCACTACCCTATCGTTCCTTTCTCCCACTCCCATCCGCCACCACACCCCCACCCCTTCCGCCGTCATATTATATATAATTTGGATGAGCTTTCTGTTGCAGAATTTGGAAGTGAGAGAATGGAAGAGGTTCAAGGATACTGCGAGGCGAGGAAGGTGCTGCAGATCTGGATTGTAATCGAGGTTGTTGCAGGCGACGTGGTGAGCATTGTGCGTCCATTTCCACAAGACGATGTTGATTCCGGTGAGGCAATTTCCGGTGAGGATTTGGGCAAATTATAAGTTGAACTTGGGGGAGGATATGATTTGGTAGTGCCCTAGACAAACGACCTGCATCAAGGTGAGCCCTAGCAGGGTGGCAAAGAGCATGTGCGCGGCGGTGCCGTCGCAGCGGAGGACGTTGTAGAAGGAGGAGGTGAGAGGAACGAGACGAATAAGAGGTTGTAGTGTTAGATAAAATAAGTCACATAAATTGCATGTTTTAATCACATAAACATGCTACAGCACAAAAACCCTAAATTCTACTCTACGATGATAATCCGAAATTGAGAAAGGCAATAACCGTAAAGCGGAAGCGTACCTGAATCCATAATCCGAAATTGAGAAAGGCAATAACAGTAAAGCGGAAGCGTACCTGAATCCATAAATCGTATCGAATCGTAATTTAACTGGGATGGTTTACCAAACTATCAGATTCACCCTTAATCACAGCCGCAGAGAGAATGCAGAACGTGGGATGAGAAATCTGACGTTTGGGGACCATAACCCTTTACTTATAATAATAAGATTCCTTTATTTTCAATTTGGTCCCTCAACAAATTGAAAATCACCTAATGGTATCTACACATAAAAGCCCATGAATAATATGATACCCATATAAGCCCATAACTTAAACTTTAGTGGATCACTTTAATTTGGGCTTCCTTTAGACAGTTATACACATTTAAAATGACACGTGGAAGCCCAACCAACACACATTGGATTTATCCAACAATCTCCCACTTGGGCAACATGTGACACTGAACAAATGTGCATTACCTAAGTGAGCTCAAACCTTGCTGTCATATGTATGAGTATCCCTAAACAATCTTATTATCAACTACTCTGACATAGGACTAAAGCGGTCTTCGTTACTTTGCTCGTAACTAAAACTATTAGTAATCACGTATATCATTACAATTAACAACATATCATTCATGGTGTGTAGCATGGAAATTACATGCAATGTGATCTAACATGCCTATTTCCAACTGGTCCTTTCCTTATTCCTTAGTGAGATCAACATAAAACATAAAATAATAGAGTGCAAATAAACCAAAACTTTATTTCTGCGCAGTATCATCAAAACACACGATAATGTTTCCAAAAAACAAATATAGAGCAATAAAACCAAATACAGACTCCCACTAAACCGAAATATCCTGAAACAACATAACACCCATTTGAGTTGTGTGCTCATGAAAAACCTTTGGTGGTAAACCTTTAGTTAGCTGATCCGCAATCATTGAGTCTGTCCCAATATGCTCTATAGAAATCTGACTACTTTGCACTCTTTCCTTCACAACAAGGAACTTAATGTCAATATGTTTTGACTTCGTGAAACTCCTGTTGTTATTGAAATATAGCACTGCCGAATTATTGTCACAATATAACTTAAGTGGTTTTTCAATTTTCCCCACAACACGCAGCCCAGTGACAAAGTTTCGTAACCATATCCCATGATTTGATGCCTCATAACATGCTACAAATTCTTCCGCCATGGTAGAAGACGCTACAAGTGTCTGCTTAGCGCTTCTCCATGATATGGCTCCCCCAGCTAACAGAAAAATGTAGCCTGAAGTGGATCTTCTACTGTTTTGGCATCCAGCAAAATTAGAATCAGAATAACCTTTGATCTCCAATTGATCTGATTTTCTATATGTGAGCATGTAATCTTTAGTTCTCTGTAGAAACCTCATAACCCGTTTGGCTGCTTTCCAATGATCCATACCAAGGTTACTTAAGTATCTGCCCAACATACCAATAATGAAGCTTAAGTCAGGTCTTGTGCAGACCTGAGCATACATTAAACTCCCAACAGCCGAAGCATAGGGAACCTTTTGCATCTCTTGGACCTCAAGTGCAGTTTTAGGGCACTGATTGAGACTAAACTTGTCTCCCTTAGTCACAGGGGTGTCACCCGGCTTGCTGTTTTGCATGCCAAATATTTGTAACACTTTTTCTATATATCCTCTTTGTGACAATCCAAGAATACCTTGAGAACGATCTCGTTGTATTTGGATTCCTAAAACAAAAGAGGCATCCCCAAGATCTTTCATTTCAAATTTCTTTGATAGGAAGGTCTTGGTATCGTGCAACAAACCTAAATCATTGGTGGCTAGTAGTATATCATCAACATACAACACCAAGAATATAAACTTACTCCCACTGAACTTGTGATACACACAATCATCAACAGCATTAGCCTCGAAACCAAATGACACAACTACTTCATGAAATTTGTGCTACCATTGACGAGAAGCTTGCTTGAGTCCATAGATGGATTTCTATAATTTGCAAACCATATTCTTTGGGTCTCCGGACACAAAGTTTTTAGGTTGCACCATATATATTGTCTCAACAATGTCACCATTGAGAAACACTGTCTTAACATCCATCTGATGTAACTCAAGATCATAATGTGCAACTAGTGTCATTATTATCCTAAAAGAGTCTTTCGTTGAAACCAGAGAGAAAGTCTCTTTATAATCAATGCCTTCCTTTTGAGTAAAGCCCTTTGCCACAAGACATGCCTTATATCTTTCCACATTACCATTCGAATCCCTTTTGGTTTTAAAAATCCATTTACAACTAATGGGTTTCGAACCCTCTGGTAATGGGACAAGATCCCAAACTTGATTGTCTTGCATTAACTTGTACTCTTCTTTCATAGCATTAATCCACTTTAGAGCATTTGGACCCTGCATGGCTTGATGAACACTGATTGGATCATCTTCCATTAATTCATTAGTGTCCTCATTTTCTTGGAGAAAAACTATGTAATCATCCGGAATAGCTTTTCTCTTCTCTCTAGTGGATCTTCTTAATTATATATGTTCTTAAGTTTGTTGAGGTTGTTCTTGAATTATTTCTTCAACCTGATAGGGAAGATTTTCAACATTATCCTGTTGAGGTTCTAAATCTGCTTCTTCTTCAATGACAGGAATGGGTACCTGAACATTGTCATAAGCAGTAGTAGGTGTCGAAATCGACTCCTCCTCAAAGACAATATCTCTAACCTTATTTCTCCCCCAAACTCAACATCCTCAAAGAACACTGCATTTCCCGTCTCAAAAATTGACCTTCTAGTGGGATCATAAAACTTGAAACCCCTGGACTTTTATGAATAACCAATAAAGTAATTGCTAACTGTTTTGGAGTCAAATTTCTTTTCATCTGGCCTATAAGGCCGTGCCTCAGCTGGACATCCCCAAATATGAAAGTGATTTAGACTAGGCTTACACTCGGTCCAAAGTTCAAATGGAGTTTTAACAGTTGCTTTAGTTGGTACCCTATTGAGAATGTAAGCTGCGGTTTTTATTGCTTCTCCCCAAAGTGATTCTGGTAAGGAAGAATGACTAATCATACTCCTCACTATATCCTTTAAAGTTCTGTTTCGTCTCTCAGCTACACCATTCATGCTAGGCGTCCCTGGCATGGTGTACTGTGGGACTATTCCGCATTCCTTTAGGAAGATAGCAAATGGTCCTGGACGTTACCGTCATATCTACCGTAGTATTCACCACCACAATCAGATCTGACACATTTAATCCTTTTGCTGAGTTGGTTTTCAACTTCAGCCTTAAATTCTTTGAACTTGTCCAGTGTCTCTGATTTTTCATGAATCAGATATAGGTACCCAAATCGAGAATAATCGTCTATGAATGACAAAATATTATTGATCATTCCAAGAAGCCATAGGGAATGGCCCACAAATATCCGTATAAATCAATTCTAAGACATCCTTAGCTCCTTGGGCACCTAATTTCTTTTGTTTGGTCTGTTTTCCTTTAATACACTCGACACATACACTAAGATCTGAAAAGTCGAGTGTATCCAAAATACCATCTGACACAAGCCTCTCGATTCTGGTTCTTGATATATGACCTAAACGCTTGTGCCATAGGTTTGCTGAATTTTGTTTATTTAATTTTCACTTTGTACCTCTAGATTCAACATACAAGGTTTCATTATATGAAGGTACAATATCAAGCAATATAGATTGTCAAATGCACTCAAAGAACCAGTGCCCACAATACCGGAATTATTTGAAAGCTTAAACTGACAATCTCCAAATGAACAAGTAAAACCAAATTTGTCCAACATGGAGATAGAAACCAAATTCTGTCTAAAAGACAGTACAATTAAAGTGTTTTTCAAATCCAAAAAAATATCCAGTTTGTAATAACAATCTAAAATGCCCTATTGCCTCCACTTCTACCGATTTGTCATTTCCCAGATAGATGTATCTTTCACCATCATTTGGCTTTCGGTAGCTCAAACAACCTTGCATCGAAACACTTATATGCGTGGTAGCACCAGAATCTAACCACCAAGTGTTTCTAGGTACTGAAGCTAAATTAACCTAAGAACAGACCAAAATAAATTGATCCTTAGCAGCCTTCTCAACGGGCTTCCTTATAATGCCCGACTTAGTAGCCAGCTGAGCAATACTTGTCTCGACCTTATCGTTTTTCACAAAACGCTTTTCAATATGAGCAAGGTACTCACTTGCCAAAATAATTTCCTCAGATGCAGTGCCTCGAAAGGCTTCTGGAATGTTGTTAAAGTTGGCAGACACAGAAATAGCAGACATAGCTGAACAAAGAACAAAAAACAAATAACTGTCATGCTCACATAAACCAAATAAATTCAAATATGATGTAAACATCTCGAGGCACCGAGCACAACATTAATATCAAGTCTTTGGACAGTAATATTAACTTGTAAGTGACCATCTCTTCTTAATGATTAAATACTGACAATAAAACCATGTCAAGCAACAGCCTTCCTTTGGGCCGACTTATTACTCACACGAAAAATCCTTATATTCATCACGTATTTACCATCAAATCAAAGTGTTTGTGTACTTCGGTCAAGCATTAATCTTCCTTTGGGCCGACTAATACCCGCATGAATATACACATCCACAACCAACCCAATATTTTCAATAGAAAAATTTACATAAAAGAGGTCACTTTGGCGACTTCAAGTTTCAATCAATCCATCTCAAATATTAGTAAAACCAAAAGGGAACATGAGATGTCCAACAAATTCGAATCATACTTTAAAATATCAAAATTTGGGGAGCATACCAAATCCATATAAAATGGCAAATTTAACCCATAATTAACCAGAAGTCTATGCCAAAATTAATTTAATAAATCATGGCATCAAAGCAATTGAATCCATCATAAAGTTAAATTCATATGGCTCAGAACCATAGCCGATATATATTAATAAATAAATTGATGAACAATGTCATCCAAATTAAGAGCAGAAACTTAACTTCATACGTTTTCGCACAGAAATCAACAATCATGGGCATTAGTCAACAATGCTTTCCAAATAAATTAAGCGCATATATTAATCATGTCCACATATGAACAAAAAACGTATAACTGTAATTATTGTGTAATAATTAATTAAACAGATCTCCAAACTCGTAAGTATAAATCGGCCAATATCAGGCGAGCATATATATAGATCGATTCACGGATTCAATCAGCCATTGACAAATAATTACAAAAACCAAAGTCATTTATTTTATAGATCCGAAAACATAAGATTCTTCTCGAATTTCAGAGAATCATACATAGAGTGTCTCTGATACCACTTGTTAGATAAAATAAGTCACATAAATTGCATGTTTTAATCACATAAACATGCTGCAGCACAAAAGCCCCAAATCTACTCTACGATGATAATCCGAAATTGAGAAAGGCAATAACAGTAAAGCGGAAGCGTACCTGAATCCATAAATCGTATCGAATCGTAATTTAACTGGGATGGTTTACCAAACTATCATATTGACCCTTAATCACAACCGCAGAGAGAATGCAGAACGTGGGATGAGAAATCTGACGTTTGGGGACCATAACCCTTTACTTATAATAATAAGATTCCTTTATTTTCAATTTGGTCCCTCAACAAATTGAAAATCGCCTAATGGTATCTACACATAAAAGCCCATGAATAATATGATACCCATATAAGCCCATAACGTAAACTTTAGTGGATCACTTTAATTTGGGCTTTCTTTAGACAACTATACACATTTAAATTGACATGTGGAAGCCCAACACACATTGGATTTATCCAACATGTAGATCACGTGTGGCCTTTCTTCTATAACATTCCAGATCTAACGAACTGCGAGTGGAGGTTCCAGTAATCTCTAGAAACTTTGAAGACGTGGAAATCCTCAATGTGGTAGCCGGTGAAAAACTGGTCAATGAATTGTCAGGCGGATGCAGGATGGAAGGAGGTGGGGGTGTGGTGGCGAAGGGGGGTGGGAGAGAGGAACGATAGGCTGGTGGCGGCCATGAGTGGGGATTGGGGTTAGGGATATGAATTTTCTGATTTTTTTTTATCTTTTTGTCATTGGGGATGTAAACGAGCCAAACAGTATTGGGCTCGAATTCGGTTCGAGCCTTAGGAATGGAGCTCGAGCTTGGCTCGTTTGAAAAGTATTTGGCTCGATATTCGTTCGAGTTCAGCTCGAATAAGACTCGTTAATAGGACAAACGAGCCCAATTCGAGTTTGACTCGATAAAAGCTCGAAAAGGGTTCAGTTACAAGCTCGAGTTCGGGCTCAAAAGCTCGTTAACACTAATTTTGGCCTCCATTTCAAGATTTACTAGAAAATAAACATAGTAACACATACAAATTTCACAATTCAACAATGACATATAAAAATGATTAAAATAGTCAAATTTCAAGTCGACATAATATTCTAAATATTAAATTTCTCGATCTTTGGTCCTTAACGACAAATACATATCAGACAGATCATAAAAGTCAATTGTCACCTATAATGTTCAAAACAATAAATTATGAAAATTAAAGATGTTAACAACTAAAAAAACATAAAACAAATAATTTAATGCTCCATGTAAATAACTTACCTAATATAGCTCATCAATTTTGAAAAGAAAGCCTATAAACCAAATGTATCTCTTGAATATCCGCAGTAGCCTTTTTACATACAAATATGTATGTGATCAAATTATCATATATAAATCATATAAATATTGCACAAAATATGTAACACACACGACTAAATTAATACACAATTAAATAAAGTTACTTACCTTTTCTTTTCTCTTGATACCATAACGAGCACATAACCAATCTTCTCCACAAAGTAAAGTTTGAACTGTTCCCACTCCCAAGTTAGCACGGTGTGGATCAATAACCCTACCACCCGCACCAAAAGCTAATTCAGAAGCAACAGTTGTTATTGGAATTGCAAATACATCAGAAGTCATTTTTGATAAGATTCTAAATTTCAAGTTGTTTATCCTCCACCATGCCAATGCATCAAAGTCGACATCTTCATCACATATAACAACTCCTTCATCCAATTACACTTCAAGATCCAATTTCACTTTCTCAACGCTATCAATATTCTTGATATAATTAGAAAATTTAGCCCGAACTTTATATTTTCCCTTTCCACTAGTAGTACCGATACAAGTAGAACTACTTTGAGTATTACCTTGATCACTCTTTTCAAAAACATCAATTTTGTGAGACTAAACGTACTCACTATACAATGCTCGCAACGTTTCACGAACATTTACTATGTGCTCAATAGCTTCAACTTCTGAATAAATATGTGGGAAACACCATTCAATGAACTTCAATTTATACCTCGAATCTAAAACTGCTCCAATTGAAATGATCATGTTACATTGACCCCAATATTTCTCAAACTTAGCCTTCATCTTCTCAACCATATTAATCATGAAAGCATCATCTTCTGCATCATATCCACTCAATAAATTTTTGATGTTATAAAGATCGGCCAGAAACAAGTTTGAAGTTGGGTATTCTGTACCTAAAAGAAATATTATGGATAACTACATTAAAATTTTGAAGAATTGAACAATTTACTAACTTATAATTTTAATATATGAATACCTGAAATGAGTTTCGTGACTTCATTGAATTCTTTAAGGAATGAGCAAACCACACGAAACCATCTTCCAATCCTCCTCACTTGGCAAATGTATATAAGAAAGGTCCCTTTGTTGGTATCTTGGAAGACATCTTTGAATTCTAATGCAGCTGACAACATAAAATATGTTGCATTCCACCTTGTGCAACAATCCAATACAAGCTTCTTCGAAGATGATTGTAATTGTTTTGCAATTTCAATAAACATGTTAAGACGTACCTCCGAAGCTGATATGTGCTTTACACTTTCACGGACATTGTGAACCACATCTTCAATATCTTTTAGCTCATTTTGCACCAAAAGATTCAATATATGAGGACAACATCTTATATGAAACAATCTCCCATTTAGAGGAAGACTGTTATAGTATGAGATATTCTCCTTCAACATTCTGATCATTACATCATTGTAAGATACATTATCAACTGTAATTGTCCACACCTTATTTTCGATCCCCCATTCAATCAAACACTTATGCAATGCATCACAGATAGCAACACCAGTATGAGGTGGTGGAACATCACAAAAATTCAAATTTCTCTCTGCAAAGTGTAATTCAAATCAACATAATGACAGATGACAACCATGTAAGAGACTTTCTGATCGGACTTCCACAAGCCAGTAGTCACACTAACCTTATTCACACCCTTCAATGTTTCCATCACTTTGTTTTTCTCTATTTCATAAGATGTCATACAATCATTTTTTATTGTAGCACGACTAATGCTTTGATAATGTGGAGTTGCAGTCTTCATTGCCAAATTGAAGAGCTTATATTCCACAAAGGCAAATGGCAACTCATGAACAATGATCATGTGTGAAATTATCTCCCTCATCTTCGCCTGATCGATCATACTTGAAATTTTGCACCGACGCAACTGCTTCTAACTCAGATATACTGGTGGTGATGCTCAAATGTTGTTGCCCGTTGTACATTTCTTCCTCAGACAATTTTTAGTATGTCTGAGTAAATGAGAATTAGCACCCATCTTGTTGATTGTCATTTGTGTTTTACAATGAATGCATATCGGCCTTATCAATTCCAATTGGATGAGAGACAATTTTAAAGTCCGCCTACGCTCTTGATGTTCTTTGCCTTTTCTTTGAAAAAAATGGATTGTCTTCTTCTCTTTGTTCATTAGTTTGAGTTTGATATTGGGAATGTTCGTTAATACTTGCCTCAAGATTACCACTATCAACTAAAATTTGATTTAGTGGAACTTCTCCCATGGCAGGGGTTGTGGATGATTCTTGTACAGATATAGTATTAGCGGTTGACATGTGAGAAAGATTTACCTACAAAAAAACCAATACACTATAGTGAGGAATTTGGAAATGTGATGAGGAATTTATGCAAGTGGTGGTGATCAATGCATGATTGAAACAATAGTAGAAGAAATAAAGAGTTGCTGGTGTGCATTTTGGTAGAATGTAGAATCGACTAGTGTCATTGAAGAGGAGCAATAAGCTTCCATGGATCATCATGACGTGCAGCCCATACTTACTATAATTTTTAATTTGGGAAAATATTTAAAATTGAAAAAAAAGATTAAAAAAACAAAGAAATAAATGTAGTTTGGTTATTCTTTTCTATTAAAAAACAGACAAGAAGAGTGTTCATTATAATATGAAAACTTTTTCATAAGTTACAGTATCGACAAACACCATTTCAGCCAATCAAACCTCACCACCCCACCCTACCCCCGACCCACACAACATAAATTTTAGATATTATGTTATATATATTTCTAACTTATAAATATATAATTTAGTTTTGTTAATAAATTGAATAATATATAATTAATAAGTTTGTTGATGTTTGTTTGTTAAAGTTAACAATATATAATCAATTATCTACTTAGTTTGTTCGAAAACTAAATAAACCAAACACAAACGTCATTCGAGAGTTACGTTTAGATATATATATTTGTGTGTGTGCGCGTGCGTGTGTATGTGTGTGTGTGCGCGTGCGTGTGTGTGTGTGTGCGCGCGTGTGTGTGCGCGCGCGCGTGTGTACACGTATATATCTGTGTATATTTCAAATCTTATAATATTGAAGAATCGAAATTCTAATTAATATTTATATTTTAAATTATCTTAAAATCTTAATTTTAAATTTTTAAAAATGCTAATTATGCAGAAATTGATAATTAATACATATTTTATTTTTAGTTATATACATATTTATAGGTTATACTTATGTGTGCTCCAAATATCATATATAAATATTTAAAATATCATAAATGGAAAATCAAAAATTAAGATACCCAAACTTTAATTTATATAAATATTTAAAGCATTATATCTTTTATATAAAGATAATATATCATCACTACATTGTATCATTAATATCAAAATTTTAAAGATATTCAAATGACAATACAATTAATATATTAGAAATAAGTAAATTGTATTGAATTTTAATTAGTTAATATGTTTATAAAATGAATATGTTTAATTTGATCTTGTAATATTTGTGTTAAGAATTTTTTAATTTATATATTTATTTAAATTTTAAAATCTAATACTGTTATAAAATATATAAATTCACTAGCCCACGGACACTAAACGAATATGCTAACAAACTCTTCACGAACCTAACGAACATGTTTCGTTAAGCAGGCTACGGAACAGGCTCACGAACATGTTCGTTAAGATGGCTCGCGAACCTGTTCGCGAGCTTTCGAACCAAACATGCCCACGCTCGAGTTCGGCTCGTTAAACTTAACAAACGATCTCGAATGAATATTTATCGAGCTGAGCCGTGAATAGTTCACGAACGGCTTGGTTTGTTTACATCCCTACGTTTTGATTTTCTGATTTTTTTTTCCTCCAATTTTTGGTTTTTTTTTCTTGATCTTTTTATTCAAAAAAAAAATACATTAAATTAAAATTTAAATGCCACATAAGTAATTCAGCCCGAAAAGCCCGAAGACCCATGCACGATTCACGTGCTAATTGAGCCCAATTGAACGGTCCGAGCTCAATTTGGGCGAAATTCACGAAGCGTTAGAGTCCTGATTTGCCAACCCGAAAAAAAAAAGTCCAGTTTTGCAAAATGGGTAAAGTTACGGGGCATTTTGAGTATTAAACTTTTTATATTATTTATTGTCCATATATTTGTAAAGATAGAAAGTTTATTGAAATTGCAATTTAAAATGAAAGGAATAAAGATAAACATATATAGATTATGTGACATATATATACCTTGTAATCCAGAAATTTAGTATACAAGTTAAAGTCTATTTAATCATTTTATAATTGAATGATTTTTTGTATTGTTTTATCTTATTGAAATGATTAAAAGTCATGTTTGTAATTTTCTTACTGAAAGGTTGGAACGGTTGGTTATATACAGTATCAGTATGTGGCATGTATGTGTCATTGATAAATAATGATACGTATATATATTTTTTCAAATTTGATTCATTTTAATTTGACGACGAATTCAATTATTGATTAGTGATATAAATGTTCTGACCGTGGAGGATAATCATAATTGATGGTGTTTCAACAGACTAAGATGAGATTAGGAAAATTCATAGCATTATGAGTTAATGTGTCTATAAATTGATTTGTGCTTCCACTGCAAAAAATAACCGGCAATCTCTAGAGATGGCTATATATGTAGGTGCGACAACCAAACACACTTACTAACACCAAATTCGAAATATGAATCATATTTTAAATGTACTGTCAATGATGAAATGTAAATACAGCACTCATTCATTTTACCAAATTATTAACCTTCTAACCAATATTGACAATAAAAAAAAGTGAATGAGGAGAAAAGTCATCCAAGATTCTTGGCAAGAGAGCGAGGTTTGCAATAAGCCATCAATGGTGTGGCTCTAGGCAACGTCAATCCCACACCTTCACTCATATCAACCAATTCTTGGTCGGCTCTTTCCCAATCAAAGCACTGAATAAGAGAGGCTAAGGCCAACGACACCATGCGCACCGCCAACCCCTCACCGGGACAACCCCTCCTTCCTGACCCGAAAGGGATCAATCTGAACCCATCTCGATTCCCATCCACTCTTTCAAATCTCTCCGGCTTGAACTCTGCAACGTCTTCCCAGTTCTTGGGGACGTTATGTATGGCCCACGCGTTCACCAGCAGCATGGTGCCGGCAGGGACAGAGTAGCCTCCGACAATGCATTTGTCGGAGGATATGTGAGGGACCAGTAATGGACCAGCTGGGTACATGCCTAGCGTTTCGTTGATGATACAACGTAGGTATGGGAGCTCTGAGATGTCTCCTTCTTCAAGGAACGGTCGTATCCCACGACTCGGTTGATTTCCGTTTGTGCCTTTTTTAGGACGTGTGGGTGGTTGAGCAAGAGAGAGAGTGTCCATTCCGTTGTATAATATTGACATATTTTGAATCACAATAAAAAAATATTTATTTACTCTCAATCTAAAATTCTATCTTTTTTACATTTTGAGGTTCACTCTTTTCTCATATTATTTCCATAATCTCTTTCTTATTATGGATTCAAACAATCCTAATTATTACCCAAACTCCCAAAAATTTTCAAATTTTGATGATTTTATTAATCTTAGATATTACCAAAACTCTCAATTTTCTTCAAATCTCAATCAAGTTCCTATGATGATGACAATATAATTAGAAACTAAGCATATATTTAAATAATCAGGTGAGCCATTTAAATTCAAAACGTGCACTCTCATATAAAAATATACGAAGTCCTAAGTGTAAAGTAAAAGACTAAAATTTTATTTGATTATGAGATATTTATAATTGAGATAACATCATTTTTAGTCCGCTAAGTTAGGCTTTTTCCATTTTCATCCATCAAGTATCGTGAATCCAATTGTAGTACCATAACTACATTTTTTTCCGATTTGAGTCCTTTCTTCGCCGGAATCCGACGTGGCAGTCGGAGATAGTCTATGTGGCACCAAACACTAGTCCCCAATTTTTTCCGGCCAAAGACCTAGCCACATCATCTGCCACATCAGTAAAAATATAATAAAAAAATTCAAAAAAAAAACGAAATTAAAAATAATTAAAAAATCAAACAATAAAAGACCTATTGGTTGATGAGTTTTCAACCTTTATCAATAAAAGAAAACCGAAGGTTGTTGTCGAGGAAGAAAAAAAGATTAAGAATCCTGTGAAATTATCATAATGGATATTGATTTTTCTCCCCTTCTGCTTCAAAGATTTTGGTGGATTTTTTTTTATTTTTTTTCATTGGTTTTTGGCTTAAAGATTTAAACATTAGATAAGAGGAAAAGAACATCACCATAAATGTTATAAATAAAAAAGTGTTTCAAAAATATTAAATTATAAGTATAATTGATTTTGTAAAATCATCTTTACTATTAGTTATATATTATTTGGGTAAAATCCTGAAGACCCCCTCCTGTTATAGTAAATTTGCATCGGTCCCCCCTCTGTTACGTTAATTGCGGGGAAAACACCTGTGATTTTAAAAACTCTGCACGAAACCCCCAAAGTCATCAGACTTCACGGGTTTGCGTGCGATGCGCCTGAAGTGCGATGCTGCCTCTTTTTTTACCGTTATATGGGGTTGAAAGTACAGAATTACCCTGCTTTTGTATTATATATGTATGTGTATGCACTACTTATTTACATGCATCAAGCTCCCCCCCTCCACACTTTTGCAATTGAAAAAAAATTCTCCCCTAGCCAGCCACTGCCACCAGGTACGAAAAAAAAAAATTTGGCAAATTATTTAATTTATTTTTATAATTTTACATAGTTAATTTTATTTACATTTAATTTGGTAAATTTGCATTTTAATGTATTTGTAATTTTTTGTAGGATAAATGTCTTCCACATTTAGGCCATCGATGTCTAAAAATGAAGAACAATTGGATTTAAGATATAGTTATAAGAAGTGTTATTGCCGTAAAAATGCGAAAATTAAAGTGGTTGGTCCATCCAAAGCTACCGTAGGTAAATTGTTTTGCACGTGCCGGTCGTCTCAATGTGGGTATTTTGCTTAGCTTGAACCCACATCGATTGGAAGGAAGAATTATTCGAATGAAATCCAAATGCCAGATTTGGACGAAAAAGTGGACTCTCCCAACAACAATAATTCTAAAGAGTTGCTTTCCAAATGTGATGATCTGTCAATGAAGATTGAAAAGCTTGACAAAAACCAAACAAGTATCAAATTTTTCATTTTCATTGTGTTGATGCTTCTTATCATTGTAATTCTTAAGTAGTGATATTACCCTTATTTTCTGTAACTTTCCACCTATGAATATGAATATTATCATTTTCCATTTTTACTTTGATGAATACATTGAAGATGTGGTGAATCCAATGTGCCTACAAGTGAAAATAATTGAGAAAAGAAAACAACAATTGAGAAATAAAAGGAGCCAACAATTGAGAATTGCAAAAAATTGAGAGTTCAAGGATTACATGTCATGTAAACTTGCAGCTACAAAATATAAATGTATATCACCATTCAGGCCATATGTACCCAAAATATATGCCCAAAACAGTCATCATTACCCAAAATATATGCCCAAAACAGCCAATTGCATCAAAAAAAGACAATATGAGGCTGCCCAAATCAAAATATTTCCAAAATATACCAAATGCTAACCAACATCTAAGCTGTACAAATGTACCAATGCCTATGTACCAAAATACTATCCAAAATGTATCACATACCACCCTCTCATCCATTCTTTGTTGTCCTTCTTTTGGGGTTTGTTTGCTTCCTAGGGTTCTTTACTGTAGGCACTCCAGATTGATGAACCTGTCAAAACAAGTAAGGACAATGCATTAATATAAGTTAATATTGCACTAACAGTAAGTTAAAATGCATTGGGTACTTTTGCTACCTGATCTTCCGCATTTGAGGATTGGAAAGGATTTACAATTGCTGAGGCTTGAGTGGACTGCTGTGGTGTGGGGTTCACAGGTGGCTGTTAGGATAAATTTCCAAGTTAACAATTTTATAAGTTTCTATAGACAGAATGAAGAAGTAGGGGGAATTACTAAGGGGGAAAGAGGTTGTAAAATACCTGATCTTCATGGACAGCCCAACCAAACAATGCTTCAAAATCTTGATCAAAGACATCATGTTGTACATCATCTGCCTGGTCCTATTGAATAGAAGGAATCAAACACATTCATTAAGAAAGAAGTAAGATGCATCTCTTTATAAATTGACTATAAAGCAAGGAAAAGAGTGTCATATGTACCTCCTCTTCTGCTACCTCATCTTGATGTGGCTGATCTCCTCATTTTGATTTGCTGGGACACCCTCTTTTGTTGTGTCCCAAAGCCTTGCAAATTGAGCATGTATGAGTAAGCCCCTTCCTGGTAGCTTTCACCCTTTCTTGTTGTTGATCATTCCCATCAGCTCTTCTCTTCTTCTTTGGTCTGCCCCTTTTCACCCTCACATCAGGAGGTGCTATTGGCCCCAAACTGGACTCGTCAAAGTCATGCATACCCGGGACAAGATTGACACTATGGCTGTACATCCTCATATACACTTCCTTTTTGAAACAAGTGTGTACATACTCATCAAGGTTCAGCCTATGGAAGACTATGCAAGCTATGGCATGACAGCAGGGGTACCCACACATTTGAAAAAATCCACAGGTGCAGTCTTTATCTTGTAAGTTGACTATATGGTTTTCTAAGAAATGCATGACTTCATATTTTCCCTCCCCTGCCCAGCTTGGAAAACAATTCCTACTTAATTTTCTCTGAGTTTCAATCTTCCCCATACCCCATCATCCCAACCCTCTTGACTTGTATCCAAGTCATGCAACTCTTCCTAATCCATTCAAACATATCAATTATAGGAAGATCTCTGGAGGGCAAAATAAAACTGTTGAAGGACTCTGACAGGTTATTAACAATGACATCACACTTAGCATGAGGGGAAAAATAACATCTAGCCCAGTGCTTAGACTCTACCCCATTTAACCACTCAAATGCAGTCTGCTCATCCCTTTTTTTGACACTCAACCTCTGAATTTCAGACATCACCCTTTTATGACTCTTTACACTATATGAAGAGGCAACTTTCCAAAACAACCTTTTGATTTCAAGACCCCTGAATTTACACTTGAAATTGTTATACATATGTTTCAAGCAGAACTTATAAAACAACAAGTACAAAACAAGAAAAAAAAACGAGCTTAAACTCAGCACATTCATCAACACAAAAGACATATTACATTGTTATTTTGAATGGTATATCTTTGAGACGAAAATGAGAGTTTTGAGGGTTTTTCGTTAGCGGTGATGTGACAGTCATCAGCGAGCACCAAATATAATTGAGAAATTAATTATTCAAAAGACAAAAATTATACCCCCAAGAATAAGCATCTTCGGGACAAAATCTTTTAAAGTATTACATATTTCTTTTAAGGTATTACATAAGTTCGTTTAAGGTATTGCATTTTTACCTGAAGTATTACATAGAAATATTACATAAATCCCTTTGAGGTATCACACATATAACTTTGTGGTATTATATACTTACATTATAGTGATGTATCTGAACATAAGAGTTTGATTGGAATGTGACAAATAATATCAAAAATAAAACATAAGGAGTTTTGTCAATTTAGCTTCAACTAATTCACTCAATTTTGTTCTATCGAATCTCAGTAGTCATATTATATAAGTTCATGAGTTTGTTATATCTTTTCTTGATAATCATATTATATCTTTTCTTGATTATCATATTATATAAGTTCATGAATTTGTTATATTACATATTTCTTTTAAGGTATTGCATTTTTACCTGAAGTATTACATAAATTCCTTTGAGGTATCACACATATAACTTTGTGGTATTATATACTTACATTATAGTGATGTATCAGAACATAAGAGTTTGATTGGAATGTGACAAATAATATCAAAAATACAACATATGGAGTTTTGTCAATTTAGCTTCAACTAATTCACTCAATTTTGTTCTATCGAATCTCAATAATCTTATTATATAAGTTCATGAGTTTGTTATATCTTTTCTTGATAATCATATTATATAAGTTCATGAATTTGTTATATTACATATTTCTTTTAAGGTATTACATAAGTCCGTTTAAGGTATTGCATTTTTACCTGAAGTATTACATACAAGTATTACATAAATCCCTTTGAGGTATCACACATATAACTTTGTGGTATTATATACTTACATTATAGTGATGTATCAGAACATAAGAGTTTGATTGGAATGTGACAAATAATATCAATAATACAACATAAGGAGTTTTGTCAATTTATATAGCTTCAACTAATTCACTCAATTTTGTTCTATCGAATCTCAATAATCATATTATATAAGTTCATCAGTTTGTTATATCTTTTCTTGATAATCATATTATATCTTTTCTTGATTATCATATTATATAAGTTCATGATTTTGTTATATTACATATTTCTTTTAAGGTATTACATAAGTCCGTTTAAGGTATTGCAATTTTACCTGAAGTATTACATAGAAGTATTACATAAATCCCTTTGAGGTATCGCACATATAACTTTGTGGTATTATATACTTACATTATAGTGATGTATCAGAACATAATAGTTTGATTGGAATGTGACAAATAATATCAAAAATACAACATAAGGAGTTTTTGTCAACATAAGGAGTTTGATTGGAGTATTTATATATAAAAGTTACATACAACATAACATAAAGGTTAAATCATCTCAGCATAAATGTTTTCAGCTATATTATCTTACATTTTACATTGAAAAAAGTCTAAGTATATTAACTTAAAGGTTATGATATTTTTCGCATAACCTTTCTATCCTGGTAGTTTAATATTTTACAAAGTAAGATAAATATATATTACCTTTTAAACCTTTATGTTATAATAACTTAACCTTAACGTTATAATAATTTAACTTTTATATTATAATAATATAACCTTTATATTTTTCAAAAGTTATGATAGTTGCATATAAAAGTTATATCAATATAACATAAAGGTTAAGTGATAACAATATAAAAGTTTCAGTTGTATTACATGATTGAAATAATTCTAAGTATATAATTTTAAGGTTTTAACACATTGTAACCCTTTAAGTTGTAATAATGCAACATTTACGCATAATAATATTAACTTTTATGTTATATTAACTCAACATTTATGTTATTCTTTAAGTCAATAAAGGTTATGATATATATATATATATAAGTTACATACAACATAACATAGTTATATAAGGTTATACTCGTATTTATCGCATAAATTAAAAAATAAATAAATAACCGGACGCGGATCCGGGTCGGATCTAGCCCGACCCGACCCGACCCACGGGCGCCCAGTTGCACGGATCTAAATCCATGCAACTGGTGCACAAGAACAATACTCTTTTTTAATAGATACACGTAGATTAGTTAGAAAATAATCAATTCATGAAATATATTATGTAGGACAATAAAATTATTGAATTACAATATTATCCTTCATAAGAGTATTCTTTAATTAGGACTTTAGGTGGGTTAAAATTGACAATATCTAAGAGGGTTAAAATTGGCATTACAAAACATGGACAAAACATCCATACTTATATAGTGTTATAGATATAGATTTTTTCACATAGATCATCTTGCGTTCATGAATTAGAATTTGTTATTTTTGTGAGATCTTGAAATCCTTAGGGAGAAGAAGGTATGTAATTTATTTGCATTTTATGCTAATCTTTTCCACATAGATTATCTTATAATGAATTAGCATTTGTTATTTGGGTTATTTGCCAGTTGTCTATGTGCTTGAATCTCTAGATTGTACTTCGAAGATGGGTTTGTGTCTCTGATTTCTCTAATAATCAAGGTTTTACTCTTCCTAATTTTCGAAGTAAAGTTAGAATTTTATTGTTGATTATACTTTTGTTTCTTGGTATATGTTGTTATCAGATACTGAATGGAGCAATATTTTGATTTGGATATTGACATTCATTTCTTGCAAGATATTATTATGTTGTGGGGGCTATAACGAACAAATTATAATGATCAAATAACTCGTTAATAATACTGGATTTGCTATATATCTAACATAATTTGTCATTACTTTCTTATCAGGGAACTTATCAGCATCATAAAAAAATCAAGTATCTAGAAAATTATCTCATTTTGTCACATATCATTTGACCTTGCAAAGACAAAAACTATAAGATTGTTAATTTAGGAGAAGAAGAAGAGACCATTTACATTCTAATAGGTTATAAAAGATAACATAGATAGCATATTAGCTGGCCTAATGAATTGCTAGAAAGATAGATTGGGAAAGAAATGGATGTTGAGACATGGTCATAAATCAATTGTCGTACATAAGAATTTCTTATGTTGTTACTCTTTTGGAGCTCCATTGATTCCTGTACTTAATTAGTTTATAGACTTCAAAAGGTGTCTGGCATATTATGAATTCTTTGAATCAAGGAATATAAGGTTGTAACATTGAAGGTATTATAGTTTGAAAAGATATCAGTGTATCAGATTAATACGATGAAAGTGAATCATTAGTTAGTCTTCCTGCAATAACGACATCCACATGTGTTCATACCTTATGTGTCATTTATGTTGCTCATGTGTATTATGTGTGTCATTTATGTACCTTTTTTTAATTGGAAAAATATAAAAGTTCCATCTTGATCTTCGGAAAAATTGATTCTTTATATCTATTTATGCAGTGTGTGCGCGATTTTGTTCTAGAAATTTCACTTAGGTGTTGCAAATATGTAAATCAAGGTAAAATATTTTATGCAAATGGGATCCATGCACCCGGGTCGACCCGCTCCACGTGCCTCTGACGGGCGTTTTCACGTGCTTAAACGTGCTCTCACGCGCCCCCACGCGCCTGGTGGGTGCGCTCAAACCCACCAAGATTCGCTTCAGGCAGTCATACCCTCATGTTATATTAAGGTTACCCTCATGTTATATTAAGGTTACCCTCATGTTATGTTAAGGTTACCCTCATGTTATGTTAGTATTACCCATGTTACTCTAACCCACCAAAATTCGCTTCAGGCAGTGATACCCTCATGTTATGTTAAGGTTACCCTCATGTTATGTTAGGGTTACCCTCATGTTATGTCAGTGTTACTCATGTTACCCTCACGAGGGTAACACTAACATGACATGAAGGTAACCCTAACATAACATGAGGGTATGATTAACATTTTAGTTCAGTGGTTTTAAACTAAGGGTATGAAATCTGGAGATGGGGTCACATTAACATAACGCGAAGGTAATCCTAACATAACACGAAGGTAACACTAACATAACGTGAGGGTAACGACCAAAACACGCGAACAAAGTAAAGAGGCATGTCAGCCCAGCCCACGCGCGGCCCAGTTGCACGGATCACAGATCCGTGCAACTGGTGCACAAGAGAGTGACTCGTAAATCAAAATAATGTTACGCGCGCCTCTTATTTAGTTTACACTTTTAATGTTGTTTATTTTAATGGTTCTTCAAGAATTGAAAATTCATATTAGATTTTGGGTTAGCAATTCAGAAGGGTGGAGAAATTTCTTTTAGTTAATTAACTCCTCAATTAATTAATTGTAAAACCACAACTTAAAAGATAATAAAAGAAAAACTTAGAGGGTGTTTGGCTAAGCTTATAAGCTTCTTAAAAGAGCTTATAAGATGTTAAGTGCTTATAAGCTCCTCAAAAGTGTTTGGCTAACTTTTAAAATAAGATCTTATTTTATGAGCTTATAAGATGTAAGGAGTTTATAAGCTATTTTTTAAAAAGTTGGGAAATCCCAACTTATTTCTAAAATAAGAGCTTATTTTTCAAAACACCTTCAAATTTAATCATTGAAATTACACAAATGCCATTACTAACAACTTATAAGCTCCACCATCTTATTTACCCAAACACTTCAACAACTTATATTAAACTTAAATTAAACATCTTATAAGCTCTAAAAACATCTTATAAGATATGATAACTTATAAGCTCTAAAAATAAGTTTAGCCAAAAACCCCCCCTTAGACAAGTTCTGAAATGATACTTATTTTGACAAATTTCTTTCAAGTCAGATGAAGTATTTGTCTATAATGTATCCTTACTCTTACCTTTTTGCCTACATGCCGACATATTTGAACTAACAAATTAGAATAATAGTTTATAGGTTTACGAATTTGAAGCTCAAATTATTTCTATGTCTGCACGAATATTAGTTCATTTGTAAAAAAATTGACCGATTTCAGTTCAATTTGGAGTCTCACATCCGAATACTGCTGAACTAAGTTCTAGATTACTATCCGAAATTGTCAGCTAAATATATGGAAAAAGAGTACACAATGGTACAATTAAAAAGTTTTATACTCTTGTTAAGTCAACTTAAAAGTTTTACTTTACACAAAAAAAAAAAAAAAACCTTAAAAGTTTTATTCTTATTCTAGAAAAGAGATTGTAATTTGTAATTGCTGGAACAGTCAGAATCATTATTACTACACACTGATTCTCTATTAGGTCATCTTCAACACAAAAACTCATGTGAGACGGTCTCATGAATAGTTTTTGTGAGATGGATCCTTATTATCTAATGTGGGTAAGAGATAAGATCAAAGAAATAATCAAAGGAAAAGTCAAAAAGAAAGCTGAGTTGGCAGAGGAGGTGCAGACATGGCTACTTGCTGGCAGAGGAGGTGCAGACGTGACAGCTTGCTGTCACGGAAGCCTTGCTGGCAGAGGACGAGCAGACGTGGCCGCCTGCTGATGCCGAAAATCAGATGGCCCACGTGGCAGAACGGATGCGGAATACATGGCAAAACACTGGAGAAGAATAACAGAATGAGAATGTTCTAGAGCAGGAAAATGTGTACTTTAGGGAAAATAAGTTGTACCCTTTCTTAGCTTGAATCACAAGAAAGTCTAGTGAAAAATATAAATAGGAAAAAGTACATAGAAATAAAGGATCTTCACATTTTTTGGAACACTTTCTATGTATGCAGTTTTTATCCCTCTCTAAGAGCAATACAATTCTTCTTCTTTTGATTCTCTAAGTATTCATTCAGAAACTGATGTTCTCTTAAGTTAGAATCCATATTTGTTGATCTGTAACAACTTGGCGCCGTATGTGAGAAATCGAACAGGAAATTTGGGTGAGTTTTCCCCTTATTTTCTTTGTTCATTTTGATTTCTTTTTCCTGTGTGGCTTGGTTGGTCTTTTGGATTCTTAAGAAGGGTGAGTGTTCATAGCTGAACAATTGATACGAAATTTGGGGAGGGAGTTCATGGAAGAGTGTGAGGAGGCGACACCGGAGGTAGCGGGGGGATGTGAGAACAGAGGGATAGACAAGGGGGAAGGGGTTTCTAGGGATACGCATGGTGGGGTGAGAGAGGTTGATGTTAGGATGGAGTGGAAGTTCACACCAGAGCAACTGAGCGTTCTGGTCAAATCGGAGGTGAAGGAGTTGCTGGAAGAGCAGACGCTCAAGATGGTGGATGGCGAGGGAGGAAGAAGCGGAAAGAAGATGACGGAAGTAGTGGCCCTAAAAATTCCACCTCCAGATGTCAATGGGGAAGAGAAGTGTGGAGACCAAGTTGCGGAGAGCTGCTTCCGAGGATTGCGATCGGAGGGGCCAGTGGAGTCATATCGGACCTCCTTGCGGATGACCAAAATAAAAGAGGATTTGATGAGGAAGATGGAGGAGATGCATCGCGAAATGCAGATCATCAAGCAGAAGGTGGCCGGATCAAGCCAAATCTATGTTCCCGCAGGTAGTCCATTCACCTTCTCAATGCAGGCAGACGAACTCCCGACTAATTTCAAGCCTTTGACGTTCGAATATGATGGCACCTCAGATCCGTATGACCATCTGCTCAGGTTTGAAAATGTGGCTCTACTTCACCAGTTCTCTGACGGAGTTAAATATCGGGTCTTTTTGACGACTCTCACCCAAGCGGCCCAGCGATGGTTTGGGGAATTGCTAGTTAACAGTATCGGGTCGTTCCGAGACTTTAGCTCTGCCTTCCTCTACCAGTTTGCCAGCACAAGGAAACAGCGAAAAACCTAACAGTATCTATTTAGCTTGAAGCAGGGGGCGGACGAACCTCTACGAGCCTTCATCAAGCGCTTCAGCTCTGCCACCTTGGAAGTACCTTCTGTTACTGCGGAAGTGAAAATTAGCGTGATTGTACAAGGGTTACGGGAGATAGATCTGTTGAGATCATTGGACAAGAGGCCGGCCCTGACATTTGACGAGGTTTTGGCTCGGGCTTTCAAATTCATAAATTTAGAAGATGTGAGCAGGGCCAAAAGAGCTGAGGGATCTGCTCGCAGAGAGTCAGACACAAGGAGGCCTGTGAATCTTAGACAGAATGAGGAGAGACAGGTTGAAATGGGCAGAAGAGATTACCATAAGTATACACCACTCAAGGTGCCCATAGCGTGGATTTTTGAGCTGTCGGAAAAATTAGTGCAGTTCCGATTTCCTCTGAACCGAGCTAAAGCTCCGACAAGACCAAAGGGGCGGTACTTCTACATTTTTCATAATGAATACGGGCATGACACCAATGAATGCCGGCACTTTAAGAATGAAATTGAGAGGCTGATAAGGGCCGGGGTGTTGAAAGGTTTTGAGGACAGATCCGGGAGGCATAACAAGAGCGGAGATAAAAGAGATGAAAAGGCAGAAGAAATGGAGGGTATACAGAACAAGGGGCATCGAGAAGGAAACCGGGAGCTGCCCCCTCCAACAAAGAATGGTTTCATTAACATGATTGCCGGAGGACCTAATGGGGGAGATTCAAACAGGGCAAGGAAGTCTGCGCTAAGATATATGCGTGGGTGGCACGACCACCATATGGAAGTCTAACAAGTACAATCACTGCCAGATATTATGTTCGGGGCAGAGGATGAGACCCCTATGGTTAGACCCCGTAACGATTCCCTGGTCATCACAGCAGAGATAGCGGTATACGATGTGACCAAAGTATTCGTGGACACAGGCAGCTCTACAGACATCATATACAAAGATTTTTTCGATCAGATGAATATCAACACAAGAATTCGCCATGTCCAAACAACCCTGTACGGATTTACTGGAGGCGCTATACATCCGTTAGGCCTTGTGACGCTGCATGTATTGGTTGGGGTGTGGCCCCAGTAGACAAGGCTAATGGTGGACTTTTTGATAGTAGACGCACCCTCTGCCTACAATGTCATCTTTAGGAGGCCAATATTGAATGAGTTAAAGGCAGTGGTATCGACGTACTATATGAAGATCAAGTTTCCCACACCTACTGGGATTGGGGAATTAAAAGCAGACCAAGTGCATTCCAGAAAATGCTATGTGGAATCAGTGAGAATAGCAAACAAGAAAGTTGTACCTTCTAGAGACAGGCTTGCCGAGGAGAACTCGGATCTGAAATGACAGAAGGCCGCCAGCTCTCATGAAGAAGTGGAATAGGAGAAAATGGTGATATAAAAAAGAATTGTCCCTGATAAAGTTATACTCGGGAAGAGAGGGATTCTGCACCAAGATCAGTAAACAGATCCCAGAAGAGGAAAAGTTAGATCTGATCAAATGCCTGCAGAACAATGCAGATCTGTTTGCATTCAGCTCTGCTGATATGACGGGTGTCGATCCTAAATTGGCGGTGCACCGGCTGAACATTAACCCAACAATTAAACCAATCAAGCAGAGGTTGAGGAATTTTGGTGCCGATAAAGACAAAATTATCCAGGCAGAGGTCAAGAAGCTGTTAGACTCTGGGCATGTGGTTCCTGTGCAATTTCCGGAGTGGTTGTCCAATGCAGTTCTGGTGCCCAAGGCAGGTAGGAAATGACAGATGTGCATTGATTTTAGAGATCTAAACAAGGTCTGTCCACAAAATCATTATCCTCTGCCCAGAATTGATCAGCTTGTGGATTCTACTTGGGGATGTGAGAGACTCAGTCTTATGGACGCTTATCAGGGGTACCACCAGATCCAACTCGATCCTGCAGATGTCAATAAGGTCTGTTTCATAACAGCAGGAGGGACATATGGTTATGTACGAATGTCTTTCGGCCTAAAGAACGCAGGAGCAACTTATCAGAGGATGGTGGATGATTTATTTAATCTAATGCTCGGTAGGAACATGGAGGTATATGTGGACGATATGTTTGTAAAGATCCAAAAATCCGAGCAGCATGTTGCAGACCTGGATGAAGCGTTTCAGAGGATCCGTGGTAGGATGAAATTGAACCCAGAGAAGTGTAGTTTTGGGGTCACTTTTGGAAGATTCTTGGGATAAATGGTCACAAAGGAAGGAATCAAGGTCAACCCAGAAAAGGTGAAAGCCATTGTGGACATGGTCCCTCCCAAGAACATTAAGGAAGCACAAAGGTTGTTGGGGAGAGTTACAGCTCTGAGTGGGTTTGTCTCAAAATCTACAGACAAAAGTTACCCTTTCTTCAAAGTTGTAAGGAAGGGGTGCAAATTCCAATGGACAGAAGAGTGTGATGCGGTTTTTGAAAAACTAAAGAAATATCTAGCAAATCTCCCTCTACTCTCGAAGCCCGAGATGAGGAAGACACTCTTCATGTATATTTCAGTCGGGAAAGTAGCGGTAAGCGTAATTTTGTTAAGGGAGAATGGACCTAAGCAGATGTCAATCTATTATGTCAGTCACATGCTTCAGGGGCCAGAAGTGTGATATGCAGAAGTCGATAAAGTAGGTCTGGCTGTTATCACCATGGTTCGGCGGCTCCGCCCTTATTTCTTGTCTCACAAGGTGGTAGTGCGCACAAATTATCCGCTGGCACAAGTTATGGGGAAGGCCGACACATCTGGAAGGATGGTCAAATGGGTCATAGAGCTGGGAGCATATGATGTAGAATTCGAGCCACGAACGGCAATCAAGGAACAAGCGCTGGCTGATTTGATCCAGGAATCCAGTGCCTAGGAGAATTAGGGGGGAAGGAATGGAGAATTTTTGTAGATGGATCGGCCACTAGAGAGGGATGTGGTGTTGGCATATTGGTTGAATGCCCTGATGGGCAAGAAATGAAGTATGCTGTGAAGTTGAATTACGTGGTCTCCAACAATGAAGCAGAATACGAAGCACTTCTGCGTGGAATGCGCATAGTCGCAGAAGTTGGAGGTGAGAATCTTACAGCCTTTACGGATTCCCAGCTGGTCTATCAGCAGTACGGGGAAGCGTATGAGATTAAAAAGGCATCCTTGGCGAAGTATTTGGAAGAGATTTTTAAGGTAAGAAACTCCTTTAAGAAATTTGACTTGAAACAGATCCCCCGAGCAGAGAATGTGTAGGCAGATTATCTTGGTAAAGTGGTCAGCTCCTACCCTCTTCTGTAACCCAGGAAAATCACCTTGTTAGTAGCAGAAAAATCTGACGTGAAAGTAGAAGTGGCAGAGCTTCAAAAAGAAATGTACTGGAGTACCCCAATAATTAATAAGCTCAGGGAACCAGTTCTGCAGAAGAGTTGGAAAAGAGTCAGAAAGTGGAACTGTCCAAATATGGCCTTATAGGAGAGCAGCTCTTTAGGCGTTCTTTTTCTTAGGCATATCTCAGATGCTTGAATAAAGAAGAGGGGATATATGTATTGCAGTAAATGCATGAAGGGTGCGGAGGAGACCATGCCGGATATAAGTCTTTAGTACGAAAAACGTTGAGAGCAGGTTACTTCTGGCCGACTTTAAATGCAGATGCTAGAGAGCTGGTGTAGAAGTGTAAGAGTTGCCAAATATATGGTCCTTTAATTCACAGGCCTGCGGAAGAAATGGTCAAGATGCAATCCCCGTGTCTCTTGGCACAGTGGGGAATCGACCTCGTAGGACCTTTACCCCTCGCAAAGAGACAGAAAAAGTTCTTGGCGGTTGCGATTGATTACTTCACCAAATGGGTAGAGGCAGAACCATTGAGCAAAATTGATGAGGCTAATATCATAAAGTTCCTGTAGAAACAGATATGCTGTAGATATGGGGTACGCCGTATCTTGGTTTCTGACAATGGCACCTAGTTCTGTGGTAAGAAGATAAAGGCTTGGTGCGAGGAGATAAAAATCAGTCAAAGGTTTGCAGCTGTAGCGCATCCTCAGGCTAACGGTCAAGTAGAGGTGACCAATAGAACCATACTGAATGGGTTAAACGGACGCGTGGAAACGCTGAAAGGAAATTGGGTGGAGGAGCTGGATTTTGTGTTGTGGGCATACATAACTACGCCAAGAACAACCATAGACATGTCCCCTTTTAACCTAGTGTACGGGGTAAATGCAATGATACCGATGGAGGTCGGTATGGAGACACACAGGATAATGACTTTCGAAGCAGAATTGAATGAAAATCCGATGAAAGAGAACCTTGATATGATAGAGGAGGAAAGAGAGTTGGCACGTTTGCGCACAGAAAAGTTCAAAGCAGAGTGAAAGCATCCTATGATAGAAGAGTAAAGTTACAGCATGTAAGGAACATTGTATAAGATTTTGATGAAAGACAAAACATGTAATAGACTAGGGCCTAGGATCTTATGTATCTAGATTCAATTGTAAAATCTCTAAGTATAGGATCAGGAGGCTTGAAGATCAAGATTGGAGCATGAAGACCATGCTGCATAAAATCATAAAAATAAAATAAGTATACATATCTGCAGCAGGCTGCTTCAAAAAGGATACTGGCCGCACACAGTCCGAGGATGCTGAGTTCACTAACTGCTAGATGGACAAAGTAAGCTGAAGTCAACTGAAGCATCAGAAAGCATCAGCGACCTGTTAAATAGCCGTTACCTTGAAAAACGTGTACGAGGTTTACGGTAGACACAGCCGTATTTTCAACCAATCAAGTGATGCCACGTATCAGAAGTAAAAAAGAAGTCAGAAGAAATGTCAGACTAGGGATGGCGATTGCAGTAACAGATACGTACACTCTCAACAATCAGTGTACGAACAAATCAGAAGATGCCACGTTACTTTATGCAAGTTGTAAAGAAGGCTCTTTCTCTCTAACGGACCAAATCCTAATCGCATATAAATACTAGAAGACCGGCACTTGGAACATACCTGAAACTCTTGCAACAAACGCACTCAAGCTATCAAACGCAAAACATTCATAAATCATTAGAAGTTTCAAGTCCAGTCTAGCAGCAAGCTATCTTTAGCTTAGAAAGCTCATTGTTCCTAAGCTTGTTGCCTGTGTTGTTGAAGAAATCTTTACTTTTAGACTATTAAGGAGTTGCTTGATCAGAGGATGTTCCTGATCAAGTATTTACGTTCTTAGTAAAAGAACAAGAGCTCTGTGCGGGCTAGTTGAGTTTGGTCACTGTGCAGTAACCCTGTGTGGGTGAGACTGACAGTTCTTGTTAGGGTTAGGTTGTCTAAGCGAGGCTTGTGTAAATCAACCGTTTAAACCTAACAAAGTCCCTCCTTGAGAAGGAGAAGAGAGGACGTAGAGGGATTACTCCACCCTTGAACCTCTATAAATTGTTGTGTTCTTTTTATATTGCTCTCTGATTGATCTCATTCTTGTTGTTGCTTATTTGTCTTTATCGTCTTTATATCTCTCATAAGCATATCATCGGTTTTCAGAAAAAGTGTTTTGGTTTTAAAAGTATTTCCGCTGTGCATAAAACTCACTCTGTTCAAAGCTCTTTCAAGGTAACTGCTCAAGAAGTAACCTTCTATGCAGTAAACTCTTTTGCTAACTGTCTAAGTATCTTCCTTGAAGAAAAGTTTGAAAATTTTGAGTAGGCTTATTCAACCCCCCCCCCCTCTTAAGCCTACTACCACTTGGGACCAACATGTGGTATCAGAGCGGGTTGGATTAATCGTCCGATCTAACTGATCAATCATTGATCCCCTTTTTTTGAAAACCTTCGCTTCTATCATAAGCA
The DNA here is from genome assembly GCA_005771605.1 of Scutellaria baicalensis. Taxonomy (NCBI): domain Eukaryota; kingdom Viridiplantae; phylum Streptophyta; class Magnoliopsida; order Lamiales; family Lamiaceae; genus Scutellaria; species Scutellaria baicalensis. The sequence continues at coordinate 28,670,786 of CM016725.1, read as the reverse complement.
TACACACTATGGATTCTCATAAAGTACCTATATTCTTTATTGAAGAATATGATGATTGGAAAATTCGCATGCAGGCACATTTGCCAGCCATGCATGATGAAATGTGGTACGTCATCATTGAAGGACCACCAAGGATTATAAAAGTTTACCCATTGTTTGCCAGAGCCGCTAACGAAGCAGCTGATAGACAAGGAGATACAGCATCCAGGTTTGCCAGAGCCCCTTTTTAACCGTTGTTGTAGAGACCAACGACAACGGTTTTTAACCATTGTCCCACCGTTGTCGTAGATAGATAAGACAACGCTTTTACAACGGTTTTTTACCGTTGTCGTAGACACTTAAACTGTTGTCATACCGTTGTCAAAACTAAGAAAGACAATGCTTTGACAACGGTTTTTCACCGTTGTCGTAGATACTTACGACAACAGTTTTTAACCGTATTCCCGCCATTATCTTAGAGTAATTACACAACGCTTTTTGTTTTGTTTTTTACCGTTGTCGTAGATACTTATGCAACGGTTTTGAACTGTTGTTGTAGGTCAATTTTGCCATTGTTGTAGGTCAATTTTACCGTTGTTGTAGACCCTTACGACAACAGTTTGAAAACTGTTGTCGTAATTTATTTCAGCGTTGTCTTTTACAAGTCATATTTATTACAGTCTAATAAAAATTCAAATATATAGAATAAGACATTCAACTCAAAATAGTCATACCAAATTCATCTAATACTTTATACAACAAATATTCATCTAATACTTCATAACAAAAATTTAACGTCAAAAGAGACAAGTTATCACCCACAAGGTTATCCAAAGACAAACATGTAACTAATCCAATCCTCCCATCAAACTCAAACTCCAATTACCTAACATTCATAAGTTCATCAAAACAAGTAACGTACATTCCTCCCACAAAGAGATCCAATGACAAATGAGTATATGATTCAATCCTCTCATCAACTAAGTCTCCCATTACCTAATATTCATAAATATGTTCTTGAACACGTTTCGCCCACTCCTTACGCACTTCATTGATATCCCCTTCAGTGTATTTCTCTTCAATGAACTGTTAAACAGAAAATATACATTATATGTACATTGAATGAATATTTTTCTAATAAAACGTTCAAGAATAACATATAAGAAATTTTATAATCTTACCAATGACTGCATCGAACTAATCTTCTCAAAGGGATCACTCTCAACTATTTGCTTCATGTATTTCATCACATAAAAACCACATTGGAATGCGTCAGGTTGTTTAGGAGCCTACATGTATTTGAATCCAATCATTATGGTTTTCATTCAAAGCAACATGAGATAAAGTGATTACATACCTTTATTATTGTCCACGTAGGTTTCTTCCTCCCTTTGCTCGTTTTGACTACACTAAACATTTCAAGGCCCTTCACCTAATGTTAATCACTAATTATCAAACAGCCATATAACAGTGCTGTCTTGAGAATGTGTGCGCTAATAACCAACTTGATGAAGCTTAAATGTAACAGATTGTTGATCAATATAATTTCATTCAAAGCTAAAAAGACTATGCAACATACACGTTAATCTTTCTCCTATAATAGACACTGAAAGATCTCTCATCTCTCTAGTCACATGATTCAAGGCTCGTTTTGTTTCTCGATACTACTTAACAGAAATTACATTTCCAGAGATCTAAAGCAACTATTTCATAGACATCATACTGAATAGATAAGAATATAATGAAATCTCATATAACAATACATTTATCATGGAGCCATAAATTTTTTATCTCTTCAATATATATATATATATATATCTGTGTGTGTGTGTGTCATTCTGCTTAAGAAAGTGAGCAGGAGTAACAAAAAGAAAAGTAAAGAGTTTGAAATGCATTTGTTTGTATGAAAGGTTTCTTTGGAAGATAAACATTGTATGTATGACAATGTCAGCATGAACATATAATGAATAAAGTACCTGATGAAGCTTCATAATACGTTCTGAAAAAAGTTTGGTTAGAAGAGGGATTGTGGCTTCTACAGCTGCTCGAGCAATAAAAGCATAAGAGCTCAATCTCTCATCCATAGCTACAAAGAGAAAACTATTAAGAGTGTAGAATTATGAGTTGATATAGTGATTTTAAAGATGACTTAAGTGGCAATAATTATGACAACAATATGGTAATTTAATGGAAACCTTGTCACATAGTAATGTACCAGCAATGGAAGCCTGAAAATAATCATGCTCATCATCATCACTGAAGGCTGATGCTGAAGCAGCTGTTCAGAAAACAATGCTAGAATTAAGCACAGAAAGTTGCCCAACATGAAAAATACCATGAATAGCATAGAATTGCAGCATAATGTTACCCTTTAATTCAGACTCTACAATCAATGCAAAGAGATTAGCTGCAGCACTTAACCCTTCAGCTGGAAGAAAATGACATCCACTACCATCCAACTGCTATTCTTGTTTAAACAAAAAAAAAAAAAAAAAGGCAGAAAGAAAGTCCATATTCAAGATAAACAAGTTGTATGTATTGCCAATATATAAATATATAAAAAGAAATTGATAATACACTCAACATAGACGAAAATGACAATCATATAATGGACAAATACATGGAAAGTCTAGCAAGTTCAGTGTTTTCAATTTTCTGGGAAAATTTTAGGAGACAAATTTCCTGAGTAGTGAAAATACCAGACTCTATTGGCATAACCGCATAAATTCACTGGTAAACCACAAAAGTCAAGCATGAGTGAGATCTATTGGAAATTGCTATCATCTTTCATCACCACCAAATTACAAAAGCATCATTGTGTCACTATGGCAACATTACACATTATCTGAACAAAACAGATCTGTAAACACATATACCACACCCTAACTTTATAAGATACTAGAGCAAACTCATCCAAAGCCTTTCTCCGAACAACATCTACAGTTGAAAGATAGATTTTGGCATAAGCCCTGCATCAAAATTACATTTAACTAATGGCACAATGCCCCAACTTCCTATATACCTTCTCTGTGACAAATAAATGAGCAACATATTGGCTCTGTAATAACAGTAAAGTGTCTATTGTATACCAAAAAGGAAATTAAAAAAATCAACCTATTCTACAAAAGCAATTGCCAGAAACTATTTTTCTTGTCAAAAAAGTAATATTGACAAGAATATTTTGCTTGCCCTACTCTCAGCAAAGAGATAAACTGCACATCATGACAATAAATGACGAGTATACCAGGGACAAAAGCTAAGGCACCAAGTATATACCAAGAGAAGGGCCGTCCATGTGTCTAGTAAAATATCGCGTGCCACCCAGCTCCACGACTCTTCTTCCGTACGATTTTCCATAAGGTCTCGCACATCAGAACAGATAGTAGAGTAAGAGTCATAAATCAAAAGTACACTTAGTAGAAATAACACCTGCAAAATAATGTAGTTAAAAAGACTTCAAAATGCCAACAATTGTTTTCTTGGGTGAAAAGATTAAGGTTCTTACCAATCACCCATTTCCACTCTCATATAAGACTTCATCACCAATTGGCCATCTCAAGGGGCTTATTCAACAATGGTCAGGTTACAGGTAGAGCATTCAAGTTAAACCTAAAACAGTAAGTGCTATGCATCGACTTGGATATAACTGACCTCAAAGATTTAAATAGATCATCAAATAAAAATTGGGTCAGTCACAATTGCCATAGACACAAGTGCACGACATCCATCTAGAAGCTCACTGAAAATATCAAATAAACAATATGACAAACATGTTAGCCGGTCCAGTGGTGTCAACGGAGGCGGCGCTGTGGGGATGGGTGCTTGAGGTGACGGGTGTTGTAATAGAATCGACGGCAGAGTGGCAGCGGCGCAGAGAGGGAGAGGCGGCGGCAGAGAGGCAGCGCGCGCCGAAGGCAGGCCCAGCGATGGGTGGGCGTGGGACAGCAGCGGCGATCTCACCGGGGATGGGTGGGCGTGGGACAGTGGGGATGGGTGCGACAGGAGAGGGTGCGGGCGCCGATCTCACCGGGGATGGGTGGGCGTGGCCCAGCGGGGGTGGGTGCGACGAGCGAGGGTGCAGGGATGGGTGGGCTTGGGACGGCGGCGTCGGCGATCTCACTGGTGGCGAGAGCTAGGGTTCAACGAGAGCTAGGGTTCACACGTTCAAGGGTAAATAATTTGGGGATTATGACTTTGGGGGTAATTTGTCTAACTAGGTAATTAAATTTTACATGTAATTTACATATAGTAAAAATAAATAAAAAATCAAGTTTTTTAGTCTACGACAACGTTTTGACAAGGTTATGACAACGCTATAAAGTTTCCGTTGTCTTATGGATATATGACTACGCTTCAACGACAACCTCATATAGTACCCGTTGTCTTAGGGATCAACGACTACATATCTACGACAACCTCGTATCATAAGCGTTGTCATAGGATTCATTTTGTACCTAAGACTACACCACTACGACAACGTCAAGTCACCAGCGTTGTCTTAGGGCTGAATTTTACCCTACGACTACGCCTCTACGACAATGCTAAAAAACTGTCGTTGTCTATGAGCGGATTTTTATGCCCTAAGACAACGATTTTGTCTACAACAACGCTGAATTTGGCTACGACAACGGTTTTTTCAAAAAACCGTTGTCTTAGGGGCATTGTCTATGTGCATTTTTCTTGTAGTGACTGCACTAACTGCAAGACAGCCTCAAGAAGTTAGGAAGTTTAAAGAGCAGACATCTACCTTGGAGGCCACTGCAGAAGAACATATGGCATTACTCCTGAAAAAGTTTCAAAAGTTCATAAAAATGAACTCACGAACAGATGGCTTCAGGAGGAAGCAAAGTTAAACTGGAAACAGTGGGCAGTCACCCCAATCAAACTCCAAAGCTACCGACCTTTGCTACAACTGCAGAAAGCCAGGACACTATGCCAGGGAATGCCCACATCCAAAAGTCCACCGATATCCAGAGGATGAACGAAAGGTGAGACAAGAAAGAAAAAGACAAGAACACCAGAGGCTAAGGGCGCTAATCGGTGAGGCAGAATCCTCTCAGGCAACTACACCTGAGAAGACATCCAAGAAAGAAGAGTCAACCACCGATAGTGATTCAGAGGACTCATCTTTAGACGATGAAGCCCTAATCTGACTCATGGCCAAAAGTAACGACTCTGAAGACGAGATAATATATCTCAACTCTCCTATTCAAATTAATGAAAGGCTGAACATGATTTGTGCTTTCAAACAAATCATGAGTGACTTTGAGCAAATCTCTTCAACTCATGAGGAGCTAAAAATAGAAAATATAGAGCTTAAGGGAGAGCATGTTTCGTTAGAGAAACTATTAGCTCTAGAAAAATCAAAAAGCTATACATGTTCCTAACATGCAGGTACATACTCAAATACAGGAACCTGAAAACAATCAAGAACCTCAAGATGATCAAACTGCAGACTTGAACCTGAACCCAACAGAGGGGGAACCTCAGCAAGTTGTTGAAGCAAGAAGAAGATGGCTAAAAGATCACCCCAGAGACCTGATTATTTGGAGATTTCACGTCTGGAGTAAGAACGAGAAGAGCAAATCCACATGAAGCCATGTTTGCTTGTTTCATATCACATGTTGAACCAAAGCATCCAGAAGAAGCTCTTCAAGACACCAACTGGGTTCAATCCATGCAAGAAGAGTTGAATGGATTTGAAAGGAACCAAGTTTGGTACCTGGTTCCCAGACCTACTCATCAAAGAGTTATTGGAACCAAGTGGGTGTTTAAGAATAAGCTAGATGAAGAAGGACAAGTTGTAAGGAACAAGGCTAGACTAGTGGCAAAAGGATACTGTCAGGAAGAAGGCATCGATTTTGATGAAACCTTTGCTCCAGTAGCCAGACTAGAAGCAATCAGAATCTTTCTAGCTTATGCAGCGTACAAGAATCTCACGGTGTATCAAATAGATGTAAAGAGCGCTTTCTTAAATGGAATGCTGGTAGAAGAAGTTTATGTTGAACAACCACCCGGCTTTGAAGAAAATGCTGATAGGTTGGTGTATAGATTGAGAAAAGCTCTTTATGGATTGAAGCAGGCGCTAAGAGCATGGTATGACACCTTGTCAAAATACCTACTGGATAATGGATTCAAGAAGGGCAAAGTGGATAAAACCCTATTTAGAATCCAGGATAGAGATAGCATCCTACTTGTTCATATCTATGTGGATGACATCATATTTTGATCAACCAACAAAGAGCTATGCAGAAAATTTTCCAACCTAATGCAATCCAAGTTTGAGATGAGTATGATGGGAGAATTAAGCTTCTTCCTTGGATTGCAAGTCAGGCAGCTTGATCAAGGAACCTTCATAAATCAGATGAAATATACCAAGGAGCTTATCAAGAAATTTTGAATGGAAAATGCCGGTACAGTAAGCATTCCAATGCCAACTTCAAGAAGTCTGGATAAAGACGAAGGAGGAAAAGCTGTTGACATCACAAAATACAGAAGATTAATCGGGTCACTGCTCTACCTTACTGCGAGCAGACCAGACATCATGTTTGCAGTTGGAATGTGTGCGAGATATCAAGTCGCTCCTAAAGAATCCCACCTCACACCAGCTAAGAGAATAATCAGATACCTAAAGGGAACCTAAGAAGTAGGCTTGTGGTATCCTAAAGAATGAGAGATCAAACTTATCGGATATACTGATTCTGATTTCGCAGGTTGCAAAATTGATAGGAAAAGCACCAGCGGAACTTGTCAAATGTTGGGGAATCGCCTAGTATCCTGGTTTTACAGAAAGCAAACTTCATCCACTGCCGAAGCTAAATATGTTGCTGCAGGAAGCTGCTGTGCACAAATCTTATGGATTCAGCAACAGCTTCGAGATTACGACATTGTCGAAAAGAATACTCCGATCATGTGTGATAACACAAGCGCAATTGCAATCACACACAATCTAGTTTTCCACTCGAGAACTAAACATATCGACATCAGACATCACTTCATCAGAGATCATATGGAGAAGAAAGACATCTCTCTGGAGAAATTTCACACTGATCAACAGCTAGCTGACATATTCACAAAACCTCTCAGTGAATCTAGATTTTCTTTCCTACGAAATGAATTGGGTATTATCAAATTAAGCTAACTCTTCTGATAAACACCTTTTAAAGTGTTCTACAGCTTCGGGGGAAGCACGGAAACCTTTTGAAAAGAAATCAAGAAAGGATACTGAGAGAGGACCCTGTCAAATGTTCCTGATGAAGGTAGCTAATAAAGCTTACCGAAAGACACGAAAGCAAAGGCCACCTGGAGAATTAATCATCACAAAGGAACCCACGAAATGAATTGGGTATTTTCCTACGAAATGAATTGGGTATTATCAGCGCGTGAAGGGGCAGACACTGAAAGCTTTATGTCTAGCTCCAGCAACGATGAAGGATCACCCAGTGAACAGGGTGAATCTGGAGTTGAAATTTCCAAACCTCTAAACCCTTCTCTTTCTGTGCAGAATGATGAGCAAAAATCCTTTGATGACGTCCTCAAAGCAGTAGGAAAACTTGGGAAATCCTTAAGCAAAGCAAGCAAGCGAATGAGAGCTGAGGGAAGGAAGGATCGGTTTCAAGCTTCCTTCCAGATTGACACATTTAATGCAACCTTGGCAAAACTTCAAAAGTCTATCTCCTCCCTAACCCCCTCTACCACTCTTGATGACACCATCAAGAGCATGAATGAAAAGCTCAACTCCCAAGGGAACAGGCTAATAGAAATTGAGTTGGAGCAACAATTTGTGACCACTTCACTCGACAAGATCAACAACTCTCAGTTTGAACAGAAATAAACTTTAGAGGATCATACTGATCTTTTAACTAGTATGTATTCAATGTTAAAGTTTGGAGTAGGTTCGGGCTTTGATGATAACAAAAATGGGGAAGAGGCAGCTAAGAGGATCGAACAGAGAAGGCAGCAGGATTCTTTCTGCTGCAGGCAGTTAACAATTTTGCCCAGGAAGGATTCAGGAGGCGATGGAGGAGGCCAGGAGGAAGCTCCAGAGGACACCAAGATAGCAGTTCAACCAAGAGGAAATCAGAAGCTATCTCAGGAGTACATCCTGGTCTTTGTAGAGGAATGGAAGAAAGGGAAGAGAAAAGAAGGAGAATTGAAGAAGAGTTAGGCAAAGTGTCAGATGATTATATTAAGGAAATGGCGAAGACTAGCCTCTCAAATATTTTTCTTCCTCAGAAGCAACCTGACCTAGAAGCTCTTGCTACAGATGAACAGAATGCACCAGACTCTCTTCGCATCTTCTTGGATGGAAGTCCAGACTCTAGGAGTCCCAGATTCCAAATATAGGAGCTTCCTGAAATTGATATGCCTACTGCTCATAGTCCATTCTTTCTACAGATCAGCAACTTCAAACAAGCAGAATACTTGAAGTACTACATCAAGTTATGCAAAGAGTCCACACTTATCAAAGGCAAACTCATCGTGAAGGGCTTAAATGCTTCAAGGATCTTGCTAGCATAGGTGTACTCCCAATCCAGATGACGTTAAAAGGTAGAATGAACAGAGGGGAAATCATTTCTTTCTGTGAAGATTTCTGGTTAAGGTACGAGGAGACCTCTGAGATGAAAAGGCTGATGGAACGAACCTACCAAGAGTCTATCCTCAACTAGTGGAAGGGTTCGAGGAAAGAAAGAAAAAGAGCCTCCTAGTTTAAGATACAGTAAACGTTCCTACCTTTTGCTCTCACATATATCCTATTTTATTGATTTACATTTATTGTGCTCTGATACCGTTCGAATTTATTAACTCAATAAAAGTATCTGTTTTGATCTGAAAAAGCTCACTGCTCGTGAACTTATGCTCAATCTTTGAAATCTATATAATTACATATATATATATATATATCTTGCTGATCTGTTTATAAGCATATATTCTCATATAAAACCTGATAAAAACTTTGATCTGGACATTGTAAGGAACATTATATAAGATTTTGATGAAAGATAAAACATGTAATAGACTAGGGCATAGGATCCTGTGTATTTAAATTCAATTGTAAAATCTCTAAGTATAGGATCAGGAGGCTTGAAGATCAAGATTGGAGCATGAAGACCTTGCTGCATAAAATCGTAAAAATAAAATAAGTATACATATCTGCAGCAGGCTGCTTAAAAAGGATACTGGCCACACACAGCCCAAGGATGCTGAGGTCACTAATTGCTAGATGGACAAAGTAAGCTGAAGTCAACTGAAGCATCAGCGACCTGTTAAATAGCAGTCACCTCGAAAAACGTGTATGAGGTTTACGGTAGACACAGCTGCATTTTCAATCAATCAAGTGATGCCACGTATCAAGTGACGTCCCAGTATCCGGTGAGCTGGGATGTCAGCAAAAATTTCATCATCATGAGCAGAAGACGAGGTGGCGGGTTCAGAAAAAGCCATAGCAAACGAGGGTGATTCCAAGAGAAAAACGGAGAAGGAAATGAAAAACCCTCACGAATTAGGACTTTTATAAAAGAAAAACAAATGGAAAATCTACAGAATCTGGCTACTATGTCCAAAAGTGAATCGGAGAGACTCGAGTCACCAAACTAAGCGTTTATTGAAGCGTTTATTGTCTTCGATATTTATGAATAAAAGATACAGGAGTAATAGGAACGAACACTGCACACGAAAATCAAAAACAAAGAAGAAGGGTTAGAAATTACCTCCTCTCGACATGGGTAAAGCAGGAAATGAAGACGAAGGAAGAAGGAGGAGAAAAGAGTCACTAGAAAAAGAGACAAACTCGCTGAAGTTGATCACAACTGCTGAATCACCGGAAAGAGTGTCTTTTTTCACCGAGAGAGTGTGAAAGAGGAAGATGGTAGAATTAGGGGCAAAAAATTGAATTATCAAAAATGATTTTGGATAGTACGCGTCCTTTCGATCCCGACCGTCGGATGCATGCCACGTGTACGTATCAGATCCATAGCATTAAATGTGATATTTCAATAACAGGGAAGTTGAAAAGATTCCTGACAAAAGGCGGGACGTTTCCAATTCCCAAGAAAAACGCGTGCAGGCCTGATTAATGGTATATCACACTACCCACAAGTGTTGCAGCCGATCAGCTCTACTAAACCAGATCTGCTCGACCTCACTAGGGGGAGTAGCTAATGGGGAAATTAGCTCTCTGCCCGAGAGGAAAAAGACACAAAGTGCTGCAGCCGATCAACTCTGTTAAACCACATCTACTCGACCGCACCAGGGTAGGTAGCTAATGGGGGAAATTAGCTCTCTGCCCGAGAGGAAAAAGACACGAAGTGCTGCAACCGATCAGCTCTGCTAAACCAGATCTGCTCGACCGCACCAGGGGGAGTAGCTAATGGGGAAATTAACTCTCTGCCCGATAGGAAAAAGACACAAAGTGCTACAGCCGATCAACTCTGCTAAACCACATCTGCTCGATCGCACCAGGGGGAGTAGCTGATGTGGGTAAGAGATAAGATTAAAGAAATAATCAAAGGAAAAGTCAAAAAGAAAGCTGAGTTGGCAAAGCAGACGTGGCTACTTGCTGAAGTGGAGACCTTGCTGGCAGAGGAGGTGCAGACGTGGCTGCTTGCTGACATGGAAGCCTTGCTGGCAGAGGACGAGCAGACGTGGCCGTCTACTGATGCCGAAAATCAGATGGCCCACGTGGCAGAACGGATGCAGAATACATGGCAAAACACTGGAGAAAATCTCTGGAGAAGAATAACAGAATGAGAATGTTTTAGAGCAGGAAAAGGTGTACTTTAGGGAAAATAAGTTGTACCCTTTCTTAGCTTGAATCACAAGAAAGTCCCGTGAAAAATATAAATACGAAAAAGTACATAGAAATAAAGGATCTTCACATTTTTGGGAACACTCTCTATGTATGCAGTTTTTTTCTCTCTAAGAGCAATACAATTTTTCTTCTTTTGATTCTCTGAGTATTCATTCAGGAATTCCAACGGATGTCTCTTAAGTTAGAATCCCAATTTGTTGATCTGTAACATTATCTATGAATTGAACCAATATCCATAAATTTTCATATGAATTGATAAGTGTAGGTTATGGATTGTCATCTTCAATATGCGTTAAATGCATAAGAATGCAAGATTTGTTTGTGTATGCATTAAAATATGCTTAAGAATCCTTAAAAATGCTCTCAAACAATCATTCTTATTACCTTTTTGCCTACCTACATGGGGTTTGAAAAACAAATGACACTATATATTTGAACTAGCAATATTGCAATGATTCCGTTGGATATTCTAACGGAAATTCCATCTATAATGTACTATAAGAATTTTAGTTGGAAATATAAATGTGGTAATTCCAATGATAATACCCCCAATGGTATTGCCACTGGAATTAATTTCATTTTTATTCCAACGGAAATCCCATCAAAAATGTACCGTTGGAGTTTTTCCAACAATTATTCTAACGGTTGGTAGAGATCGTGCAACTCTAGTCGGTGGCTTTAGGTCGGCTATGATCGTATAACCGCCCTGTTCACTATATATATATGGTCGTCTTGAACCGGTGCTCATGAGTTTTGCTTATGGACCGAACATAAATTACTTCTCAAAATCGCTCATGGACTGGACAAAAATTATTTGTGCAAATTTCATAACTAACAAAATTAAATTAATTATGTTCTTTGGTTATTTATTATTATTAATCTACCCATTTATATTTTCAATAGTACAAAATGATTCTTGAATATTTTAGATCTGAAACATAAATAAATAAATATGTTTTTAAATTAAAAAAGTAAACAAATTAAATATTAATTACTTGAGAGGTGTATCAAAATATATAACAATTTTATAAGAAAATTACATAAAAATTTAATAAATGTATGAATTATGAATCCCTAATTAATATAAGAAAAATAAAGGTATGTTCCATCCCCAAATCAATTCAAATTGAAACCCTATCTCTCATCTCCATTCACACACCCGTCACCCTCTCTCTCAGCGGCTGACCGCCGCCCGCCGCCCGCCGCTGTCTCCTCTCTCTCAGCAGCCGCCCTGCTCCGCCCCTGGACCGAGATGCTGTACCGATTCTGCCACTGTCGCAGCCTCCCGCCGCCCGCCGCTTCCGCCCCTCTCTCTCCAGCCGTCGCTTCCGCCACTGTCGCAGCCGTCCCAGCCGTCCCCGGTAAGATGCAGCTTGGTGCCCTAAATTTCTTTTCTAGTTCTCTTAAATCTCTGCCCTGCTGCTCTCTAAGATGTTGAAGAAGAGAACCCCAAAACTTCACAACTCTGTGTGTCTCTTCTCCTGAAATGGCTGATGTAATAAAACTATCTTGCAGTTCTCAAAGCTTTTCCTCTTCGCTGCCAACTTCTTTCTCCTCGTCTTTGAATTCTTGCCAACGAGCTCTTCCACGAAACCAAGGAGGATTGCATAAAGGGGCAGTTTCTGTTCCAGAAATTTCTTCTGTTGGTGGGGGTTTTGTCTCTCCCTTTGCCTTTAGACCCCGCAAGCAATTGGGTTCTTTCAAGGTAAATAAGCCAACTTTCTTGGATTTTAATGGATTCTTGAACATGGGTTTTGTTTGATTTCGTAATCAGTGTTCCTACTTGATGAGATTGCAGTGAAATCCTACTAAGACCTGTGTCTCTTTGATGCTTTTTTTGCGTTTAAATCTCATTTATTTGAAGTTAAATTTGGGTTTGGAAGGAAGATTGGGCCAAGTTATGACTGCTTAATTTATATGAAGGTTTGATGATATATTTTATCAATAGAATTGCTTAATTTTTATATGTTGGTATGATTATGTGAGATTTTGGGTATTCTGATTATGTGACCCGATAGGTACGCATAATGTGATAAGCTCTTAAATTAAATTACTAAGTATACTAAGTGGATTGATATTTGGTGATGACATGGCCTTATCTTAATTTTGATTTGATATTGTTCTCCAATTTACAATCATATTATAATTAAACCTAATTAATATAATGTTGGAGTCTCTCTTCATGTGCAGCAGGGGAGGTTAGAAGGTAGATATGGCTTTACTGATGACAGGGATGGAGCTACTGTGCTTGATGCTGCTGCTGATGGTGCAGTTGTGGTAGGAAAATTCATGTTCATGAGTGGTATGTGGCAGGTCAAAGCACTGTATTTTCTTGCTATTTCTAAGGTGTTTCAGAAGGAATAGAGAAGAGACGAAGATGAAGACTATGTAGTTTTTTAGGTAGTTATAGTTGTTCAAGTTGTATAGTAGAAGACAATGATCTTCAACTTTGTTGTTTTTTTAGATGAATTATTTTATAATAAACTTTATGTTATGTTGATCGATCTTAACTATGTACATGGTGTTGTCTTAGACATGACTCAACCACAACGGTTAATAACCGTTGTGGTAGACCCACCTCTACCACAACGGTAGAAATCTGTCTACAACAACGGTTAATAACTGTTGTGGTTGAGCGAAATTCTTGTAGTGTTGGAAACAAATTCCAACGGATATATGCCATTGGAAACTCCGTTGGAATTTTTTCCAACGGTAAAATACCGTTGGAAACGCCGTTGGACACATTCCAACGGTAAATTACCGTTGGAATTACCGTAGGAAAAGGCGTTGGAATTTTTGTGTGGGAAAAAAAATTCCAACGGTAGTTTCCGTTGGAATTACCGTTGGAATTTTTTTGCCGTTGGAATTTCCCTTGGAATTTTGAAATTCCAACGCCCACTTTTCCAACGGAGCAAATTCCGTTGGAATTGCCGTTGGAATCACGAATTCCAACGGAAAAACAGCAGATTCCAACGGATTTTGTGCCGTTGGAATTTGACAGTTTTCTTGTAGTGAATTTATAACAATAGTTTACAAATTTGTGAATTTGAAGCTCAAATTATTTCCCAAATGTCTGCTCGAATGTGGGTTCATATATATGTAAAAAAATGCGACCGATTTCAATTCAATTAGGACACTGAAGTCCGAATATTCTCACTGCACTAAGTTCCAGATTGCTATCCAAAATTGTCAACTGATGGTACAAAATATATGCATATCAATGGTACAATTATTGAAAAAAAGGATAAAAAGAATATATCCACAGGAGGGATCCTTGCAAATGCAAACATGTATGATATATTCTTTCTATTTCGTCACCAAAAATATTGATTATCATTATTAGACACAAAAGCTAAACGTGCATTTTGAATTTTATGTTTTTTACTTTGTATATTTATATACATTTTTAGTGCATATTCCATCATAAAATGGTAGATAATTTAGTTGTAATTGTTTTTAAATCTTTTCTAAGAAAGGTGTAAAGATCGATTCTTAGATAACATATACTACACATATTATGTAGTGTTGGTCCCAAGTGACAGTAGGCTTAGAGGGGGTGAATAAGTCTACTCAAATTTTCAATCTTTTCTTTTAAACCGAATATTAAGTCACTCAGACAGGTAGCTATAGAGCTTACTGTCTCGGAGGTTACTGCTTGAGCAATTACCTTTTGTGAACTTAGTGAAAATGAGTTTTATGCATAGCGTAAATTCTTTTAAACAAAGCTTTTTTCTGAAAACAATTGTTATGATTATGAGAGATATGCAGCTAGCAAAGCAAATAAGCAAGCTAAGATATATGAACAGCAGCAAGCTAAACAGAAAGATAAATACAACAGTTTATAGAGGTTCAAGGGTGGAGTAATCCCTCTACGTCCTATCTACTCCTGCATAAGGAGGAACACTGTTAAGATATTAGTTTGCTTTACAAAGACACTGCTTATACAAACTTTAACCTAACAGGAACTGACAGTCTATCCCACATAGGGTTACTGCTCAGTGACCAACTTTTACTTAGCCCACACAGAGCTCTTGTTCTTCTACTAAGAACGTAAATACTTGATCAGGAACAGCCTCCGATAAAGCAACTCCTAACATTCTAAGAAAATACAAGGATTTTTCTTTTCAACAACACAGACAGCAAGCTTAGAACAATGAGCTCTCTAAGCTTAAGATAGCTTGCTACTAGACTGGACTTGAAACTTTCTAAGGATTGAAAAGTGAATGCTTTGAATGCTTGAGCATTTGATTCACGAGAGTTTCGGGTTTCAGTGATCTGCAAGTTCCAGTCTTCTTCTATTTATAGGCGAGGGAGAAATCTATCCGTTAGAGTGAGCTTCCTTCTCGGCAGCATGCTGGGAGCGACGTGGCTCTTCCTGGTAGGTTCGTATGAGGTTGTTGGGATCGTACACCTGTTTCTGCTGAAGTCGCCTTTTCAGTCTGACATTTCCTCAGACTCTCCTTTTGCTTCCTTACGTGGCATCTTCATATTGGTTGACTTTGTTGTTGTGTCTAACGTAAAGCTCGTACGCGCATTCCGAGGTAACTCCTTCTGAAAAGGTTGCTGATGCTTCTTTGTTCTTTCAGTCGGCTTAGCTTACTTGTCTTTCATTTAGCCTAGCATACTTGTACTTCTTTCAGCATAGTCTGTTTGTCTTTTATTCAGCTAGCTTACTTAGCATCCTTTTGCAGTAAGCGTCCAGTGTCCTTCCTAGCATCCTGCTGCAGTGACTTGTACTTAGTCATTTTAAGCTTTCTTTATGCAGCAAGGTCTTCATTCCTTCTTCAAGCTTTAAGTTTTGATCTTCAAGCCTCCTGATCCTATCTTTAGATAGTTTACAACTGAATCTAAAGACAAAGGATCCTAGGCCTATTCTATTACATGTTTTGTCTTCATCAAAATCTATACAATGTTCCTTACATGTGGGGTTTAAGACGAATACCGCAGGCAGGCACGGACCTACATAGGAGCCAAGGGGGGCATTAGGCCCCTGAGATTTTAGAAAAATAGTAGGGGTAGTTCAATTTTATTTAGTGAAATGTATATTAATTACTTTTAATTCAAAATTATCATATTCTCATTTGAAATTTGGAGATAACAAATTGTTTGATAACTTCTTCATGTCCAAAAAAACTCGCTATTTACTTTACTTCATTGATTATTGATTTTATTTTAGTTTGATAATCAATTACTAGGGAGTATATAATATATCGGTTCATTTGAGTTAGAAAATTGTGAATTGATAGTAATCTTTGTCAATTTTAGTTTTACTGTATCCTTGATTGTTTAATTATTATCATGTGAATTATTAATTTTAAGTTATAATTATAAATAAATTTATATGTTGATATAATTTAAAAGTGAACAACATTAAGAATTTACTTCGCATCAAATGAGTGATACACTATGAACTATTATTTGGTAACATACATTAAAAATCATGTATTTAAGAATGCTATTTTTTCCTATTCTAAAATTTAAGAAGATCAAAGGATTTCACTCATACCTCTAGCAGCTCAAACATAAAACTTAAGTTGTAGCAAATATCTTTTACCATTAGACTATCATACTTTGTCATGTATTTGGAAATATTGTTAGTGAAGCTAATATATAAGGCAAATGCTGTTGTGCATCAGGTGCATGGATCTGGATTGGTGCAACTGGGGCGACCCGACCCGGATCCGCGAACCTGGATTTTCCTTTTTTTTTTTTTTCACTTCAGACGGTTACCTTTATGTTGTAAGGATGTGATCTTTACGTTATATAAGTGTGACCTTTATATATAAATGATATGACCTTTATGTTCAGTAACATAGGAAAAAATGAAGATTTTCAGGTTTTTGCGCTTCAGATTAAGACCTTTATGTTGTATTGTTGTAACATTTATGTACAATTCTTGTGACCTTTATGTACAAATATTATGACCTTTATAATCCATAACTTTGAAAAAAAATTGAAAATTTCAAAATTCAGTGCATTTTTAGGATGGATATATGTGCAGCTAATATTACATAAACGTAAATATGTAGAAATTTTGCGTAAATTCTTTATTTTTTTCTAAGTTAGAGTATATAAAGGTCATTACATTTATACATAAAGGTCACACTTATATAATATAAAGGTCACATCCATATAACATAAAGGTAACAACCTGAAGCGAAAAAATAAAACTCAAAAAAAAATAAAATAAATAGAAGTGCGTGGATCCGGGTCGACCCGGATCCGACCCGAATTGTATGTGCACCAGTTGCACAGGAGACTAACTCAATATATAATAGAAAAATATGGGTAGAGAGAGAGAGAGAAAAAAAAAAAAGAATAAAATGGTGTTTGATTGTGTTTAAATTATTTAATTTTTTGCCATGTTGAAACGTAATAAAATTCCTAATTTTGGATATTGTATGATATAATACTGTATATTTATATGTATACATATGTGGGAAAAATTCAATTTTGGTCTTGCTTCAGAGGTGTTGTCTGATTTTAGTCCTCTTAAAATTCCGATTTCAATTTTCGTCCTGCTATCGAAGATTTTGTCCAATATAGGTTCATTTTTGCCGGAACTTCAAAATTTCTGATCAATTTCCGGCGAGTGACACACACTCGCCCCCAATCTCAATCATTCAATGTATTCTCGATGATGTGACAAACTTTTTCTAATGTGGAATTTAATTATGAATATATTTATCCACTAAATTACCAAATCACATACCATGTCATTACTTACACAGAGAAAAAAAAAAGTAACATTTAGGAAAAAAAACTAAAACATTATTAGAAAATGATTCCAAATTTAGCTACAAAACTTTTTTTTTTATACATTAACTTAATTTTTCAAGCCATAAAATGTTGAATGAATCTCTGGATTGTTCATGTTACAAATACAGATTCAGAACTTCCTTTTGACTTTGCAACCTCATTAGATAGAGTTGAGAGTAGTAAAGACTTGAATCAAGATTAAAAAAAAAAGGTGAAATGAGAAAAATCATCAAATCCCCTATTCAAGCAAGAACCCTAAATCCCCAACTACCTAATCAATTCAAGATTCTCAAAAAAAATTCACTTTGAAGGGATGAGATTCAGTGGCGGAGCCACATGGGAGCAAGGGGTGCAACTGCACCCCCATGAATTTTTTTTTATTATATAATTATTATTTTATTTGTTTATAAATTAGGGTTTGTGTATTTTCATAAATGTGTATAAAATGTATTGATTTTATGACATTTGTGTTGTGATTTCAATGAGTTCGTAATGTGGGTTGATGTTGTAGTTGTTAATTTCTCATAAAATTGAAGTTATATATCTCATGTATTGTATTCTTATAATTTACTATTAATTTAATTAGGAATTAAGAACAAAACAAAGGGAATGGAGAAACAATTCGATCTTCGACATATGTCAAAAATAAATTGCGAAATAGTATAGGTGATCAATTATTGAATGATTGTTTGGTCATTTTCATTGAGAAGGAGTGTTCTTACAAATTTCTGATGATAATGTGGTGGATCGCTTCCAAAAAATGAAGACTCAAAGGATAAAATTGTAGTTTGTAATTATAATTTTTAGTTGAATGGTTTGTAACATGTATTTGCATATTTTAGTCGAACAACTTTTACGTATAATGTTTCTTTGTTATATATTTATTTATTTGTTCGCACCCCCATCGTCAAAATCCTAGATCCGCCACTGATGAGATTCATCTTCTCAAGACATCAACTACAAAAAAATCTGCCAAATAGATAGGGTGAGGTAAAGCTTAACCAGATTGGTCTTGAATAATTCACAATACGGAGCAGCCCACCTAGCGGTAAAAATATCACTATTAGCCTTTTCGTCTGCCTCTCGAGTAGGGTTGTAAAAGAAGCGAATCTTTTTGATTCGATTCGGTATTCGAATTCGAATATAGTGATTCGAATTTGGAAAATTAGAATAAGAATCCGAATAAGAATATTTTTTTATATTCGTATATTATCCGAATACGAATAAAAATATGATGGTATTCGATTCGAGTATTCGCGAATATATTCGAATAATTATATATATCAATAATTAGATATTTTACTTTTTTATATTAGTATATAGTAATGCCTAAATACATATTAGTATTATATAAAACATAACTACATATTATATATATTGTAAAGTAATGCCTAAAAATTACCTAAGTATGTAAAAAATAATACTAATTTCTAAGTATGTAAAACTTGAAATCCCAAAATCAATACAAATTGAAAATTTGAAACCCTCTCTCTCATCTCTCATTCACCTCACCCGCCCCCGTCCCCCTCTCTCTCAGCCGCCGCCGCCGCCCTCCGCCGTCCCCTCTCTCTCAGCCGCCGTCCGCCGCAGTCGCCTCTCTCTCAGCCGCCGCCCACCACGCCGCCGTTGACTCCAGTTTCAGGTCATTTTCAGGTTTGGAGCTCAGCTTCGTCTTCTCCTACCTTTGAAATTTATCCCTCAAATTAGAGGTTTCTCTGTTTGTTGTACCAATTTATGAAGTTTGAATTTCAGTTGTCATTACGTGCCTTATGTTTTATGATATGTGAATTTTCTCTCAATTTCTTTTCTTTTTCTTTCTTTTTTACCATTTGTTTTCTCTCTGGAGCGTGAAGCAGCACCATACTTTGGGATAAAGGTGAATAATATCACCTTTAACTATTATGATTGTGTGGTTGTAGAGAGAATAAAATTTTTTGAGTGTTGTTCAAATAACTCTTACTCTATCTTGGATAGCTTAGAAGGCTGCACAGAAATTGCTAATTAGATGCCCATTTGCAAGAATGAAAAAAGTCATTGTGAAATTGTTCAGTACTTTAATGGTGAACTATTTTTGTTGTCTTGAATGTGTTTGTGGAATTGCAAATGGTTTTGTGTTTATAAATATTATAATGAATTACTTTAATGGTGAACTATTTAGTTTTGTTTGGTGGATTTGACTATGAATTTTAATTATGTTTATGTATTAGAACCTTGGATGTTAATTTGCAAGTTGATTTTTTGTTGCGGTACTTGTTCGATGATTTGACAATGAATTTATATTTTTGTATTTCGAATCTTGAATGTTAATTTGGTTAATGAATTATTGAACTTGAGTTGATGAATTTTATTATTTATTTAAGTACTATGTAGGCATATTAATTTGGGAAAAAATATATATTTGATTTTTGTTTGTTGAAATTTTAAGTTTAAAATTTTCGTATACGAATATTCGAATATATTCGAGAATATTCGAATATGTTAAAGGAATCGAATAAGAATTTTATTTGTTATTCGAATAATAAAAGAATAAGAATAAGAATATTCGAATAGTTAAAAGAATACGAATAAAATATCATGGTATTCGATTCGATTCGATTCGTTTACAACCCTACTCTCGAGCCATTTTGTTTTGTAACCTCCCCTGCAATAATTCCAGAGAGAAAAGAGAGAGAAGTCTCAGAAGATTGTGCAAGACTACACCACCACCAACAAGCAAATTTCCTCCACCCACCACCGCTGCCACCTCTCTCCACCCACCACTGTCGCGTTGCCTCTCTTTGCCTCAAGCAGATTTGGCCAAGTGCTAAAGATTTGGCCTCTCTTCGCCTCAAGCAGATTTCGTCTTAGAAGATTTCCTTCGTTTTTGTTTAAAGAAATTGGAGATTTTCTTTGTTAATTTTGTTTTTCATTATTCTTTAAATTTCTATTTTTTCTATATAATTTTTTAAATGTTTAATGATGTGGTGGATAATTTGGCATTTTGTATAAAAAGATAATATGAAAATGATTGTCACGTAACAAAAAAACTGACACATAGGTGTGAATTATGAGATTGAGGGCGAGTGTGTCACTCGTCGGAAATTGATCAAAAAAGTTGAGATTCCGATGAAAATAAACTAAAATTGAACTATTTTTTCGATAGCCGAAAATTTCTGAACAAAAATCCTGATCCATCACTGACCGCAGGAAGAGGGCCTCTTCCAAATCCTACCCATGAAATTATATTGTTTTCACAAACAGGTCTCATTCCACTTTAAAAGTACTCTATTAAATTTGGAGGGACTAAGCACCCACATTTACGTGGGAAACTGTTTGTAACGGATGAAAAGTTTGGTCCCCAACTTATTCCTTCACCCAGTCGCATTCTCAGTTTTCATTACATATATATAGCGTGCACATTAGGCCCATTGATATATCTAATTTAAGGTCCATGTTTACCGTTTTAGCATGCTTGTATAAAAATATTGCGAGCTCATCTTAGAAACAAAAGTGTTGAAGATAAATAATAGTTGAGAATTAGAAACAAAAGTGATGAACAATATATAATCCTTAGAAAATAAAACATTTATGGAAAAGCAGAAGACAGAAAGAGCAGAGTCAATATACGCGGTAATGGTGGAGATGTGCAGGATGTATAGCAAAATCAAGAGTTTGGATTGTCCTTGTTTTGATCATCCTCTTTGTATTGCTTAATATCAGTGCAATACACGTTGATCCTTAGGTTGATGGAGATATTACAACGATCATAAACATCTTTCGTAACAAAGGATTGCAGCAAGCAGAAGCGGCATTTCCCAGTGTCAATGTCATAATCGAGAGGGGAGATTGCGGCATTAACAAAATTGTATGGTTTTTTGATGGGTGGGAGGTCATGGTAATGGGCAACACAGTATTTACTGCCTATATCATAAGTGGCACATGAACTAAAATAAAACTGCTCATCTGCAACGAAAAAGAAGTGACTAGCATCCCTTGTTGGAACATTCTCTTTCCAAGAACACCCTTCGAATATATAAAGCTTAGAGCCTGACACACACATGGTGGCACGGGAAGGTACAGCATCATGCTTAAGTCTAAACTTGGTGACTACTCCACTTCCATCACCATCACAGTTCCCTTAAATGAATCTAGATCTACCATGAAAACAGAATATTCATCAACATCATCTACTGCGCACCAAAAGATAATACATACCTTCCTCGATCCACCACTTCTACTTCCCGATGATGTATCCATGCATGGAGCAAAGGGTTTTACTAATCCTTGGTTGGTTCTACAAAGATGGGATATGATTAGGGATTTGGAGACTCTAAAATATGATCCCTATTTATATTGACCTGATTTATTAGAAACGGATTTTCATTATTGCGAGGCTGTTTCGAGTGAGAATTTGATATGTTCAGTCTTATGTCGTGGTACAATAATATGCTTATCATTAATGACATTATTTATTCTACCACAAAATTTTGTGAGATGTAATCTTATGGGTAGTTTTCATTAGCTTGGTCTTTTTTATCCATTATTCAATCCATTTTTAAAAAAAAAATCATCAGATGAAGAAAATTATGTTCAGTGTTAAAATTAAATTGCAATCTAAAATAAAAAAAACAGTTACCTACTATTGCACATAAAAGGACTACAAATGAACTATATAGATTCATCAAAACCTGATCAGACGATGGCGATAAACATTTTATTGTTGAAGAAGAGTTGATACATGTCAAATAAGAGGAAAATAAGTATGAAAAAAAAAAACAAAGGAATTATATACTAGTTCAGATTCGGATCACGAATATATACTGATTATGGATTTATACACCAATTGCACAAAATTAAGATTGTCACTCTATAGTTGAACGCATTGCTTATAATGATTTGTGTATTTGTAAGGTATAGACGATGGAATAGAAAATATGAATTGAAACATTAAAGTAATTGAGATTTTGGCATTAAAAATCCATCCTAGAGAAAATTAAAAACAATAGATAAAGACAAATTATCACCGTTTCCCAGATGCTTTAAATCCCACTAAATGGTTTTACCTATTAGCTATAATCTGTGTCTTCTAGTAAGTGAGATTTTGTGGATATCCATTAAATAGGTCAAAAGAATAAATTCCAAGAAACTTTTTATCACATTTAAGAAGATGAGACTTAAAAATATAAAATTTAAAACTTTGAATTTAAGCATCATGACAATTCTAGTTCGTCATATATGATTGCCAAACTCTATTTACAGAAAGTCCAACTACTGCAAATGAAATACAAACATAAATTGTGCCTAAAAAAGCAAGAGCACATTACAAAAACACCAAAGAGCCAGATGATATGTAACAATTTTGACATCTTTGTGAAAGACTCCACTCTCCCAAACTAAGTTTGAACCCTCAGTTACCCGGAGGAGCTCGGTAGTAGGCCGGAACTGTCGCCGGGAAGAACATTTTCCGAACTCCTTCAGCCTTGATGATCGGAAAGATTATCCCCGAGGCACTCTGGTTCAAGAAAAATCGGGTTAGAGATGGAAATGTGAGGATAACACAAGTTTTATAGACAGATGGAAATGTGTAGTTACCGATATGAGACGAGCTCCGATCCACATTCGTTTAGGTGAAGGGAAGGGCAACAATAGTCGGCCGACGCCAAATATCGCCACCGCAAAGAAATGGCAGACCAAGCTCAGGGGCCTGGGGTTCAAACCCGAGAGCAAGGCCTCGGGCCCACTTGAGCATACACCTCCGAGGCTCAGGTAGTCAAAGCATGCTTGACGCATCTCGTTCCGTGCTCCATCGGGTGATGCACTGAAGAGGGCACCCGCCAATGTGTTGATTGTGGATGCCACAGGCTGCATACATATTACTTTGAAATGACACTATGACCTCATGGTTCAATGTATAAACATATACCCCATTAGGAGACGTACGGATTTCTAAACAGATGTATTGTTGGAAATGTCCAATGTGATGAGCTACGAATATTACTGTCTTAAGGAGATCATCAAACTAAAGCGATTCGCTACAACTTAAATTCGTGAAATTTGTTAATTAGGGACCGAATTGAAAATAGAAGAAACTTATAATTAACAATTACGGTTATGGTCGCAATCATCAGTGATCTCATTCGCATTGTGTATTCTCTCTACAGAAAAGTGGGGAAACGAATTGTTCGTCAAACAATAGCAGTTAACACATAAATGGGTATTCATATTGGAGCATGCATGTATGTTTTTAAACTTGCAATTACGATGAATTGATTTCTAACATATACCAAGTATGAGGGAAATGAAGACTTACCTTCCGCAAAGTGTAGAAAGATTCAAGATATTTGCAGAGAGTAGGTGCATCACTGAGGTCCTTCAATGGACTAAGGAGATTACGCAAGACAACTATATATGTCCGATAATGCTACCGTCATTCCTCCGCCAGTCAAGGGGTGGCGCATGTTGAATGCATAAGCAAAGCCCCAGGAGTCGGATGAGGAGCTGCTGGCATGCTTCTATTTGGCATTGTCCTAATGTTACCTTTCTCAATAGCAGAGAGAAAAGCATCATGTAGCTCCGGAGGGATCTAAAGTGAGAAAAGTCAGCACGTAAAATCATGCAATGACGTTAAACATCTTGAAGGGATTATATATTTATCAATGTATATATATACCTGAGGAGCAATAACATTCTTCAAATATTTGGCCATCTCACCATTAGATATGGAAGGCACCTTGACACCTGGGATGTCAACCAGACATCGGATCTCAGTGCTGGTAAAACAAGGTGGGCGATGGATCAGCCAAGATCACATGTCCGTGGTTTGTGAAAGGAAGTTGGCAGTTCTCGAGGATCAAACCGACAAAACAAGATGGCACATCCACCTTCAGTGCAGCGTAAAGTTAATAAGCGTACAATCGAACAATTACTGTTGGAGTAAACCAAAACATTGAATCAAGTCTTAGTCCAATGTGTCTTTCAAAATTCTAGACCAAGAGTTGTCTTGTATTTTGTATTTCTTAATTATTATCTCATGATTTCTATATCACCAAGAAGTATAAATATGTAAACTTGGTATGACATTTTGTAAGGCAAAAAATCAGAACTTGAGTAATACAATCTTAGAAATTGCAAGCCTTCAAAATTATAATCGTTTTGCATTTCAACAAACTGGTATCAAGAGCCAGGTTAATAAAAAATGTCAAACAACCTTGTTTCCCTTGTTCCTCGGTTCACCGGTGAAAGGTTTGATTATTGGAGCAATCTAATGAGGCTGTGTCCTGAATCTCAAGACTTGTGGAGCGTCGTTGAAGAAGGTGTTGGTGCGCCGGAAGACGAGTCCCAACTCACGAATGCCCAAAGGGATCTCTTGAAGAACAAAAAGCAAAAGGATAGGAAGGCTCTCTTTCAAATTTATCAAGCACTAGAAATTCCCATCTATGAGAGAATTTCAAAAGTTGATAGTGCTCACAAAGCTTGGAAGATATTAGATACAACATACTCCGGACATGATCAAGTGAAAAAGGTCCGTTTACAATCATTGCGGGCTGAATTCGAAAAGCTTGAGATGAGAGAAAATGAAAAGATCTCAGAATATTTCACCCGTGTCTCTTCCATCGTAAATCAAATGGCTTCAAATGGAGAAGTTGTAGAGACTCAAAGGACGGTCGAGAAAGTTCTATGAAGCTTGCCAATTAAATTCGATCATATTGTGGTTGCCATTGAAGAATCAAGTGATATTTCTTCAATGTCCCTTGAAGGTTTGCAAGGAAGATTGGAAGCTCATGAGGCTAGAATTCTACAGAGAAGCACTCAATCTAAATCTTCTCATGAACAAGCACTAAAATCCCAATTCACACCCACAAAAGGACAGGGGTCTTTCCGTGGACGTGGCAGAGGCCGTGGAAGAAATTTTTTCTCAAATCAACATGTTCAAGGTCGGAGAAATGAAGAGACCAAAGGAGAGGAGAAATCATCATCCCACAATTCTCAGAGAGGCAAAGGACGAAGCACTTACAAAGGTACAAAACCTTACTTTGAGTGTAACTATTGTCATAAGCCTGGACATAAAGAATATGAATGTTGGGAGAAACATCCGAAAAAAAACCCGTAGCTGGTTTTATGCATGAAAATGAAGGTGAGAAATCAGAAACTTTGCTACTTGCATCTGATGGGAGTGTTGAGAATATTTGGTATTTGGATAGTGGAGCAAGTAGACATATGACAGGAAATAAAAATCTGTTTTCTACTCTTGTGGAAGCTAACAATGGTCAGGTTACCATTGGAGATGCAAAATCATACAAAATTCATGGTGTTGGTGAAATTGCTTTAAAAACAAAGACGGGCAAAATCGAGAAAATGTCAGAGGTACTTTACGTACCAAGTTTGCGGAGTAATCTTCTCAGCGTTGGTCACTTACTACGAAAAGGATTCGATATCCAATTTGCGGGAGATATCTGCACCATGAGAAAGAACAACCAACACATTGCAAAGATTGCTCTGGCATCAAATAATTTGTTCTCTATCAAGCTGGATGTTATCAATGGTACATGCTTCCTTGATACTTCTCTTAATGAAGTTTCCAAATTATGGCATGACAGGTTTGGGCATCTCAACTTTCGGAGTTTGAAGGAGTTATCCTCTAAAGATATTGTCCAAGGATTGCCTAAACTTGAAGTGATTAATGAAGTGTGCGAGGAATGCCAATTGGGAAAACAACACCGGGATTCATTTCCATCAAAATCTAAATGGCATTCACAATTTCCTTTGGAGCTTGTCCATACGGATCTTTGTGGACCGATACAAGTACCATCACTTGGAGGCAGCAGGTACTTCTTGCTATTTGTGGATGATTACACAAGAAAAATTTGGGTTTATTGTGTCAAAGAAAAATCAGAGGCTTTATCTCGCTTTAAAGAATTCAAATTTCAAGTTGAGAAGTATTCTGGTCATCAAATAAAAAATCTAAGGAGTGATCGTGGAGGAGAATACATGTCTTCTCAGTTTGAAGAATTCTGCAAAAATCATGGAATTCGCCATGAGTTAACTGCCAGATTCTCACCCCAACAAAACGGAGTCGCGGAGCGCAAGAATCGGACAATAATGAACATGGTGAGATGCATGTTGAAGAAGAAAAACATGCCAACATGTTTTTGGGCTGAAGCGGTGTCTTGTGCCGTATATTTTCTTAACAGGTCACCAACAAAGAACTTGACCGATTCTACTCCAAATGAAGTTTGGTATGGCAAAAAACCAAATGTTTGCCACTTGAGAACTTTTGGTTGTATTGCTTTTTCCCATATTCCAAATGCTATGCGATCGAAGCTTGACGACAAATCTGAGAAGTGCATTTTCATTGGTTATAACGAAAGAACTAAAGCTTACAAGCTTTACAATCCAAAAACAAAGAAGATTGTGATTAGCAGAGATGTTTGCTTTGATGAAAGTAGCTGCTATGTTTTTTCAGACTCTTCAAAATTACCCGGATGGCAAACTCTTAATCTTGAAGAAGAAGAAGAACCTTTGGAGAAAGATGCTGATGATGTTGTTGATGTTGAACCACAACAAGACTCGCCGCCGAGAAAAACGAGAAGTTTGAGAGAAATTTATGATGCAACTGAAGAGGTGGCCTCAACAGATCATGTATATTTTGCATTCATTGCTGGAGAAGATCCTGTCACTTTTGATGAAGCATCAAAGGATGAAAAATGGGTTCTTGCAATGCAAGAAGAAATCAAGTCTATTGAAAAAAATAATACTTGGGAACTTACCTCTTTACCTTCACATAAATCTGCCATTAGTGTGAAGTGGGTGTTCAAGACTAAAACCAATCTTGATGGCTCTATCAACAAGCACAAGGCTCGATTGGTTGCAAAGGGATACAAGCAAAAGGAAGGTGAAGATTTCAATGAGGTATTTGCTCCCGTTTCTAGACTAGATACAGTTTGATTGGTAATCTCTCTTGCTGCTCAAAATGGCTGGAAAATATGGCAAATGGATGTAAAATCAGCTTTCTTGAATGGCTTTCTTCAAGATGAAATTTACCTTGAGCAGCCTCCCGGTTTTGTGAAAAAGGGCGAAGAAGAAAAGGTGTATAGACTGCGAAAGGCACTATACGGGCTGAAGCAATCTCCCCGAGCATGGTACGATCGAATCAATGAATTTTTCTTGAAATGTGGCTTTGAGAGATGTCCTTTTGAACACACACTTTATATCAAAAGAAATTCAAAAGGAGGCTTCATGATTGTGAGTCTATATGTTGATGATCTCATATTTACCGGAGATGATGTGGAGATGTTATCAAAATTCAAAAACTCAATGATGAATGAATTCGAGATGACTGATTTGGGAGAATTGCATCACTTTCTGGGCATTAATGTGCAGCAAACAAAACATGGGATTTTCATCTCACAAGAAAAATATGCAAAGGAAGTATTGGAGAAATTCAACATGAAGAATGCAAATCCAGTTTCAACTCCTTGCATCACAGGTTTGAAACTGAGCAAAAATGGTGAAGGAAAACTTGTGGATCCAACTTTGTTTCAAAGCCTTGTTGGAAATCTAATGTATCTCACTGCTACAAGACCCGATATCATGTATGCTGTAAGTTTGATTAGCAGGTTTATGGAGAAACCATTTTCAAACCATTGGGAAGTTGCCAAAAGAATTTTACGATACATTAAGGGAACTATTGATTATGGTATCTTCTATGAAGCTTGTGTGCCCGTGAAGCTTGTTGGGTACACTGATAGTGATTTTGGTGGAAGTATTGATGATTCACGAAGCACCTCGGGTTATGCTTTCAACCTTGGGAGTGGAATCATATCATGGTGTTCAAAGAAACAACCCATTGTAGCTCTTTCTACAACCGAAGCCGAATACATCGCAACATCTTTGGCTGGATGTCAAACCTTATGGCTTAGAGGAATTTTGAAAAACATGAATTACAAACAAACTGATGCTACCATCTTATATTGTGATAATAGTTCTACCATTTCGGTATCAAAAGATCCAGTCTTGCATGGAAAAACTAAGCATATTCATTTGCGATTCCATTTCTTGAGAGAACTTGTTGCCAATGGAGATATCAACCTGGAATATTGTCGAAGTGAAGAGCAAATTGCTGATATCTTCACAAAGCCACTTGGAGGACAGATTTTTGCAAAAGGTGCTAACAATCCAACAAACAATTTTTTTTCATAATTCTTACCTAGGAGTGAGTACAAAGAGATCGTCGCAAGTTTGAAAAACATCCATCACAAACAACGGTTAGAGGCGCGTATACTTGCAACTCTTCGCCAGATTTTGTTTTGTATTGTACCCCGGTTATGGTCCCCTTCTCTTCAAGCAAACACGTGACGGTTCCTTGCTCTAATTGAACACTGCCAAATAAAGAGGGACATACTTAAAAACTAATAATGTAATTATTCTTATTTTCAAGTTAAAGTTAAAATAAATTTTAATATTTTATTGTAATTATGATAAATGTTGTATAAAAATAAATATTTCAAAACTTATATTGTTCAATGGTCACTTTTAACTAACTCCATCATTGATTCTATCTAGCCAACGACCATGAATTTTATTTTTCTTTGACTCAAAAGACAAATAGATAGAATGTGGGCTTTCAAGTTTATTGTTCGAATTATTTGAAAATTTTGTATTTCAACCTTTTAATATTATCAAATATAATTTAGTAAGACGTATAAAATTTGTGTTATTTGAATTCAGTATAACACGTCACATAAAAAAAAATGAATGCATAAGGAAGTTCGAAAAAATACACGAGAGATAGAGGTCAACCAAATTCTATTTTCAACTAAACTCTACTTTACCCAACAATTTTTTTAAAATATAAACTTTAACATTAAAAATCAATTGAGATATGATCAATATATATGTATATTATACAAAATTTGAAATAATACAAAATATACAAGTCACTTTTTAATATAAGTATCACAATAAATAATAAATCACGCATCACGCGGGTGAACTATTAGTAGGTATAAAACGTTAAAAACTTTTGTATATATATGAACACAAATATTGTAAATATATATTTAAACTTCACTTATTTTGAAATACAATTTCATGAATTTTTTTTATTTTTTTCATCAAATTAAACTCATAATTTCATTAATAATACAATAAGCACATACTATGACAATGAGCAAATTCATGAATTTTAGAAAATTTTATGCTCTAACATAACACAGTTTAAGGAAAAATTAATTATTTTATCATAGAATTTTATGGAAAATGCTAAATGTCCACAACGGACAACTCGTAATATGTCCACCGCAAATGTGTAATTATCCAATTCTCTCATTATATGGAAAGTGAAATGAATTAATATGCTGAATATGTGACACTTCAGTGGTGGACACATATAAATGTACCCACGTTATGTAGGATAGCAGGATTGAGAATCTTATATTGTGATCCATAACTGTTTGAAAAGAAGAGGGTATGACGTTATTTGGATTTTTGATTAAATCTTTTTAAATAGATCATCTTGCATTCATGAACTAGTATTTGTAATTTTTGTGAGATCTCCAACTCCTTAGGGAGAAGAGGTATGAAATTTATTTGCATTTTATGCTAATTTTTCCCACATAGATTATCTTATTATGAATTAGCATTATTATTTTGGGTTATTTGTATGTGGTTTATGCGATTAAATCTCTAAATTGTACTTCGAAGATGAGTAGGTGTATCCTTCATTTGCTACAACCATCAATGTTTTACTCTTCTTAGCTTTCGAAGTAAAGTTAGCGTTTTAATGTTGATTGCACTTCTGTTTCTTGGTATATGTTGTTGCCAGATGCTGAATAGAGCAATATTTTGATTTGAATAATGATCAAATAACTTCATTAATAATATTGGATTTTCTATATATCTAACATAACATATTTTGACATTACTTTCTTATCAGGGAACTTATTTGCATTATAAAGAAATCAAGTATCAAGATCACCATAGGTAACCATATCTCATCTGGTCACATATCATTTGACCTTGCAAAGACAAAAACTATTAAGATTGTGTTAATTTAGGAGAACAAAACACCATTTACATTCTAATAGGTTATAAAAGATAGCATGAATAGCATGTTAGCTTGCCTATTAAATTACTAGAAAGATAGTTTGGGAAAGAAATGGAGATTGAGACATGGTCATAAATCAATTGTCTTACATAAGAATTCATTATGTTGTTACTCTTTGGAACTCCATTGACTCATGCACTTAGTTAGTTTATGGACTTCATAAAGGTGTCTATCATATGATGACTTCTTTGTTGTTGAATTCATCAAATTGATGTTAATCATTATTTTACTAAAGCAAACTTCATTATAACATAGTTGTCATGTGTAAATTTTTTTAGTTTTAGTTTTATGATATTTTGTTCTTTTTTCCTTTAGGACCTTCAACACGCCATTGCAGGTATTACACATTTTAATCTATAGGTGTAATTTGAATCAAGGAATATAAGATTGTAAAAGGAAGGTATCATAGTTTGAAAACATATCAATGTATCAGATTAATAAAGATGAAATTGAATCATTAGATATATCTTATTTATGTGGGGGTATATGTATTATGTGTCATTTATGTGCCTTGTTTTAATTGGAAAAATATGAAAATCCCATCACTTTCATTTTCAAAAAATTGATTCTTAAATCTATTTATGAAAAGCGTGTGCGCTTTTGTTTCTAAAAGTACTCATAGGTGTTGCAAATATGTAAATCAAAATAGGATCATGCATGCCTCTTATTTAGTTTACACTTGTAATGTTGTTTCCATTAATGATATATCTAGTTTTAGCATGCTTGTATGAAATATTGTGAGCTGATCTTAGAAAGAGACGAAAGATGAAACAAAAGTGTGGAAGATAAATAATAGTTGAGAATTAGAAACAATATATATAATGATACTAAGGCTTAGAAAATAAAACATGATTTATGGAAAAGCAGAAGAAAGAAAGGGAAAGATTCCGAGAGGCATGTATACGTCGTAATGGTGGACATCTGCAGGAGGTATAGCAAAATCAAGAGTTTGGGTGATGCTTGTTTTGATTCGGGCTTCACAGTCCTCCCCTCCATCCTCTTTATATTGCTTAATATCAGTGCAATACACGTTGATCCTTAGGTTGATGGAGATATTACAACGATCATAAACATCTTTCGTAACAAAGGATTGCAGCAAGCAGAAGCGGCATTTCCCAGTGTCAATGTCATAATCGAGAGGGGAGATTGCGGCATTAACAAAATTGTATGGTTTTTTGATGGGTGGGAGGTCATGGTAATGGGCAACACAGTATTTACTGCCTATATCATAAGTGGCACATGAACTAAAATAAAACTGCTCATCTGCAACGAAAAAGAAGTGACTAGCATCCCTTGTTGGAACATTCTCTTTCCAAGAACACCCTTCGAATATATAAAGCTTAGAGCCTGACACACACATGGTGGCACGGGAAGGTACAGCATCATGCTTAAGTCTAAACTTGGTGACTACTCCACTTCCATCACCATCACCATCACAGTTTCCCTTAAATGAATCTAGATCTACCATGAAAACAGAATATTCATCAACATCATTAACTTCGCACCAAAAGATAATACATACCTTCCTCGATCCACCACTTTTACTTCTTTTTGGAGGGGGCTCCGAGGATAATTCTTCAGAGAAAGAAGCCCTATCCATGGATGGTATTAGCGCGAATCGATCTAGGCTGCGCAGAAAGATGGGAAAGGGGAAAGGGTAATTCTATACACACCCCATCAAATACTAAACACACCCCATCTATACTCACATTTTTTTTTTTATTATTTTAAGAATGTATGTATGGATGGGGTGTGTTTAGTATTGATGGGGTGTGTATAGAATTACCCAAGGGGAAAATATGATTAGGGATTTGGAGAGGGGAAAGTATATGATAATCCCTATTTATATGGATTGACCCGATTTAATACAAACAGATTGTCGTTTCGTTTCGGTTTATTAGGATCCGCCTCACCACTTGCCCCGCTCACCACTTTCTCAACCTCACATATTATATAGGTATATAATTTATTATTATATAATTTTTCTAAGACATTAACTACTATCACAATGATTTATTTAAAAAAATTCTAAGATAATATTGTTTACTCACGTTTTAAAAATATCTTATTTCTATTTTATTTTAGGCTTTTTATTTAAATAGCCTAGTCAACATAAATTATTATTTAAGAAGATTACGTTTGTAAATTCTTAGTAAAATAGCTTATATTTCAAAATTATGTAACTTTGATACTTGAAACATATTATTAATTTGTAATCGTTTTTACGTTCAGAACTCATATAACGCGTTTTGGGATGTGATACACGCGTGGTGCATGGTTATTTGGTGCAACGGATTTTATTTAATTTATTTTTATTTAATATTTATTTGGAAATTAGGTGAAATGCTAGTTGGACAAATATTTATGTAGGAAGTGTTAGACCATCTCCAACAGTGCACAGGATTTTACTGTTAATCTTACACAATTTTTATGTAATAACTGTCAATGATCTCCAACAGTTTACATTATTCTCTGCACCAAAAACGAATATTGCATAATATTCTTTAATAATTTTTATTATTGTATTTCTTATTGATAATTTTTTTTAATTTATCAACAATTTTTTGTTTCATTATTTTATGCAATTTTTATATTAAAATTAGTTTAATGTCTAGATATTATATGTATTTATTAATATGTTGTATTGTATTTTTTTTTTCAAACTCGGAATGATTATAATAGCACTTAATATAAAAAATAAGGAAAAAAATGAATACAAAGTAAAAATAAAGAAAAAGAACTCAAAAACAAAATAAAATAAGAAAAGAAAAAGAATAAAATAAATAATAAATAATGATAAGAAAAAAATGAATACATAGTAAGAATACCGAAAAAGAAATTAAAAATAAAATAAAATAAGAAAATAAAATGAATAAGATAAATAAATAAATAATAATAAAAAGAAAAGAAAAATCAGATGGCGCAAGGGTTGATCTGTGGAAAGTTGGCGCAAAACCAGCGGTTAAGATGAGATAGCGCAGAAAAAAAAATTATTGTTGGAGATGAAAACAGGCGCCATCAAATTGTGATGGCGCACTGTTGGAGATGCTCTAGTGGAGCTAATTTACCTTTTATTTTTTATGTAACTGATAATGTTTTCAGTTTAAATTATCTTCAAATTAATAGATTAATTCTAGGTAAAATGTGTCAAACTTCCCTTATAATATAAAAATTCTTTGTGTTTTTCCTTAGTCTCAAAAGAAGGGAAATACACATTCTTCCCTTTTATTTCTATCGAAGTTTATGTTTATTAGAACATAATTTAATTTGAAAATTCTGAAATTATGTTTATAGTCTTTAATATTAATTTGTTACTTTCAAATGGTGATGATGATTTACAATATTTATTGTCCATGTTTGTAGGATAGAAAGTTTAAAGAAATTGAATTTTAATATAAAATGTAAGAAGAAGATTAGTTAGATTTTGATGAGACAAAAGTGTTGCGTTGACGTTGGAATTTGTATGGAACAAACTCCTTGGTCGAACACCCAATTGAATCGGATTAAATAAACCGAAATAAAAAGAAATAACTCGAAAGAAAAGAGAACACTGGCCTGGAGCCTACCCGGACAAGATTGTTTTAGTCTGGGTCTTGCTGACCTGTTTGTAAGTCGTCAGAGAGCCTGTATTAATAAAGTGAGAGCAAGATCTCCCTTTGTGTGAGTACAATTGAGCAAAAAGAGAACTAGAATTCGAATCTGCTAGAGATCCAAATAGCCATGAAGGGAGTTTTCTCTAGAGAGAATGCCCCCACTAGTATGGAGTGTATGTGTGTCCACTCATATGATATGAAGTCCGAATCCCTAACCTTGTTCCAAGAGGTCATATTTATAGAGATACATGGGGATATACCTCTTGGATATTATGAAAAAGATCCCATGATTTGAATGATGTACATGGAAATAAATCTGATATTTGTCTATCTTAAGAGGATTCTGCTAGATCTTTAGCGTGTTTCCTTAGCTGGAATGGCAGTCGTGCAGCTCGTCCGTTCAGATCGACCCCTTGTGGTCAGCCTTATCCTGTTGAATTGAATCTCGTGCTTGGACCGGTCCGGATGTTGCTCGGTTCAACTCAGCTTGGTTTATTCCGTGTAATTGATTGTAATAACCCGGATAATATTTTAGGGCGTAACATTAGCCCCTTAGATTGTGCCGAAATGGTGTGAATTTCGGCGGAAGCTAACTCATCCGAGTCGTTCTTTCATGACTCGTGTCAGCATCCTGCTCCTTCAGTCGAAGGTGAGCCTCCTTCTCGCAGCATGCATGGGGCGACGTGGCTCCTTCTGATTTGCTCGTACGAGGTTGTTGAGATCATACGTATCTGTTGCTGCGATCGTCTTACCCTGTCTGACATATCTTCAGACTTCCTTTTTGCTTTTGATACGTGGCATCATTGGATTGGATGAGTTTGCGGTTGTGCCTAACGTAAACCTAGTACACGGATTTTGAGGTAACTACTTCTGAACAGGTTGCTGATGCTTCCTGGTTCTTCAGTCGGCTTCAGCTTACTTTGTCTTTTGTACAGTGAACAAACTCAGCATCCTTGTGCAGTGAGTGTCCAGTATCCTTTTCAGGCAGCCTGCTGCAGAGATTTATACTTAGATCGATTTAAGGTTTTATGCATCAAGGTCTTCACGCTTCAATTTTGATCATCAAGCCTCTTGATCCTATACTTAGAGATTTTACAATAGAATCTAAATACATAGGATCCTAGGCCCTAGTCTATTACATGTTTTGTCTTTCATCAAAATCTATACAATGTTCCTTACAATTTCCCCCTTTTTTATGATGACAAAACTTCTTTAAGAGGATCAAAGACTTATCAGTTTCTATTTAAGAATATGAGCTTGTAAAGAGATCAGCAAGATATATATATATATATATATGTATAATGCAGTTAGATATCAGAACATATATAAGTTCACAAGTAGTGAGCTTTTCAGACCAAACAGGTAGTTTTATTGAGTTGATAAAACATAGAGGTATCATAGCACAACATCAATACAAACAAGTAAGAGATACAAGAGTGAGCATAACAAGCAGTAAGCAGAAAGAAATCAGGGTAATTTCAACCAGGAAGGTCTTTGTCTTCTTTCATACTTCGAACCCTTCCACCAGTTCAGGATGGACTCTTGATAAGTTGGTTCCATTATCCTTTTTATCTCAGGAGTCTCATCATACCTTAACTAGAAATCTTCACAGAAAGGAACGATTTCCCCTGTTTATTCTGTATTTCATCTTTATATGTATTGGAAGTACTCCCCTGCACGCAAGGTTCTTGAAGTGTTGGAGTCCCTCACGATGAGTTTTTCCTTTGATGATGGTGGACTCTCTGCATAGCATGGAGTAGTACTTCAGATACTCTGCTCGTTTGAAGGTTTCGATCTGTAGATATGCTGGATTCTGGGTGGTAGGAAGGTCAATTTCTGAAAGTTGTCATTCTCTAAAATTGGGGCTCCGAATATCTGAACTTCCATCCAAGAAGATGAGTAGAGACTTTGGCGCATTTTTCTCATTTCTTGCAAAGACTTCAAAGTCAGGTTGATACTGAGGAGGGTAGAGTTTGGACATTGTATCTCTTATCAGCTTCTCAATGTGAGCGTCTGATGCTTTAAAAAGCTCTTCAGTTCTTCTCCTCTTCTCGTCCCTTTCTTCTGTTTCTCTTCTAAGACCAGGATGGACTCCTGAGATAGCATCAGATTTTCTCTTGGTTGAACTGCTATCTGGGTGTCCTCTGGAGCTTTCTCCATGGCTTCCTTCATCTCCTCCTGAATCCTTCCTTGGCAGAATTGCTAGCTACCTGTAAGACGAAGGATCTTGCTGTCTTCTCTGCTCGATCCTCTTAGCTGCATCTTCCCCCTTTTTGTTATCATCAAAATCCTGTCCGACTCCAAACTTTATCATTGAATGCATAATGGTTAAAAGGTCAGTATGATCCTCTAAAGTTTGTTTATGTTCAAACTGGAGTCGTCAATTTTCTTCAGGGTGGAAGATACAGACTTCTGCTCAAGCTCAACCTCAATTAGTTTCTTCTCTTATGCGTTGAGCTTTTCGTTCAGGCTTTTGATGGCGTTGACAAGGTTAGTGGATGGGTTTAGGGAATTCACAGTTTTCTGAAGCTTTGCCAACGTTGCTTTGAGGGTGTCAACCAGGAAGAAAGCTTTGAACATGTCCTTCCTTGCTTCAGCTCTCATTAGACGGCTAGTCTCGGTTAGAGACTTGTCAACCTTTTCCACTTCTTGTAGCACATCATCTAAAGATTTATCCTTAGCAGCCTGCACAGAGAGAGAAGGAGTTAGCGTATTGGATTTTTTTATCTCCGGTTGCACCCTGTTCACTGGGTGAACCATCATCGCTGTTGGAGGGGCTAGACATCCAGTCTTCAATATCTTCCCCCTTGTCTGATGATATCTCCTCATCATCAGCTTCATCAATAGCAACCTGAGGGACATCTCCCTTCCAGGCCTACATCCTCCTTATCTCTTCTTCAGAAGGCCCTTCTGCCAACGGCGCCTTCTCAACTTCTATATGTTTCATCGAAGTTTCTATTTCTTAACTTGATAAGAGATTATTTAGAAGAAGTTAGCTTAACTTAATGATACCCAGTTCATTTCTTAGATAAGAAAATCTTGATTCACAAAGAGGTTTTGTGAATATGTCAGCTAGCTGCTGGTCAGTGTGAATCTTTTCCAGTGAGATGTCCTTCTTTTCTACATGGTCTTTGATGAAGTGATGTCGAATATCAATGTGATTTGTTCTTGATTAAAAAACAGGATTGTGGGTAATCGCTATAGCACTCGTATTGTCGTACATGATCGGTGGTTCCTTCTTGATGATGTCGTAATCTCGAAGTTGTTGCTGAATCCATAAAATTTGTGCACAGCAGCTTCCTGTAGCAACATATTCAGCTTCGGCTGTAGAGGTGGCTATGGAAGTTTACTTCCTGCAGAACCAGGATACTAGGCGATTTCCAAGCATTTGACAGGTTCCACTGGTACTCTTTCTATCTATTTTGCAACCTGCAAAGTCAGAATCAGTGTACCCAATTAGTTTGATTCCTCCATCTTTAGGATACTACAAGCCTACTTCATGAGTTCCCTTTAGATATCGGATAATTCTTTTTGTTGTTGTATGGTGAGATTCCTTGGGAGCTACTTGAAATCTCGCACACATTCCAACTGCGAACATAATGTCTGGCCTGCTTGCTGTGAGGTAGAACAGTGACCCAATCAGCCTTCTATACTTGGTGATGTCAACTGTTTTTCCTTCTTCGTCTTTGTCCAGGCTTCCTAACGTTGGCATTGGAATGCTTACTGTACTGGCGTTCTCCATTCCAAATTTCTTGATCAGCTCCTTTGTATACTTCATTTGATTTATGAAGGTTCCTTGATCAAGCTGTCTGACTTGTAATCCAAAGAAGAAGCTTAGTTCTCCTATCATGCTCATTTCAAATTTGGATTGCATCAAGTCGGAGAACTTCCTGCATAGCTCTTTGTTGGTTGAGCCAAAGATGATGTCATCCACATATATTTGGACAAGCAGGATGCTATCTTCATCCTGGATCCTGAATAGGGTCTTATCTACCTTGCCCTTCTTGAATCCATTATCCAGCAGGTATTTTGACAAAGTGTCATACCATGCTCTAGGTCCATGCTTTAGTCCATAAAGAGTTTTTCTTAGTCTATAGACCATCCTATCAGCATTCTCTTCGAAACCGGGTGGCTGTTTTACATACACCTCTTCTACTAACATCCCATTCAGGAAAACGCTCTTTACATCCATGTGATACACAATGAGATTCTTGTGAGCTACATAAGCTAGAAAGATCCTAATAGCTTCAAGTCTTGCTACTAGAGCAAAGGTTTCATCAAAATCAATGCCCTCTTCCTGGCCACTAGCCTAGCCTTGTTTCTTACAACTTGTCCTTCTTCATCTAGCTTATTCTTGAATACCCATTTAGTTCCAATAACTCATTGATGAGTAGGTCTGGGAACCAGGTACTAAACTTTGTTTCTTTCAAATCCATTCAATTCTTCCTGCATGGCTTGAACCCAGTTAGTATCCTTCAGAGCTTCCTCAAGGTGCTTGGGTTCTACTTGTGATATGAAGCAAGCAAACATGGCTTCATGAGGATTTGATCTTCTTGTCCTTACTCCAGATGTGAAATCTCCTATAATCAGATCTCTGGGGTGATCTCTGAGCCATCTTCTTCTTGCTTCATCAGCTTGCTGAGGTTGCTCTTCTGTTGGATTCTGGTTCATATTTGTAGGTTGATCTTCCTGAGGTTCCTGATTGTTTTCAGGTTCCTGAGTCTGAGTAGGTACCTGCAGGTTAGGATCGTGTGTAATCTGGGATGGTGACATCCCATCCATATTTTGAAGATTTGGTAACTGCACATCAATATACTCAGCATGATAGTTGTTGATGTGAGTTTTGTCCAGTTCTTCTTGAAGTTCTTCTATATCAGCCTTACTGCAATGTGGTTCATCAAAGACCACATGTACATATTTCTCTACAACAAGTGTTCTCTTGTTGAAGAATCTGAAGGCTTTGCTTACCGATGAACATCAATAAGCAAGCAACCATGGAAGAAAATAATGAGGATGCCAAGCAAAGAAGTAAAGAAGAAAAGAGGACCTACTCTTTAAAGAAATAACGACGACTAGATACCTTGTTCTAATCTTACTTCTCTAAAAATTTGATCTCGGTTATTTCTAGCATGAGAAGGAAGTCTGCATGTTAATTTCCATATTAGAGCGCTTTACTTTCTCATGCAAGCCTCTAAGTTACCTAGAAAAGTACTAAAAGTGACCCGACATCCTAAGGAAGAGAGCAATAAAGAGAGAACTTTTAATACAACTCAAGGTATCTTAGCAGACATAAGAATTTAAAATCCTTGGAGTAACCCAAATATGGGCATACTATAAAGAGTCTGCAATAAACTAACATTCTATAAGGAATCAAACAGAACAACAACTCCAAAATCAAAAGCATTTTGTCTACTTTACTTGTATCATGCGTTATCTTTCTATATTCTAGATAGATACAGTAAGAAAACACCTACACACACTATTATTGTTGCTCTTTAAAAGTCTTGAAGGAGTCAAACTCTCTCTACAGCAACCATGAGCTGTAAAGAAAGTCTAAGCTCCTGAAAGGAACATTAACCGTAAAAGGACTCATACTTTGTGTGAGTACCTATACGAGAAAACTTGTTTTGCAGGTACCTCTGACAAAGGGCTACTGAAGTTAGGGGGAATCAATGACAAAATGACAAACTCTGATTATAGGATGTTGAACATTCGGTTGCTGGATACTAAGTCATGGGATAACAGGATGCTATACACCAAGACGCTAGATATCGAGCTACTGGATGCTAAGCTACTAAATGTCAGAGCATTTGTCATCAAGTCAGTAGAAAAGGTAGAAGGACTCATCAATGAAAAAGATAAACTCTGACGAAAGAACGCTAGACACCAGGACATTGGATATTAGGTCGCTGGATAGCAGGATGCTGGACATCAGGATGCTAGATACCAGGCTGACTGGAAATTAGGTCGCTGGATGGCAGGACGCTAGATACCAGGGGCTGGATACTAGATCGTTGAACACTAGGTCGCTGGGCACCAGGACGCTAAACACCAGGATGCTGGACACTAGATCGCTGAACACCAGGTCGCTGGGTATCAGGATGCTAGACACCAATACACTGGATACTAGGTTACTAGACATCAGAACTTATCAAAATGTCACTAGAAAAGGGGATCACTTGGAGGTTACAAGATAAAGCAGTTACTGAAAATTTTCTCGGTAACGTACGAGCATAAAAAGTGGATCACCTTTTTAGAAATAGACTACCTTTTCAGAACCCTAGAAGAATTTTAGCCGTGCGATCGGAAGAATCCAAAGGTGGAGATCCAGCAGTTAACCATGTCATCTCATACAAAGGAGAAAAGACATAAAGCTGTGAAAACTGTCAACACCTTTATTGGAAACCGGCGGAGCAGTTAATGAGATCCTTGAAGATCTAACTGCAACAGGGAGTATCTCTAATCCTATATATACATGCACTCCTTTTTCTTCATTAAGCATACAGATATCATCTATCTCTCATCCTTAGTCCATAAATGACACCAGATTGTTGGAAACCCTTCTCTTCGTTCCTTCTAAAAGACACATTTTCTGCAAATAATCAACCAAGCACACCCTAAATCTCATACAATCACTCTTTACGTTTGACACTCGCTAAGGAAACCTTTCTCAGAAGAGTTGATCTTCTAGCTATCAACTCCCATCTCACCTGCAAGAACTTGCACTCAAGTTTTTCTCTTCAAGACAGGGGGATAGAGCTAAGGACCCCTCTCCAGCAACCCTAGGATGTCATCTCATTGTTGATGTCAAAAGGGGGGAAGAAACTGCGAAGGGTCATGGAAGATCAAAAGACTTCCAGAGGTGGAGAAAAAGAGATTTCACCTCTTCTATGAGGTGAATTCTCTTTTGAAATGCAAGAGAATCAGAAGGAAGGATAGTTGGAGGGATGAGTGGAGATTGAAGGAGAAGGAAAGGCGGCAGTAAGCTACGGACGTCTAAACTTCTCTACTTCTTTACACACTTTCCTCCAAACAAATTCCTTCTCTCTCTCGCATCGTCTCTCACACCTCCCAACAACTCTCCCCTCTAGCCAAAGAGAAGAAACTACTGGTAGCAGGTGACTGCATCAAGTGAGGGGGAAGGAAAGCAGAAAGAGAAAGGAGTCAGCAGCAAGCAAGAGGGGAAAAGAAAGTAAGGAAAGAGCAAGAAAGAATAGAAGAATGAGTCTAGATAGGATGTTTATTGTACTGTACTTAACTGTGTTGCACTATAAATGTGTTATCTAAATAAAGATCTTCTGTTCTTAAAAGCTCATTCATTATGCCCTTTCTTTTAGGCTTATATGTGATTTATATATGAAAGTAGTATGTTCTATATTGCCATATTTTACATCTGCTTTCTGTGCTTGAGAGGTTATGTTCTTTTGATCTTCTGTAAAGGTTTTGTCATCATCAAAAAAGGGGAAATTGTTGGATACATTTGTAGAATGTTTTGATGAGACAAAACCTTAAGTAACTCTAAATATGCATAACCAATCTTAGGATAGGTTACTGCAATAGAGTTATTGCAGAAGATTAAAAGAAAACGAAAAAGTGTCAAAATGAAGGATACTGAAGAGAATGGTTGAAAAGAATCTGGTGAACTAATAAGGAAACTATTGACTTCAGGGAGCTACTGGAAGGGACCTCGCCAAAGTAGAATACAGCGAGACAGGAAGCTGCCCGAGAAGACCATGCCGAAAGCATACTGCTGGAGCAGCATGCTACAGACGCCTCGAGCCACTTGAAGGAGCAAGCCAGAAGAGGAAGCTCCAGAGTGAAGCAAGAGGAGGAAGCTGCAAAGCAGGCATGGGGGGAAAAATTCAAAGTTACCAGTAGACACAAGAAGTTACCAGTAGAGAGAACAGAAGAGGAGTCAATCAGAAGAAGACACGTGGAAAGTGAAAAGCTGGTGTGTGTCAGGAGTGCGGCGCATCAATGATGGAAATATGTCTACCTTCAACGGGCAGATTTCACAACATATAAAGAGGAGGACTGAAGATTGAAGCGGGTGTGAGAGAGCGCAAGGGCGCAAGAGAGAAGAAAGCGAGCACATCAGAATATCCAAGCTCGCAGAGAGAAGCGCAAAAGAAGAGAGAAGAGTTCATCAGAGAGAAAGCTTAAAAGAGAGAAGCACATAAATAGGGGGAAATTCAGAGAAGAAAAGAGTATTCAAATAGAGCAGAAGAAAAGCTTGAACACTCTACACCCCAAGAAGACGCACACCCAGTCAGTCAAGTCTAGCAGCAAGCTTCAGCAGAACAATCTGCAAATGAAAGCCAAGCTTGCTGCACCCAGTTGAAGAAGAAGTAGACTAACCTTTCTAAAAGGAAGGTCTTGGAGTACTTAGTGCGAGGAGTAAAGTCCTGCTGAGTTTACCACTTTTCAGGAGAGGAAGTGAAGCCCTGGGTGGCTAGCTTAGGATCCTGTGTGGGTCAGTGTAGAAAATAGGCAAGCATCTGTGTGAAGGCTTGCTACTTACTTGTTAAGGGTGGACTGTAATAGATAGGTTTATGTAAATCAACCAGCTTCTCTCCTGAGAGGAGGAAGTGAGGACGTAGAAGGATTACTCCACCTTCGAACCTCTATACATGCATGCGTCTTTATCTGCTTACTGCATTACATGTATTCTCCCTGATAAGCTGCACATCTTCTACTCGGCTCAGAAATAAGCTTCCGCACCCACTCTGATCAGTAACCTCCCAAAAGGTTACTGATATTTGAAATGAGCCGATAAAGGAAAAAGAAAAATCTGAAGATATGGTAGGCTTATTCACCCCCCCCCCTCTAAGCCTACCTCAAGCAGTTTTTGGGACCAACAGCCAGCTTCAACTCGAAATTGTTTGCATTGATAGGGGGTCTCACAACCCCTCGTCCATTTTATCTCGGTTGGAAGTAATCTCGAATTGCCCTTTGGTTGGGAACTGCTTGTGGAATATCGTCTTCCATTTGACTAAACAACTGTCTTTGTGTTCTATTACGTCTTCAAGGAGCTTCAATCTCTAGATCAACTGCAATCAACGCTGCCTTTTTAGAGCGCGTGTTCATGCATTATCTGAAATACCCACAAGCAAGTATCAACCACTCACAATAAAATAATGACAAATTAAAATAAATATAAAAATCCTATATTAAAATCAAAAGATAAATCTAGATATCAACTATCCTAACATCTAGTCCCCGGCAATGGCGCCAAAAACTTGTTC
This sequence comes from Scutellaria baicalensis, assembly GCA_005771605.1. Taxonomy (NCBI): domain Eukaryota; kingdom Viridiplantae; phylum Streptophyta; class Magnoliopsida; order Lamiales; family Lamiaceae; genus Scutellaria; species Scutellaria baicalensis. Next base: position 28,627,316 of record CM016725.1, on the reverse strand, counting down.
ACCTAATTCTTTAAGCTACTCCCGCAAGTGTATGGTGTAGATCGTAGACACGGCAAGCAAGGTCGATCCCACAGAGACTATCGTTAGAATTAATTAATTACCTAAATTTTATCCCTAATTTTATCTAAGTTATCAAATCCAAAAGATATATGATTAATTATGCTAACTAAAAGGTAATAAAAATTCACAAGATCAAACAATTATCTAAGACAGGTTCTAGAACATATTTTCATTCGATTCTCCCCTCAACATCACCTTGATCAATCCAATTTCATTGATTAATAATCCTATATGAGCAATCACGACTATCAAATTAAAAGCTCTCTCGAGTCAATTTAACCGGTTGATTATTATGTTACCAGAGGTATCTCTACTCGATCTGATATGACACAACAACTCCCAAAAGCACCTAGGATTGAAAATCTCATCACATATGTCATTTATCTCTCGATCTCATGCTGCATATATTACACGTATTTAATCTTCCGTAATTAAATCTCCTCTCTCGAATTTTGACTTAACCACTTAAACATGCTCAATTAGGGCCCTCTAACCAAACAAGCAATCAAATCATAAACACATGAATAGGATCGAAAACTCTAGAAATTGAATTAAAATAAGATTCATCAAGGTTTGAACCGAACTACTTACATATCCTAGAAACCTACAAAAATCTAGCTAGACATAATATTAATCAAATTCATAGATAAAATTGATAACATCATGTCAAAACCAAAATCCAACAAAAAGTAGGAAAGTATAAAGAAAAACTCTAAGACGACGATCTCGTGATTCTCGATCTTCGAATTCTCCTTCGTATTTCCTTATGGATGCTCTCAGAATTTGTGTTTTCTCTATTTGAATGCTTGTGTCCTGATTTCTGGAATTATCGGCGTATATATCTCTTCTTGTGAGTCTTGGAGGTCAAGATTTGTGATAAAATCCATCCAAAATCGTGTTTTAGATGGATTAGGACACCCGGGCACGGTCGTGCACCACAGCACGGCCAGACTGTGCCCCACTGCGCTCTCGCTCGCCAGCCGTGCACGACCGTGTCCCCAGACATGGCCATCCGTGAGCGGCTGCTTTCTTCTCTGGAAATTCGTGCACAGTCGTGCGCCAGTGCAGCCCTGACCGTGTGCGGCTGCTTATGTCCGTGCCCCACTACACAGCTCCGTTTTTCCTCGTTTCCTACTCGTTTCTTCCTCGATCCTTGATTACATTTGAACTTCATACTTTTTCCACTAAAATCATGAAACTTAGCACAAAAAACGTCAAATGCAACTAATATATGAAAAGTAACCAAATTGCTATAAAAACGTACACAAACGCACTCAATTGACCAAATAATTGTACGCAAAGCTATAGCAAAATTGACACTTATCAACGACCGAACTAGTTCAAATTATTTCTTATGTTCATTGATTAGAAAGTACAACCCCTAATCATACTATCTCAATGAATAACCTCAAAACATGTATTCAATATTCAATTCACAAGATGCATTAACGATCCAAAATAATAGAGCAAACTAGACTATGAAAACGAAACGTTAGAATCATACGATCTAGACTTCGTTATTTCAATTGCTACTATATTCACACAAATATAACAATCACGGATTATATCATGCGAATTAGCTAGAATTGATCAACAAACATATTAAGGTGGTCAATCTCAACAAATTCATCAATCAAACATGCAAAGCATAAAATCAAATAACGAAGAAATCGAGACAGAGTAAGAAAACAAATTTCTACTCAAATATAATTTGGTAATTGAATAAAAATAACAGTATTGTTATAACAAAATTTATGTCGTTATGTCAATTTAATTTGCAATCGACAAGTAACATGTGGGCTAACCTCGAGAGCATCTTAATGAGATGTAAATTGAGATTTATTGGATCTTGGTAAAAGATATCAAAATAGAAAAAAATCGTATTTTGCAACTCTTGTAGTGCATAACTTTTACATGTTGACATTAGGAAAAATAAATGGAAAAAACTTATATGCCCCTGGGGCACATAGGGGCACGGATCTAGGTATTATATACATGTTCTTCAGGTGTTATATATATACTCTATAGGCAGGGACGGACTGACACGGGGGCCAAGGGGGGCACTGGGCCCCCCTGAATTTTTTTTAAAAAAATAGCGGTATTTTGGTAATTTTACATATTTTAATATAAAAAAAATTACATAGCAGCAGCGAGGACAGATCCCATTCATTTCCCAGCAGACGTGATTTCATTCCCATTCCCAGCCAAATCCCATTTCATTTCACCATTCCCTCCCCAAAACTTAAACTCTAATATCTTCTTCTCTTTCAATTGAATCTCCATTAAATTTCAAAGTAAATTTTACTATTATTTACTCTTATTTGCATTGTACTTCATCATAATTATTTATGTATGATGCTTTAAATTGTATATGTTTGATTTATTGATTAATTGAAAATGATTGTTTTTTCTTTTGCATTTTGTTTAAAATTCTTATATGCTTGAAATTATGGAAAAATTTAATTGTGGTAGGAGATGGGTAAACTTATTTTATCAATTTCATTTTGATTTAGGAAGTTCTTGCACATTTAATTTATTTTCCAATACTTCAATCTTTTTTATTGATATAGATTATGGAAAGATACTTCGGAAAAATACGATCCAACGTGGAGACATCATCCTCTTCAATAAATGCACCCATTGTTCAACTTCAACCAACACCACATCAAAATAATAATAATGAAGTTGATATGGAAAATCTTCCGAGTGATCCGGGACTACGGCCTAACATAATGAACTATCCATCTCATTTAATTGAACAAGTTCGTAGAGCTTACTTACTCAAAGGTCCATGTCAACCACGTGAGCATGGTTTTCCTCAAAAGATAGATGGAAATTGAAAACGTAAATTTGTTGCAGCTTGTTTTGATGAATTAAATGATTGGTTGGAGTATAGTGTATCAAAAGATGCGGCATTTTGTTTATATTGTTACCTTTTCTCGACGGGACGTAGTGAAAGAGGGCATGATGTTTTTGTGTCTGAGGGATTTAATGCTTGGCGTAAGAAAGAAAGATTGAGAGATCATGTTGGAGATCATAATAGTGATCATAGTAAATGTAGATTGGCTTGTCAAGATTTGATGAATCAAGGTCAACACATTGAAGTGTCTTTTTCTAAAATATCAGAACAATCAAAGATTGATTATCGTTGTAGGTTGGATGCATCAATTGTTTGTTTGTGTTATCTCATTATGCAAGGATTAGCTTTTCGAGGAAATGATGAGTCCGAAGAATCGTTGAATCAAGGTAATTTTATCGAGCTTTTGAAAGTTATTGTTTCGTGTAATGAAGAAATCAACAATGTTGTGTTGCATAATGCTCCTGAAAATCTCAAGCTAACCTCTCAAAAGATTCAAAAGGATATTATAAGTGCAACTGCAGTTGAGACTACTAATGTTATCATTAAAGACATTGGAAATGATTTTTTCTCAATTTTAGTTGATGAGTGTAGAGATGTGTCTATGAAAGAGCAAATGGGAGTGGTTATACGTTATGTGGATAAAAATGGATGTGTTATTGAACGTTTTCTTGGTCTTGTGCATGTTAGTGACACAACTGCAGTTTCACTTGAGAAAGGTGTCGAATCATTGTTCTCTACTCATGGCTTGAGTATTTCTAGTTTGAGGGGTCAGGGATATGATGGTGCTAGCAATATGAGAGGTGAACTTTATGGTCTAAAAAGTTTGCTACTAAAGAAGAATCCTGCTGCTTACTATATCCATTGTTTTGCTCATCAACTCCAACTAACACTTGTCGTCGTTGCTAAAAAACATACAAGTATTAGTTCTTTTTTCAATACTATAACACGTGTATGTAATGTTGTTGGAGGTTCTTGTAAGCGTATGGATATGCTTCGAGAGAAGCAAATTGAAAAGGTCATTGAAGGAATTGCAAATGATGAAGTCAAAACTGGGAGAGGATTAAATCAAGAAATGACATTGAAGCGGCCGGGAGATACTCGTTGGAGTTCTCATTATGGTACTCTCATTAACTTGATGCATTTATTATTGTTGATGTTCTTGAGTATGTTGGAGAGAATGGTAATGATGATTCACAAAGGGCTGAAGCAGTTGATTTGGTAGATATTGTGAATAACTTTGAGTTTATCTTTGTTTTACATCTCATGAGAAAAATTTTGGGAATCACACATGAACTTTCACAAGTTCTTCAAAGGAAGGATCAAGATATTGTTAATGCAATGAATCTTGTGAAAGTATCCAAAGTTCGTTTGCAAGCATTGAGAAATGATGGTTGAGAGGCTTTGTTGATTGAAGTTTCGGAATTTTGTAGCAAAAATGAGATAGTTTTATCAAACATGGATGACACATATGCACCTCGAGGAAGATCAAGGCGTAGAATTGAAAAGTTCACAAATCTTCACCATTACAAAGTTGAACTATTTTATTCTGTGATTGACATGCAAGCTCAAGAGCTTAATCATCGTTTTGATGAAGTGAACACCGAGTTGCTTCTATGTATGACATGTTTTGATCCTAAAGATTCATTTGCAGAATTTGACAAAAACAAGCTGTTTCGCCTTGCAAAATTTTATCCATCCGAATTTTCTGCAATTGCTCTATATGAACTTGAGAGTCAACTTGAGAACTTTGTTTTTGATATGCGTTTGGATAAAAACTTCTCAGAAGTAAATGGAATAGGAGGACTTGCTCAGAAGATGGTCTCTACAAGGAAGCACATTGTTTTTCCGTTGGTTTACTTATTGATTAAATTGTCATTGATATTACCGGTTGCCACTGCCACAGTAGAAAGAGCCTTTTTGGCAATGAAGATAATCAAGAGTTCTCTTCGCAATCGAATGAGTGATACACTATTGAATGATTGTCTAGTTGCATACATTGAAAAAGATGTATTTAGAAATGTTAGCAATGAAACAATTATGCATCGGTTTCAGAATATGAAAAATAGAAGAGAAATGTTGTAAATTCATTCATTTTATCGTACAATACATTTATGTTATTGATTTAGAATTTGTGTATCTATATTTTTTATTAATTGACTTGGGCCCCCCTGAATCAAAATCCTGGGTCCGTCACTGTCTATAGGTGTTATGTTTCTTAGTGTTATAAATATACCCTATAGGTATCATATATATATAAGAGTATTCATGTGATACCTGAAGAGCATATACATGATACCTGTAGAGTATATATTTAACACCATATGATGATTCATTTGGGGGCACCATGCCCCTAGGGCACACAAGTGTCACTCAAATAAATTGATGTATTCCAAGACAAGGATCTTTACAATTTATAATTCTACTATGATTATCATGAATAAACTTAAGTATGTATTTGATGAATCGAATTAATTTCATTTCAAAAAGTGCTCTAGAATTAAATAATGGCAAGAGTTATGTTATAGCTAAATACATGTCGTTAAGTCAAAATATAACTCGATACAACGACCTATAGAATTGTCTCAAAACATCTTTATGGGGAATACAAACTTTAGATTTATGGATACAAAATAATCAAAATGAAAGTAATATTGGAATTTCATACTTAGATATGCCAACATTGAGAAAATTATCAAGACATCTCAAGAAAACATTTTTACAATTCAACATTTTGCTATAATTAGTGTGAATTATCTTAAATATGCATAAAAGGGATTAATAATTAATTTGAATTCAAGAATCACTTGAGAGTTGTAGTACATTATAACAAAACACACGTTATATTAATTAACAACTCAATATCCACAACACATGTATAAGATAGTCTCGACAACATCAAAATATATATCTTGAGAGATTTATGTATTTCATTACACGGCAGTTTTAAAGATATTCAATTATATGCATTATTTTTTAGATTACGAACTAAATTTACTCATAACTATTAAAACTAATAATATGAATAATGAGGTCGATTCCTTACAAATAAATGGGAATGAGAGATCAACTTTCAAAATGCAATGGAGGTGAGAGACACTTTTTTTGGATGATGATGCTGGGAGAATGTGGGTTTATATATATTGGAAAAGTAGCGTGAGTCCCGTGTATCACATGATATTATAATATTATTAAGAAATTTGAAATTTTTATTTATAAATAAAATTAATTATTATTATTTATTATTAATTCTTAATTAAATTATTATGTAATTTAAATTTAATTATGTGAATTTTTTTAATTATCATTTAATGTAATTGCAAATATTAACTTTAACTAAAATGTTTGTCTAAAATTTCATAATTATATTTAAAAGTTTATTATCTATCATAATTATTAGTATTTTGTTATTCAAATATTATTATCTCATTAAATGCTCTATAATAATTATAATAAATTATGAATATTAAATGATTTAATTTGTAATTAAATATGATTAATAAATAATTTAAATTGTAATTAAATAGGATTAATAAATAATTTAAATTGTAATTAAATAGGATTAACTAGAGAGTGACATGTGTCACTCTTAGTTATTCCTTTAGTATAGATATATATAATAAATTATGAATATTAAATGATTTAATTTGTAATTAAATATGATTAATAAATAATTTAAATTGTAATTAAATAGGATTAATAAATAATTTAAATTATAATTAAATAGGATTAATCAGAGAGTGACATGTGTCACTCTTGGTTATTCTTTAGTATAGATATAGATAGATACATAGATATAGATAAGTTTTCTTCATATTTATTAAGGAAGTCCTCAATTTCTTCTTATTTAAATAAAAAAACCCCATTCCAAGTCAAAGGCTATTTACCTACAAATTTATAAACATAATCTCTTTTAAATAATTATTTAGGTTGACTCTTTAAATGAAATCCCCTTTTAAAAACAATGCAAAGGATACAATAGTAAATACAAAAGTCAAAATGTGATCAAAAGTGACTACAATTCTCACAGCAGGAGAGTGTCCTACACTCTCGTTAAAGTTTAAGGGCCGGTTTGGATTGCAGGGTGGGTATGTTAGGGATAGTTAGATTAAGTTTATTTAACCATTGATGTGATGGTTTTTCTTTGTTTGGATTGAATGTTTGTGCGATAGGATTATTTCTAAATTTATGTTTGGATTGAATGATTAGAACCTTTTGTAGTGGGTTTATTTATTGACATTATGTTTGGTTGTTAGGTTTATTATTTAAATTTCTTAAACTTCCATAATTGCCCTTAATAAAAAGGATATTATATTACAAAATTAATGTTTATTCTCTTTTCAATGAAGAACAAAAATGATCGAAGAAAGCACGCTACATAGACGCACTTGTGTCTTTATCATCTTCACCTCTCATTCCTAGGATGAATCTATAATTTTGGGTATTTCTTCAAACCATTTTCAAGACCTAATTAGATACCATAAAAATCACAGCCTTCCATTTTAATTTTCTAGAAATTTACAAACACTTGTTAACATTATTCAAATCTGCAATCTTAAAATTTAAAAAGGAAAAAAATTGCAGAAAACAACAGTATAACAGCCAAAATATATAAAATCAGTTGTCCACAAAAAAAAAGTTCTCAATTGATGCCACATATTTGAAGAATCAAGATTTCATATGAGACCATTTTCAAGATTACATTGTTAGAGAAGGAAGAGAATAACCTCAAACTATTTATATGGTGTAAATAATACTATCAATAGGGTTATTATGGACAATTCCTACGAAGTTATTGTTGGGCTTAATGAGGAAATTTATAAACCCAACTTTTTGGTGGGTTGCCTAAACCCAAGTTAAGAGACCCTAATCCCATGAATTATCCTGTTCCACAACCCGGGCCCATAATCTAGCTACCCTCCTAACCCGCAATCCAAACAAAATATAAAGAAGGTTTAAGTGGGTTTATTTTCCTAACATTCAATCCAAACCACCCCTAATAGTTTTGGAGATTTATGCATATTTATCCATATCAAAGGTGTAAACGTTGACATTTTTTAAACAGTAGAGAGCGATGTAAAATTTCCAAATCATAATGAGGGTTTGACGCATTCACCCCTTATGTCTGAAAATGAAGATGGGATACAACAGAGCGAGGTGTGCAATAAGCCATCAATGGTGTGGCTCTAGGCAACGTTAACCCTACACCTTCACTCATGTCAACCAATTCTTTGTCAGCTCTTTTCCAATCAAAGCACTGAATTAGAGAACCTAACCCCAACCCCACCATGCGCACTGCCAACCCCTCGCCAGGGCATCTCCTCCTTCCAGACCCAAAAGGCATGAACCCGAACCCATTTTGATATCCATTGACTCCTTCGAATCGCTCTGGCTTAAACTCTGTTGCCTCTTTCACGTTCTTAGTATCGTTATGTATAGCCCAAACGTTGACGAGAAGCATGGTGTTGGCTGGGACACGATAGCCTCCGACAGTACATTCATGGGAGGACTCATGAGGGATGAGTAAGGGGCCAGCAGGATAGATTCGTAGAGTTTCGTTGATGATATAATGTAGGTATGGGAGTTGTGCGATGTCTGATTCTTCCAGTAAACGATTGTGTCCGACGTGATTATCGATTTCAGATTGAGCCCTCTTGAGGGCGTCTGGATTGTTGAGCAATAGAGATAGCGCCCACTCTAGTGTCCCCGATGATGTATCTGTTCCAGCTGCTAACAAAACCTGCATGTAGATTTCATTGACTTTATGAACTAAGAATTTATGTTGTTAATTAATAAAGATTCACTGAAGCCTACATTCTGTCCTTCAGATTCCATCTTCCTCTTTCTGGATCAATAAAAATGTTAATTATATGGACGAAATCTCATAGTTACTATGGAATAAAACGAGATTGATAAATTATATAAGAAAAACACATTTTTCATCCTCCCCAAAACTATTGTCCGTTGTTTATCTTGTAAAATTGCACTTTTCAATTTTGGGCCTATAATTCATAATTTTGTTCAATTTTGGTCCTTTTCCCTTGGATTTTCAATTTTCCGGCCACATTCCGACAAGTGCACTACACCCACCCCTAACTTGTAGTCGGAAAATAAAAAATCTGACCTAAAAAAGATAAATAAATAAAAATGAACGAATTTTCCTATTACAGGACCAAAATTGAAAATGTAGGACCAATTAATCATTGGACGAATTTTTAAATTATAGGACCAAATTAAAGAAGTGTACTTTTAGATGACTAAAAACGGACAGTAGCTATAGCTTTGAAGATGACGAAAAATGAGTTTTTCCTTAAGTAAAAATTATATTAATTGATTAGTCAATTATAGTTGTGTGAGTCAAAATCTAATTGGGTCTAATTGTGTGAGTCAAAATCCTAAATACTTATATCAAATAGTTTGAAAATATAAGATGACACAATTTCATTTGCAAATTGTTCTTTAGAACAAACTAATCAATCTAGTTAAATAATCGATCATATACCCAACACATAATACATAGGCAAAGAATGAACTAGATTTCATTGTTCTTTGAATTAACTTAATTATACAGAATCAATTAAGGATAGATTTTGGAGTCTGGATCTTCTATTACATTTGGTGTAATATCTCGTGTTACATAACATTTAATACACGCCATATATTAATTAATGATGTCATTGAATACACGTGGCGTGTGGTGATTAATTTGGAATAGAAGATATAACATTAAGTGTAATAGAAGATCTCAATCATAGATTTTGCAATTGAAGCAAATAATTAAAGAAAATAATGAAAGATTAATGAATGACATACCAGCATCAAGCTTCTGATGAGTTCATCAGTATAATACCGAGGGTCCTTCTCCTGCAATTCCAACAACATTTCGATCATCGTCTTCGTCTTCCCTTCCGCCTCACCATCGCCGGAACTTCTCCGACAGTCTTGAACCAGCTCCTCCATGAAAATATCCCTCCTTCTCTGAAGCTCCGCCAGCCCTTTCTCCACTCCCAACCACCTCAACACCGGAAAATAGTCCACCATATTCGAGGATCCAAGCCTGAATGTATCAGTCACGATCTCCCTGAACCGCCTCCCCTCCTCCACCTCCTCCACGTTCTCGCCGTAGTACCTTTTTCCGGCGATCATCCTCATCACCACGTTCATCATCAGCTCAAAGAACACCGTCTTCATGTCCACCAACTGCCGCTTATCAGAAGCCCGATTCAAGGCCCGAATCATGGACCTGACCTCATCTGCTCGGATTCCTTGCAGCATTTGCAGCTTGTGAGTTGAGAGGATCTCGATGGACGATATTTTGCGCAAGTTTCGCCAGTGATCGCCGTAGGAGGACCAGGCCAGTGAGGTGTAGTTGTAGCCTATGTATTTCCCGGCGAGCAGGTGTGGGCGGTTGGCGAAGACGACGTCGTTTTTGGAGAGGCAGTCCTCGGCAGCGGCGGGGGAGGAGACGACGAGGACGCGGCGGGAGCCGAAGTGGAGGAGGACGACGGGGCCGTAGCGGTCGGAGATGGCGGCCAAGGAGCGGTGGAGAGGTTTCTTGAGGAGGTGGAGATGGCCGATAATGGGCAGGTTGAGAAGAGGGGTGGGAGGATAATTGTGTAATTTGTTGAAGAAATAGTTTGTAATTATGTATATAGCAAATCCTAATGGGATGTACAAAACCAAATGAGGATCCATTGTAATTTGGAGAAATTTCAGAGTTTGAACATGAATATTGGTGTTATTTATTGACACCAAAACGTTTGTACCCTGAACATGGACCCTCATGAATGCAAGTTTTAACCAATCAATTGATCTTGAAGTGATGGATCATTTATCTCAAATTAAACATGTGAAAAATAAGTTGTATAAAGTTTATGTGGTAGATTCTCACATGGGAATTTGGAAGATTTGTGGGCATGTGCAAGAGTACAATTGACCATTAATCATGTAATTCTTTCAATTTGGTTGAGTTAGCTATGTTCGTGATTTTCATATAAAAAAGAGTTGGGTATAGTGGGACATCAAACAGCCGCTACATACAAGATTAAACATCACTTGGAATAGATGGTGCAGATCAAATCTTATATAGTAGTTTTTTTCGGATCGTATATAGTAGTATTGTGTACTTAATTGGATATATTATAAGGTTTTGCTTGATAATGAATGCTATATGGTTTCATGATTTTATCTTTACAAGTATGAATTTAAAGAAAATAAGATCTCAGTAACTTTAATGATCGAGGTGTACACCAAAAGATTGAGTTGAAAAGAATTCTAGTCTTTTCATTTTAAACGTTTTTGTACGCAACATGCATGATACTATACGAGATGTTCTATTATATTTGACGTTATATCTTTTATTTCAAAATAATTGTCATACACCACATGTATTCGATGACATCACTATTTAACATATGGTTTGTTTTAAGTATTATGAAATACAAGACGTATAATCAAATGTAGTAGAAGATTCCATCAGAAATAATCCAAATGTGTCGTGGGGATAGTTGAGGCAAAGGAGTGAGTTTGGAGCATAAAGACAATAGACATGTCGAATGAATTTTATTTATATATTTCTTTATTCTTATTTTTTGTGATCACATGGCTACCTCAATTAAATGCTCAAATAATCTCGAGATTTCTAAATGGACTAGAAAATAGAAACCTTAAATAGAAGGGGACGACACGCGCAGCATCTAATTTTATTTACAATGAAGCAGTCCTATTAACCTACCCAATATGAACGTATTCGTGGGCACATATTAACGTGTCGATCGTAGACTAGGCGAAAAGTCAGCATATCAATTAATTTGATTTTTCATATAATTAGGAAATGAGATCATTACACGTCAGTGGTGGACATATTAAAATCAATTGTCAACCGTGGGTATTGTAGTATTTTCCATATAATTGTTTGAACGACATAAGTATATATGTCACATTAACTTGGTGGAAATAATAGGAGAAAAAGGCAACGATCAATTGTGTTTAAAACATGGTGGAGTTTGCGTGCACGAAATTAGTGCAATCTTTTGTTAATTGTGAAAGCAATTGTTAGAGAAAAGGAGTTGATTCTTGTTATATAACTTTCAACTGTGTTGATCATGAAATATTGACTGTAATATTTTTGACATTCAACAAAATAATTGAATTGAGTTTTTTTGTTGTAAATTTTGAATTGTGTTTTCAAATCTTGTTTTGTAGGTATAAGAATATTTCAAAACATATTTCTTGGGAAACTAATATGTTGTAAATTGTAATTTAGGGACAAAACTAATCACGTTAGTTGTTAATGTTCCGATGAATATTTTAAAATTTGTGGTTAAATTGTAAAAAGTGACAAACCTGATCATTTTGCCGTTAATTTTCCGACGTAAATTTTCAAATTGGTGGTTAGTAATTTTGCAACTAAATAAGCAGTTTGCTGTTAATTTTGAAATAAAATCACCCAAATTTATCACCAATACTCCAAGATGTGATTAAAACGAAATGAAAGAGTGTCATTTTGCAATGAAACCAAGTAATGTGTTGTTAAGTTTTCCAATTGCTAGTTAAGTTCTAATTTCGCAATCCAGATCAATTGTGAAATTTTGTGCCTTAAAGTTTGCAACGAAACCACTGATTTATTCGCTACGTTGTAAATTTTCGACAACATGAAGCAATTTACTGCTAATTTTGCCATAAAATTACCCAAATTAGTCTTGTAATTATGAGACATGCAAAACCAATTTGTGTGCTCCAAATTTTGTCACGAAATTTCCTAATTGTTACTAAGTTGTAATTGTGCCTCTACTATGTGCCAAGACCGGCAATTTAGCAGCAAATTTTGTGATGAAAGTTGCTTATTTTGGCCGTTAAAAACAAACAAGCCGCAAAAAAAAAAAAAAAAAAATAACATCATAATTTGTAACAAGAGTTACTCTCCTGTGCACCAGTTGCACCGGATCCGTGAACTGGGCCGCGCGCGGGCTGGGCTGGCCCGCCCAGCCCCCGCCTTTTTACTTTTTTCGTGTGTTTTGGTCGTTACCTTCACGTTATGTTAGTGTTACATTCGTGTTATGTTAGGGTTACCTTCGCGTTATGTAAATGTGACCCCATCTCCAAATTTCATACCCTTACACTACAAGAAAAAAGCTCATAGACAAGGGTTAAAAACCCTTGTCGTAGCAAAAAAAAACCCTTGTCGTAGGTGGTGTTGTCGTAGGGTCTGAAAATTTTCGCTCATAGACAAGGGTTTTTAACCGTTGTCGTAGAGGTCTACGACAACGGCGTGACAACGGTTAAAAACCGTTGTCGTAGGTTGGCAGTTTGCAAATATGCGCTCATAGACAACGATTTTTACCCGTTGTCGTAGACACTTACGACAACGGTTAAAAACCGTTGTCCCACCGTTGTCTTTGACTCTACCACAACAGTTTTTAACCGTTGTCGTAGATACTTACCATAACGGTTAAAAATTGTTGTCTTGCCGTTGTCTTTGACCTACAACAACGGTTTTTAACCGTTGTCGTAGACTATAAAGACAACAGTTTTAAACCGTTGTCTTTTACTTTTGCATTTTATAATTATTATATATTGGTTGATATTCTAAATATACAAAAATTAAAATTCAACAAAATATACAAAATCAAAATATAGTCATATCAAATTAAAATATTCATCTAATAGTCCATACAACAAATATCATTCATTGTAAATCCATTAATCACATAATAAAGCCAAAAGTAAATCCAAAGCATCCTAATTTCACTAGAAAAACTACAATACTTCATCCAAAAACATCAAGAACCATTCACATGCAACAGATTACAAGAGAGTCATGAATCCATCATGCTTCATCTTTCTCACAAATGAAATTTCAGCAGCCATGGCTACAAATATGATCTCCAAGAATCACCGGAGATCCCCAACGAATCAAATCCTACAGAAAACAATACACAAGAATTACAGAAATTTGGAAATAGAAATTCAAGTGAGGAAGGTGAATGGAATGGAAGAATAGACAAATGGGCTATGAAAAATGCAAGAAAACCATGCAAAGAGACACATGGGCTACCATCAATTTTTTATGGATTAAACTATAATTGCATAATGCAAACATTTTTTACGCTTAATATTTTATATAATCAAGTTGTTATATGCATCATGTTGTAAGCACATATAGAAAGAGAAGGGGGGGGGGGGTAACTATAAAAGAGTTCAAGAATCCCAAAGACATGAATTGCTTCTAGGATACACGTGGTGAATTAATTAGTTACGAATGGATACGATGTGCTGCAAATACATTATTATAACAAATGATATGTAGAAATAAAATTGAGAGGAAAAAAATGCCCACCTCGCTGTTAGGACAAAACAAAGAAATGAAAGAAGCAAACGGGGGGCCACTCCTATCATATTCAAGCGTGCTATCAATAATGCATGAAATAATCGGGAGAATAACAGCATGGCCATGCTCTGGATGGTGAAGAACGAAAGTTGCTGGACAGTAAAGCAAAAAACATAAGTTACAATATAGTATAAGTAGCTTGGGAACCTTGTAAACTATACAATGAAGTACCTAGAACATCATCAAAAAGCCTGTTCTCCTTGGATGGATATCGGCTTCTGATTAGCTGCAAAGCCAAAATGTCATTCAACTTGGGAACATTTCTAATCAAAGTGCAAAAAATGAAAGTTCTTTATTTATTTCTATGTAGATAAGGAAGGCTGAAATGTCATAGGAAACAGAAAGTACCTCTGCTATATCATCAGGAAATTGTTCTGAGGTGAATTGTCCGAAGTATTCAACGTAGGCAGTAATTTGAGCCTATGATAGAGTACAAATTTTGATTAGAATGTTAGAATTTGGAAAGAAGGTAAGCCAAAAACTTCAACAACAAAACCTACATACATAAAGATATCAACCAATGAAACATGGTAAAGAGTTTAAGAACAGAATCAACGCATAAAAGATTTCAAATAATGATACACGGTAAGAAAAACTTTGACACTTGATATTCATAGTCAAATGTTGGATTTGCTTGGCCCTGCAAAACCATAAAATCACCAAAGTCTCAAATAACACACCTTTATGCAGGGTAAAATAAGAATGAACATCGAGATATCAAAATTAATAAAATTTGATAACAATAATATAGAAAAATAGAAAATAAATAAAGAAAAAAAATCTTAATACAACATAATGAAAAAAAAAACTGCAAACTTCGACAGCCAATGAAGTAGACACATTATCAGTAAAATATAATCGAACTAAGTATAATTTCCATGCCCAAGAAAATGGAAAAAAAAAAAAAAAGTCCAGTACACTGTCACAGTTTTTTCTTACATTTGAATCTTAGATGTTGGTGAGGAAAGAAAAGGTATTGACATATACACAAAGCCATATGATTTCTAAAATTACAAAAAACAAGACTTTGGAGATCTTCAACTATTATTCCTTTATTACAAAGAATTAACATCAAAACATGGCACCAATTACACACTACATAGGGTCCAACTACAAGGCACAAAAATCAACTAATTAAGAAGCAGTCTCTAATTATCCACAGAATTATTAACTCCAGAAGAATTACAAGTACTATCCAGTTACACTGATTCAAAAGCCACCAATAAAATATATAATCATGAGACAAATATCATGCACACAAACACATCACCGGCACGATTGTACCTCGTATTTCCAACTATTTTCCTCCTAGGGCAAGAATCAATTCTTATCAACAGTAAATATCACTCAAGCAAATCAAACAATGCTCTGTTCAAGCAGAGTCTCATAGCTTTAACCATCCAAAAACTAATACACTCAAGTCTCAGCACAATACAAGTTGTTGCATTTTCTACATCTAATTACGCAGAAAAAAGAAATCTAACAAATCCTAAACCACTCAATTAACAAATAATCCGAATTACAGACCAAATAGCTGAATTAATCAAACCTGATTTCAGTTTTCACGGAGGATTCCAACGAGATAAGGAAAAGAAGTGATGCAGAGAAAGAACTAGGGTTCCAGATTTTATTGTGATGAGCAGCAATTTGGGAAGGAGATCGGACGATAGCAGCAGCAAGATCGGAGCGCATGGGTTGTCCGTTGGCGGAGGCTCTAATAGCTGCAGCCGCCGACTTGCTCAGTCTCGCCTCCATCGAAGAGCTTCTAGAAGAGAGAATGGAAAAGAAGAGAGAAGAAGAAGAAAGAGAGTGGAGATTAACGTCGGTCGGCGATGGAGGTGGGGAAGAGAAGCCAGCGGTGGATGAGAGAAGGCAGGGATTAGAGAAGTTGAGCGAAGCGGCGGCCGGACAGCAGTGGCGAGGCAGCGGCGACGTGGGTCAGCGACGGAGGCGGGGATGAGAGAATCCTAGAGTGCAGCCACGAATGAGAGGAGGTGGGGATGAGACAACTCGAGGGAAGAGGCGGCCCAGAGGCGGCGGCCAGCGGCGACGGTAGCGGCGGAGGGGTGGAGGCAGCGTGGGTTGGGTGAGGAGTAGAGATATCTAGGGCTTTGAATTGGGATTTAATTTCCACAGTGAATTTTATTTTACATGTATTTATAAGTAATAGTACTTAATTAAAAAATATCAAGTTAATTTACTCTACGACAACGCTAATACGAGGTTAAGACAACGCTATAAAGTTACCATTGTCTTAGGGATTAATGACTACGTCTCAACGACAACCTCGTATCATAACCATTGTCTTAGGTATCAACAACTATGCATCTACGACAACCTCATATTATAAGCGTTGTCTTAGGGTTCATTTTTTATCTAAGACTACACCTTTATAACAACCTCAAGTCACTACCGTTGTCTTAGGGCTTACCCTACGACTACGCCTCTACGACAACGCTAAGAAAAAACCCTTGTCTATGAGAGCATTTTTGCACTCTACGACAACGCCAATTTAAGATACGACAAGGGTTTTTTGACAAAACACATGTCTTAGGGGTGTAGTCTATGAGACAATTTCTTGTAGTGTTAGTTTAAAACCACTAAACTAAAATAACACGAAGGTAACACTAATATAACATAAAGGTAACACTAACATAACATGAAAGTAACATTAACATAACATGAAGGTAAAAAACAATGTTAATCATATCTTCATGTTATGTTAGAGAGACCCTGACATTATGTGAGGGTTACCTTTATGTTATGTTAGTATTACCCTCATGAGGGTAACACTAACATAACATGAAAGTAACCTTAACATAACATGAGGGTATGACTACCTAAAGCGAATCTTGATGGGTTTGAGCGCACCCACCAGGCGCGTGGGGGAGTGTGAGAGCGCGTTGGGCACGTGAAAACGTTCGTCAGAGACGTGTGGAGCGGGTCGACCCAGGTGCATGGATCCTAGATCTATACACCAGTTGCACAAAATATTTTGTCTTATAACAATTATTTAGAATCATAAGTTGAGAATTTGCGGCAAATTAGTTTATTTTTAGGGGCGAAAATGTTGTCACAAAATGTTCTACACCATTCAAGAAAATGACTGCAAACTCAATTTGTTAACAGCCACATAGCAACAACGTTGGCAACGAAAAAAATTCATTGCTAAGTTAATTTCACGATGAAAACTTTCTATGTTCGCTATCAAATCACACTTTTTATATTTTCTTTGTTATGGAGGCAAATGTGGAGTATATAGATTCTCAATATCTTATTTCATATGTTTCATCTAATATTTAAAAATAACCGCAACAAATACTGTAATATCAAATGAAATATGAAGCATAATGATGATGATTTGGTCCACTATGCAGTGATATCTTTCGAGAGGTCTCTTTTTATATCCTGGACACATTTGCAATATGCAGTAGGTCTTATATCAGCCACCAATTCGTTAATGATGTGCATTACTCTATCAATCTATGCAACACACGTTTAATACAAGGGTTATCTATGCAACACATGTTTAATACAAGGGTTAATTGTCAGAAAAATTATAACTTAATTTTATTGAAATTGTCATTTTAATCAAACTTTTAACTATTAACTAAAATAACACAATCTTATATATTTAGTATGTTTTCCAACTAAAATAGTGAAAAAAAATTCACTATCTATTTAGATACAACTTTTCATTCAAGTTTTTTAGTATGTTTTTGTCTTCCCCCTCCCCTCCACTCCCTCAAGCTTATTTAATAGAAAATACAACTTTTCAAATATTGATTTTGATCGGAAAACATACTAAATATATAATGTTGTGTTATTTTGACCAATAATGAAAAGTTTGGTTAATTAAAATGACAATTTGAATAAAATTAGGTTGTGATTTTTCTGACAATTAACCCTCGATACAATTAGCTAAGGATGACAGCTTGTACGATATCCATCCAAATGCTTATAGGGTGCACATGGGTAGTTTTAAATAGGACTTTGACGAGGTTGAGAAGGGAAAAAATTATCATTAGGGTTCGGGTGTTTCAAGATTATACTATCAGATATCTATTACCAATTATCTATTTATATAATAGAGTATTTGTAAAAAATTATGACTTGTGGTGTTTTTCAATCATGATATTAGTAAATCATTTGATATTTGTTATGTAATTTTAAGAAATTCTTGATTGATTTTTTCTCTTTTTTTCTCCATATATTTTATAAGTAGTGGGTAAAAACAGGTCAAATTAAATTGGTGAATTAGCTAGCCATTTGTTCCATGAATTAATTGTGTCAGTTTAGAAAATGAATTGCAATATAATAAAATTGAGTATTTGCACAATAAAATATTTTCGCAAAAATCTCAATAATTATCACAATAAAATATTTACACAATAAATTTTACGACAACATGTCGTCCTTAAATTATTATCACAAAAGTCTTCTAATAAATATTTTTTTCCAACAACATTGTCGTCGCAAATGTATTAGTGATAACATCGTTGTCTCAAATATGTCATTTTATATTGCTTTTTATTACAACATATTGTCAATTACAATATTTGTCGTCGCAAAAACTAGACTTTTTGTGACAACTTTTGTTGTCGCAGAATATGTTATCGCAAATACTAATTTTTCTTATAGTGGGTGGAAAATGGCAGAGAATATATATATATATATATATACACTATATCTTATTTATAGTTATTCATTAATTTGTTAAATCTCATATATATTACAATATTACTAATTAAGTGAATAATATTACAACACTAGAGAAGTTATAATCTCACTAGGCAACATAATGTATTTGGAAATTCCTTATATAATCTAAATAAGGTGTATATATATTAGTACAATACATGCAAGCTGCACATGAGATATTATAATTGCATATTATTGTTAAGTACTTTTTTTCTGGAAGACTTAAAAGTACTACTTTTTAGTTTTAAAGATACGAGAATGTCATTGGTTACAATAAATTCCTTAAGTTCAATTAATAAGTAGTTACAAATTATCAATAAAAAGTTGTACTCGTGTCTATATCTATTTTACTATAAAATAAAGAAAATTATATATTTTTTATTATCAATAAAAAGTTGTACTCGTGTCTATATCTATTTTACTATAAAATAAAGAAAATTATATATATTTTATTTGCTAAGTAATATATTTACAGGGTTGAATACATTTTCACATCCCAACTATATTCAATTTTACATTTTTTGATATAGCTTTTGAAATGTTGCATTTTGCCGCTTGAACTTTGAATTTGATGCACTTTATGATATTAAACAAAGAGTTTATTACTTTTTTTCCCCCGTAAAATAGGGGGTCTGTCATTTTCGGACAGAAATGTTTCGGGTTGGCGATTTTGCCCCGTATTGATTCAAAATGTGCAAATTTTATTCAATTTCAGCCCAAACTACTTAATTGGGCCCAAATTGCACGTGCTATGCACGTGAGCATGCTGATTCGAGCCAATTTTGACCAATTTTGTCCATGTGTAATATTGATATACATGTGGCATCCACATGGACATTAAATTTCCACCTTACACACCACATAATAATATTAAAAAAACAGAAAAAATAAAAAAAATCTAAAATTTATATATAATTAAAAAATAAAAATAAAAAACCTAAAGTAAAAATAAAATAAAAATCAAAAATTTAAAAAAAAAAACATGTCGCAAACTTCACAGACTCACAGAGGAAATCAATGGTGGAGATGAGGAGTTTCGCCCACTTCACAGACTCCCTCCCCCTCATTCTCGCAGAAAGACTCAGCGGATTCCGGCCATGGCCTTCTCAGCTGCGCCGGCTCCATCTCTAGTGGGCGACAAGCTCGGGTCGGTGAAGCTTTGGTTCATTCTTCGCAGCTATGGCGTGGCCAATCTCAGAGCTTCGAGAGGATGGTGGAGGGTGACCGGAGATTCGACGTGGTGGTCCCGAGGAGCTTCTCCATCATGTGCTTCCGCATATCGTCGCTCGAGATCAACAGAGAAGCTCACTGAAATTGCGATCGTGATGGTGGCGGAAGTGACGAAGATCAGAGGAGAAGGTGTTTGGAGATGAAGAAGATGGCAGCGGTGGTGGTGGGATGATGGCGGCCGCGGTGGTGGGATGCTGAAGAAGATTAAGATGATCTTTTTTTATTTTGATTTTGATTTTTATTTTTTAATATTTATTCTTAAAAATGCCACATAATCTAAATAGTTCCACGTGGCAGATTTTGGTTGGAGTGGCCCGAATTGAAGGTCACACGTGCATTGCACGTGCAATTTGGGTCCAATTAAGCAGTTCTGACTGAAATTGGGCAACATTTGTACATTTTGAATCAATAGGGGCAAAATCGCCAGCCCAAAACATTTCAGTCCGGAAATGTCAGACCCCCTATTTTACAGGGCAAATAAAGTAATAAACTCTTGAACAAATCATAGCCATATATGTATCCTAAATCAAAGGTTAGGATTTTCTGATAGCGCAAAATGCATCAAATTAAAAAGTTCATACGACAAAATACAACATTTCAAAAATTATATTAAAAGGTGTAAAATCAAATATAATTAGAATGGAAATTTGCTTTTAACCCTATTTACAGTTTAATTGTCATCTTCAAGTCAAGGGATTGATTTTGGGTAAAATATGTCAAACCCCCGGCATAAAAATTATTTTTTGTTTTCCCCTTGTTTTAAAATAAATATACCACTTACACATGTATAATAGATGGTTGCATGTTTTCCCATAAACAGTTAAAGTTAACTGGTATTGTTTTGCACGTGTTGGCAGTGCGAATATTGAAAATGTATAGTTGGCATGTTTCCCACTTTCTTTATTTAATGTTTTGACTTACATAAATGCCATTTTCCAACCTCTTTTCAGAATATTTTAATACTATTTTTTACAAAATTTTTAATATTTACATCCCTAATTTAAATATGAATTTATATATTGGTCACTATAACATATTGAAATTTTGAATTATTTAATAATTTCCATATTTCTTTAATTTCAATATAGGTTTATGTAAAGATTTTAACTAGAAGATCTAAACTGAATTATGTTAATAGTTTATAATATTATTATGATAATTTCAAATATTAATGATGATTTTATATTAATACTCAAAATATGTCGTAACTTTACCCATTTTGTAAAATCGAACTCTTTTTTTTTTTGCTGGCAAATCAGGACTCTAATTTTCCGAGTTTCACGAATTTTGTCCAAATTGAGCCCGAATTGCTCAATTGGGCCCAATTAGCACGTGAATCGCATGTGACTTCCCGATTTTCGAGTTTTCGGGCTAATTTTGCTGATATGGCTATCTTTTTATATTTAACTATTTTTTCTTGTACACATGAATGCCAATTAGACATAATATAATTGATGTGGATTAAAAATATTAAAAAAATTAAAGATATAATTCATTAAAGAAACTACATTAAAATATAATTAGAGTAGGACTAAAAGCACCACATTGTTTTCTAAGGGCACCACACTCCATGTATATGAAAAGTAAAAAATCGGCATTCTACCATTCTCCCTCCTCTTCACCGCCGCTGCCATGGAAGATGCCCACCTTCTTCCTCCTCATTCATCGCCACCGACATGAACGACAACAGCCACTACCCTATCGTTCCTTTCTCCCATTCCCATCCGCCACCACACCCCCACCCCTTCCGCCGTCATATTATATATAATTGGGATGAGCTTTCTATTGCAGAATTTGGAAGTGAGAGAATGGAAGAGGTTCAAGGATACTGCGAGGCGAGGAAGGTGCTGCAGATCTGGATTGTAATCGAGGTTGTTGCAGGCGACGTGGTGAGCATTGTGCGTCCATTTCCACAAGGCGATGCTGATTTCGGTGAGGCAATTTCCGGTGAGGATTTGGGCAAATTATAAGTTGAACTTGAGGGAGGATATAATTTGGTAGTGCCCTAGACAAACGACCTGCATCAAGTCACATAAATAGCAGGGTAGCAGAGAGCATGTGCGTGGCGGCACCGTCACAGCGAAGGACGTCGTAGAAGAAGGAGGCGAGAGGAACGTGACGAATGAGAGGTTGTAGTGTTAGATAAAATAAGTCACATAAATTACATATTTTAATCACATAAACATGCTACAGCACAAAAACCCCCAATTCTACTCTACGATGATAATCCGAAATTGAGAAAGACAATAACCGTAAAGCGGAAGCATACCTGAATCCATAATCCGAAATTGAGAAAGGCAATAACAGTAAAGCGGAAGCGTACCTGAATCCATAATTCGTATCGAATCGTAATTTAACTGGGATGGTTTACTAAACTATCAGATTCACCCTTAATCACAGCCGCAGAGAGAATGCAGAACGTGGGATGAGAAATCTGACGTTTGGGGACCATAACCCTTTACTTATAATAATAAGATTCCTTTATTTTCAATTTGGTCCCTTAACAAATTGAAAATCACCTAATGGTATCTACACATAAAAGCCCATGAATAATATGATACCCATATAAGCTCATAACTTAAACTTTAGTGGATCACTTTAATTTGGGCTTCCTTTAGACAGTTATACACATTTAAAATGACATGTGGAAGCCCAACACACATTGGATTTATCCAACAATCTCCCACTTGGGCAACACGTGACACCGAACAAATGTGTATTACCTAAGTGAGCTCAAACCTTGCTGTCATATGTATGAGTATCCCTAAACAATCTTATTATCAACTGCTCTGACATAGGACTAAAGAGGTCTTCGTTACTTTTCTCGTAACTAAACCCATCAGTAATCACGTATATCATTACAATTAACAACATATCATTCATGGTGTGTGTAGCATGGAAATTACATGCAATGTGATCTAACATGCCTATTTCGAACTGGTCCTTTCCTTATTCCTTAGTGAGATCAACATCAAACATAAAATAATAGAGTGCAAATAAACCAAAACTTTATTTCTGCGCAGTATCATCAAAACACACGATAATGTGTCCAAAAAACAAATATAGAGCAATAAAACCAAATACAGACTCCCACTAAACTGAAATATCCTGAAATAACATAACACCCATTTGAGTTGTGTGCTCATGAAAAACCTTGGGTGGTAAACCTTTAGTTAGCGGATCCGCAATCATTGAGTCTGTCCCAATATGCTTTATAGAAATCTGACCACTTTGCACTCTTTCCTTCACAACAAGGAACTTAATGTCAATATGTTTTGACTTCGTGGAACTCCTGTTGTTATTGGAATATAGCACTACCGAATTATTGTCACAATATAACTTAAGTGGTTTTTCAATTTTCCCCACAACACGCAGCCCAGTGACAAAGTTTCGTAACCATATCCCATGATTTGATGCCTCATAACATGCTACAAATTCTGCCGCCATGGTAAAAGACGCTACAAGTGTCTGCTTAGCGCTTCTCCATGATATAGCTCCCCCAGCTAACAGAAAAATGTAGCCTGAAGTGGATCTTCTACTATTTTGGCATCCAGCAAAATTAGAATCAGAATAACCTTTGATCTCCAATTGATCTGATTTTCTATATGTGAGCATGTAATCTTTAGTTCTCTGTAGATACCTCATAACCCGTTTGGCTGCTTTCCAATGATTCATACCAGGGTTACTTAAGTATCTGCCCAACATACCAACAATGAAGCTTAAGTCAGGTCTTGTGCAGACCTGAGCATACATTAAACTCCCAACAGCCGAAGCATAGGGAACCTTTTGCATCTCTTGGACCTCAAGTGCAGTTTTAGGGCACTGATTGAGACTAAACTTGTCTCCCTTAGCCACAGGGGTGACACCCTGGCTTGCTGTTTTGCATGCCAAATCTTTGTAACACTTTTTCTATATATCCTCTTTGTGACAATCCAAGAATACCTTGAGAACGATCTCATTGTATTTGGATTCCTAAAACAAAAGAGGCATCCCCAAGATCTTTCATTTCAAATTTCTTTGATAGGAAGGTCTTGGTATCGTGCAACAAACCTAAATTATTGGTGGCTAGTAGTATATCATCAACATACAACACCAAGAATATAAACTTACTCCCACTGAACTTGTGATACACACAATCATCAACAGCATTAGCCTCAAAACCAAAGGAGACAACTACTTCATGAAATTTATGGTACCATTGACGAGAAACTTGCTTGAGTCCATAGATGGATTTCTATAATTTGCAAACCATATTCTTTGGGTCTCCGGACACAAAGTTTTCAGGTTGCACCATATATATTGTCTCAACAATGTCACCATTGAGAAACGCTGTCTTAACATCCATCTGATGTAACTCAAGATCATAATGTGCAACTAGTGTCATTATTATCCTAAAAAAGTCTTTCGTTCACTTCAAGAAAAATGCACATAGACAACGCCCCTAAGACAACGGTTTTTTGAAAAAACCGTTGTTGTAGCCAAATTTAACGTTGTCGTAGACAAAACCGTTGTCTTAGGGCACAAAAATCCGCTCATAGACAACGGCAGTTTTTTGGCGTTGTCGTAAAGGCGTAGTCGTAGGCTAAAATTCAGCCCTAAGACAACGCTGGTGACTTGACATTGTCGTAGTGGTATAGTCTTAGGTACAAAATGAACCCTATGACAACGCTTATGATACGAGGTTGTCGTAGATATGTAGTCGTTGATACCTAAGACAACGGATACTATATGAGGTTGTCGTTGAGGCGTAGTCATATATCTCTAAAACAACGGCAACCTTATAGCGTTGTCATAACCTTGAAAAAGCGTTGTCGCAGACTAAAAAACTTGATTTTTATTTATTAATATTACTAAATGTAAATACATACATGTAAAAAAATATTTACTTAGATATATTACCCCAAGTCCAAATCACATTTCAATTGAAAACCTAACTCTCCCTCTCTCTGCTCCCCTTACTGCCACTGCCATCGCCGCCGCTACCCCACCGCTTCCCCGCCACCGCTGATAGAATCGAAGGCTACCTCCAATCTCTATCTCTCTCTCTAGCTCTCTCTCTCTCTCTCCCTCTCGTTGTCGAGTTGTACTCATTGACGCTACCCCGGATCGGGAAATTACCGCTA
The DNA here is from genome assembly GCA_005771605.1 of Scutellaria baicalensis. Classification (NCBI taxonomy): domain Eukaryota; kingdom Viridiplantae; phylum Streptophyta; class Magnoliopsida; order Lamiales; family Lamiaceae; genus Scutellaria; species Scutellaria baicalensis. The sequence continues at coordinate 28,601,956 of CM016725.1, read as the reverse complement.
CCCCACCGTCTCTCCTACTCTCTCCTCCGCCGTGCCACCTCCAATTTCTCCCCCTCCCTCCGCCTCGGCCAAGGTGGCTTCGGCTCCGTCTATGTCAGGTTCTGGAGCTAAGAGATGAGAGGAGAGAGAAAACGGTTTTGGGATTTGGAAAATATCTGATTTATTAATGAATTCCACGCATGCATGAGTTTACATTTATATTACTCATGCAATGCCAAAACGACGCCGTTCGACTCTAAAACAAAAGAAGAAAAGATACAACGCTTTTACAAGTGAAAACACGTTTCTATTCTAACAGAATTAACTAAAATTTGAAATGGCTAATATTCCATCTTCACCTCCAGCTCGACTTCATCTCCACCAGCTCGACTCCACATTCATCTCCGATTAATCTTCACCTCCAGTCATGACATTACCCCCCCCCCCCTTAACAAGCGTCTTGCCCTCAAGACAGTAGAGAAGGATATTTGTCCAGCACATCTTCATAAAATTCCCAGGTGGCTTCCTCCTCCGGCAAGTGCGCCCACTAAATCAAGAGTTGAGTAGCTGGATCGCACCCCCGCTTAACCAAACGACGAGCCAAGATCTTAACCGGTTGCAAAAGGACCTTGCCATCGTTGTCAAACTCCGACAATGTGGTAGTGGTAGCAGTGATTGGTCCCACCTTCTTCTTAAGGACTGAAACGTGGAATACGGGGTGTATCTTGGCTGAAGGAGGAAGGATGAGTTTGTAAGCAGAAGTGCCAACTGGGGAGTGAACCTGAAATGGTCCCGCATACTTCGGACTTAGCTTCCAAACAGGACTCTTATGTAGTGTCTTCTGCCTGTAGGGTTTAAGCTTGAGATAGACCCAATCTCCAACTTGAAAAACCCTCTCCTTCCTATGCCGATCAGCAAAATGTTTCATGCGTTCTTGAGCTTTATGTAAGGCATCCTTAAGACATTGTTGAGCCAACTGTCTATCCTTGAGCAAAGCCGTAACTCCTTCCACTGAAGTAGGAAGATAAGGACCTCCCATAAAAGAAGCTGGCTTGAATCCATATAAAGCTTCAAAGGGAGTAAGGTTTAATGAAGTATGGTAAGAAGTATTATACCATAGTTCAGCCATTAGAAGCCAAGAAGACCAGTGTTTTGGATTAGCCCCACACATGCATCGCAAGTATGTCTCCAAGCATTGGTTAACTCTCTCTGTCTGCCCATCGGTTTGAGGGTGGTAAGCCGTACTCAGAAATTGATCCACACCTATCAATTTCAAGAGTTGCTGCCAAAAATGACTTGTGAACACCTTATCTCTATCTGAAACAATGCTGTGAGGTAAGCCATGAAGCCTGTAGATGGTGTCCAAAAAGAGAGAAGCTAGCTTTGAGGCAGTAAAAGGATGAGTGAGTGCAATGAAGTGGCTATACTTGGTGAACCTATCCACAATAACCCAGATGGTATCCTTGTTGGCAGAAGAAGAGAGTTGTTCAATGAAGTCCATTGTGATTTGGGTCCAAGCTTGTTCAGGAATTGGCAAAGGATGTGGAAGACCAGGAGTGGAAGTGTTCTCATGCTTGCAAATCTGACAAGTGTGGCACTCTTTGATGTGTTGCACCACCTGTTGCTTCATTCCTGGCCACCAAAACACAGAAGATAATCTTTGAAAGGTAGCATTAACTCCTGAATGGCCTCCCACACTAGAGTTATGCATATAGGTTAGAATCTGCTCCCTTAGATTACCACTGCTTCCCACCAATAACTTGCCCTTAAACCTGAGTATACCATCTGAATAACCATAATAAGAGACATTAGTTGGCACAGCTACACATTCAGCAATGATATTCTGTGCCTCTACATCATTTTGATAGCTGAGAATAAGTTCTTCCACCCACAAAGGTTTGAATGTGGTCAAAGCATGGCACTCTCCATCTTCTGAATGTAACCTGGAGAGAGCATCAGCAGCTTTGTTCTTAGCCCCTTTTTTGTATTCAATTGTGTAATTGAATCCCAATAGCTTGGTGAGGTATTTATGCTGCAATGGAGTAGAAATCTTTTGTTCCAGCAAGTACTTCAAGCTTCTCTGATCTGTCCTGATTGTAAAAGGAGCATGCAAAAGATAGGACCGCCATTTATCAACAGCTAGTATTATAGCCAAGAACTCCTTCTCATATATTGACAGTCCCATATTTTTTGCTCCCAATGCCTTGTTAAGAAATGCCAATGGATGATGTCCTTGCATTAACACTGCTCCAAGCCCATTATAGCAAGCATCTGTTTCCAGGATAAAAGGCTTACTAAAATCTGGAAGTGCAAGTACTGGAGCTGAAACCATAGCCTCTTTGAGTGTAGAAAATGCCTGCTCAGCTAAAGGACTCCACTGAAACTTCCCCTTCTTAGTCAAATCTGTAAGAGGCTTGGCTATAATCCCATATCCTTTGATGAATTTCCTGTAATAACCTGTCAAACCCAAGAAACCCCTCAAAGTTTTTACAGTAGTTGGTTGTGGCCAAGCAACCATAGCTTTGATCTTCTCAGAATCAGCTTTAACTCCTCTACCACTGATTATATGACCAAGATATTCCACTTCATCCCTTCCAAAGAGGCACTTAGATAACTCGGCAAATAAACTGTGCTGTGTGAGAATATTAAAAACAGATCTCAAGTGCATCAAATGCTCCTCCATATTCTTGCTATATATGAGTATATCATCAAAAAAACACCAAGACATAATCCCTCAAGAAATCACAGAATACCTGGTTCATTACTGCTTGGAAAGTTGCAGGGGCATTTGTTAGGCCAAAGGGTATGACAATGAATTCATATAGCCCTGAGGAAGTAACAAAGGCAGTTTTGTGGATGTCTTCTTCATGCACCCTGATTTGATGATAGCCTGCTCTCAAGTCAATCTTTGAAAAAACTTGTGCTCCACTCAATTCATCAAGTAAATCATCAATGAGAGGAATAGGGTAACTATCCTTAATTGTGGCAGAATTAAGTTTTCTATAGTCAACACAGAACCTCCAACTCCCATCCTTTTTCTTTACTAACAAAACAGGTGAGGAATAAGGACTGTTGCTTGGTCTAATGATCCCACTGCTTAACATCTACTTCACTAGCTTCTCTATTTCCTGCCTTTGGAGTAGTGGATACCTATAAGCATGTTGCTTGATAGGTTCTACTCCTGTTTTGATTGGAATCTTGTGGTCCATAGATCTTGCAAGTGGCAATCCTTGAGGCACTTCAAATATGTGAGCATACTCCTTCAATAAAGGATCAATCAAATAATGACTATCTGTAGTAACTTCTGTACTTTGAGCTGAGATCACACAAAGATAGGCTGCTATATCTTGCTCCTCACCTTTGACTTCTTTACTAAGTTGCTCTGCATATATCAAATTCATATGAGCTTGATGCTGAATACCCCTCAACTTCACTTCCTTTCCTCTGATATGAAATTGAACAGTATGTTCTTTGAAGTTCATCACAATTTGACCAAATTGGCTTAACAAATCCACTCCAATCACCATATCACATCCACCCAATCTGAGTAATCTCACTGGAGTACTGAATTTGCAACCCCCCATCTCCCACTCAAACTGAGGGCACCTTGAACTACATTCAATCTTGTTGCCATCAGCCACTGTTACTAACCAAGGAGTAGTGTATTCTATAACACAACCCAACTTCTCTGCTGCCACAGGGTCTAAGAAGCTATGTGTACTCCCTGAGTCAAGTAGGATGATTAGCTCCTGCTTTGCTGCCCTTCCCAAAAGTTTAATTGTGTCTGCATGGGATTGACCTGCTACTGCATTGAGTGATATGTGTGGTTCCTTCTGATCATCATCTACAACCTCCAATTCCAGTGGATCATCAATCAGCTCTTCATCACCCTCCACCAGAATCAAGTAGAGCTTCTTGCATTTATGTCCAATGTGAAAAATCTCATCACAATTGAAGCAAAGTTTCTTTTCTCTCCTAGCCTTCATCTCTTCTGGAGTAAGCCTTTTTATTGGTGGAACTCTAAGCTTCATTAAAGTATTATCAGCCTTGTTATTACTACCAGATGTTGGTAGAAAGGTCTTAGGTGCTAACCTTGGAGTCTTAGTCAATAAGTGGATTAGATCTTCATTCTGTAGGGCTAACTGAGTGGCAGCTAAGAGAGTGGCAGGTTTTTGAAGTGTCACAAACTTGCCAATTTCCTCCTTTAATCCTCCAATGAAGCTCTCCCTAAAGTATTCTTCAGTTAAAGCTTTGTTGTTCTCCCTCGGTAGTGCTCTCATTTCCTCAAATTCATTGATGTACAATTGCACATTTCCAGTTTGCCTCAACTTATTAAACTGAGCTATGAGACTGCCTCCAGATGGATTCATGAAACGATCCATCACTAGTTTAGTAAAATCTCCCCATGAAAGGCTACCTCGTTCCTCTACATAGTCTACAAACCACTTATCTACAATACCTTCCAAGTTCATAGCAACAAGACTAAGCTTGTCATAGTCAGACATATCATAATAGGAGAAATATCGATAACACTTTCGAAGCCAATTCCTCGGATTATCACCATTGAACTTAAGGAAATCAAGTTTAGGAAACTTTCCCCCACTGATTCCTCCATTCATCCTATTCATTGGTATAGGAGATAGTACTCCAGCCTCGTTTCTACCCGATCCCGATCCCATCGCCATAGATGAATTAGGAGAAGGAGAATTTTCCTTACCTTTACCCATTGATTGGCTCTGCTGATCCTTTATTACATTCAATATCTGAGCCTTGAGCATCTCACCCAAGCTGTCAAGCTTTGACTCCAATCGCGCCTCCACTTGCGCTTGTCCAGCTAAAATTTCAGTCATCTGAGATTCCAACGCATCAATGCGTTGTGTGTTGTTCTTCCCTGCCATTAATTCAGAGATTTGCGCAGCTGTGGCTCTGAGGCCAAATGTCAGGTTCTGGAGCTAAGAGATGAGAGGAGAGAGAAAACGGTTTTGGGATTTGGAAAATATCTGATTTATTAATGAATTCCACGCATGCATGAGTTTACATTTATATTACTCATGCAATGCCAAAACGACGCCGTTCGACTCTAAAACAAAAGAAGAAAAGATACAACGCTTTTACAAGTGAAAACACGTTTCCATTCTAACAGAATTAACTAAAATTTGAAATGGCTAATATTCCATCTTCACCTCCAGCTCGACTTCATCTCCACCAGCTCGACTCCACCTCCATCTCCGATTAATCTTCACCTCCAGTCATGACAGTCTACCGCACCAAGCTCAAGCCCAGCCATCGCGCCGTGAAAGACCCGATCTATTGTTGTTGCAATGGTGCTGAGTTTTGCGTTCCTGATCCATTATATTCTTTTTATTTCATTTAAGTGTACAAGCTATTTCATGTGGTTTTGGTTTTGGTTTTCCCCTAAATGTTACTGTATGAATTTTCCTCATCTAGAGTTAAGGTGTTTATTGCATCTTTAATTGTGTTTTTTTTTTTACTTGCTAAACAGGTTTATGGAGATGAGGAATGGTCCTTTGGGTTCTGTGAACAGGGTAGTGGAGTGTTTAGCTGCCCATCAACGAAGAATCCAATGTATACATACCGTGAAAGCATTAAACTTGGGCAGACATCCTTCCCTATATCCAAGGTTAATCAGATTCTTAGGGAACTTAGTAGAGAGTGGCCTGGGCACTCGTATGATTTGCTATCAAAGAATTGCAATCATTTCTGTGACGCGTTTTGTGAAAGACTTGGGGGTGCCAAAGCTTCCTGGTAATTAAAGTTGCTCTCTGTCTCAGTCTCACCCTTATGCTCTTTTACAAGGATAACCTTTAATTTATTATGGATTGCACTGGAAATTTTGCAGAGCTTTTGTTTCTACTATCATATTTTTCGAGTAGATGTCCATAATTATTCCTCCTCTTCACGTTTAAGTACTGGCAAATAGTCAAAATTAAAGTTGCCCTTTAGTTGCTTTACAGAGGATATTTTCTTTCATCCAATTTTTTGTTGGTCTGACATCTATAGTAACTTGTTAGATATGTATTAGATATTGGAGAATATCATGTTTGTTTTGAGCCCCCAATTTTATTTCTTAGAAATAAGTGAAGAATGTAAGATAATTTATCATAGAATTGAGTGTTTTGCATCCAGAAATTCTTTGTTTTTTGCATGGTAAACTTCTTTCTAAGTTGATTGTTTTCAACATTTATTTACATTGGACTGTGATAGAAACAAATTATGCTTGTTATTTCAGCTCTGTTGAAGTTGCAGGATGCAGACTTAAATCAGATTAGCATTATTTGTTAAGTTTTGATCTCTTTATAGTCCACATTGAAAATTCACCTCTGTAAGATGGGGTTGAGAGTTGATTGATTATGAACTTGTCCTAAGCTGGAATAAGCAGTCCTAGTCCACCTGTGCAGTCCTATGTTAATGGATGTATTGTCAAATTGAAACAAAGTTATGTGTTGGAATGAATATAGTTATTACTTATCTCATCAGAAATATATATGCATTACTTATTAGTGTACTCTGCATTTCACTTTCTACCACTTCTGATAATCATGTGACAATGTTTTCTACCCTGCCCTTGTAGTTAACTTTTAACCCTTAAGTTTTGCAACAGGATGGGCTAACAGGTTTGCACATGCTGGACATGCCGCCGTTGAAATAGCTGGAAACACAGCCTATCGAGTAAGATTCTGTCTTTTGTTCAATACACAATGTCCTTTCATCATTGATGTGTGAGCAGAATGGTGTAAAATGGTCATGTATATTACCCTTTGAATTTTGTTGAGATTATTTAATAATTCCATGGTAAGAAAAGAACTACTCGGGTGTTGATGCAGTTTAGGCAAGCTAAAACTGAAATCGTATCAGCTAGCAAGGTAGCGTACCGGTTTTTAGCAGGAGTTGCATCCAACAATTCTGTCGTCACTCCAGAATCTCCTGAATAGTTTTGAAATTTATGTAGAAGTATCAAAGTTAGGTTGTCATTTTGATTACGATATTTATAATGAGATTATATTTGTACGTACTTATAATGAGATTATATTTGGCACAATATAGGGTTTGGGTGACTAGGAATTAATACAAAAAGAATGAATGCCTTTTCTTTACCCCTGATTCGGAGTTTCCAAATCTCGGAGTTTTAATTAATGGGCGATTTGTCCTGTTTTTTTGTCTACATTGTGCTCCAGTTATTGGCAATGCAGGTTCCCTTACTTTTGTTTAATAGCCTTGCAATGTTGCTGCTGTAACTGACATTCTAGATCTCTTTGTGGGGTTGCAACCAAGTTATCCTGAATCTATGCATACATATCATAAAGATGTTTGCATTATGCAATTATAGTTTAATCCATAAAAAATTGATGGTAGCCCATGTGTCTCTTTGCATGGTTTTCTTGCATTTTTCATTGCCCATTTGTCTATTCTTCTATTCCAGTCACCTTCCTCACTTGAATTTCTATTTCCAAATTTATGTAATTCTTGTGTGTTGTTTTCTGTAGGATTTGATTCGTTGGGGATCTCCGGTGATTCTTGGAGATCATATTTGTAGTCATGGCTGCTGAAATTTCATTTGTGAGAAAGATGAAGCATGATGGATTCATGACTCTCTTGTAATCTGTTGCATATGAATGGTTCTTGATGTTTTTGGATGAAGTATTGTAGTTTTGCTAGTGAAATTAGGATGCTTTGGATTTACTTTTGGCTTAACCGTGTGATTAATGGATTTACAATGAATATTTGTTATATGAACTATTGGATGAATATTTTAATTTGATATGACTATATTTTGATTTTGTATATTTTGTTGAATTTTAACTTTTGTATATTTAGAATATCAACCAATATATAATAATTGTAAAATGCAAAAGTAAAAGACAACGCTAAAAAGACAACGGTTTAAAACTGTTGTCTTTATAGTCTACGACAACGGTTATGTCAAAAACCGTTGTCAAAGCGTTGTCGTAAGTAGAGAAGACATCGCTTCTTTAGAGCAACATATCTACGACAACGCTGAAAAACCGTTGTCTATGAGCGTCCGCACCGTTGTGGTAGGTATATAAGACAACGGTTAAAAACCGTTGTCTATGAGCGTCCGACCGTTGTGGTAGGTATATAAGACAACGGTTAAAAACCGTTGTCTATGAGCGAAATTTGCTGACCCCCTAAGACAACCATGGTTACGACAACACCTCTTTCAGGCCTACGACAACGGTTTTTAACCGTTGTCTATGTGCGAAATTCTTGTAGTGGTTCTTTATAATCAATGCCTTCCTTTTGAGTAAAGCCCTTTGTCACAAGACGTACCTTATATCTTTCCACATTACCATTCGAATCCCTTTTGGTTTTAAAAATCCATTTACAACCAATGGGTTTCGAACCCTCTGGTAATGGGACAAGATCCCAAACTTGATTGTCTTGCATTGACTTGTACTCTTCTTTCATAGCATTAATCCACTTTAGAGCATTTGGACCCTGCATGGCTTGATGAACACTGATTGGATCATCTTCCATTAATTCATTAGTGTCTTCATTTTCTTGGAGAAAAACTATGTAATCATCCGGAATAGGTTTTCTCTTCTCTTTAGTGGATCTTCTTAATTATATATGTTCTTAAGTTTGTTGAGGTTGTTCTTGAATTATTTCTTCAACCTGATAGGGAAGATTTTCAACATTATCCTGTTGAGGTTCTAAATATGCTTCTTCTTCAATGATAGGAATGGGTACCTGAACATTGTCATAAGCAGTAGTAGGAGTTGAAATCGACTCCTCCTCAAAGACAATATCTCTAACCTTATTTCTCCCCTAAACTCAACATCCTCAAAGAACACTGTATTTCCCGTCTCAAAAATTGACCTTCTAGTGGGATCATAAAACTTGAAACCCCTGGACTTTTCTGAATAACCAATAAAGTAGTTGCTAACTGTTTTGGAGTCAAATTTCTTTTCATCGGGCCTATAAGGCCGTGCCTCAACTGGACATCCCCAAATATGAAGGTGATTTAGACTAGGCTTACGCCCGGTCCAAAGTTCAAATGGAGTTTTAGCAGTTGCTTTAGTTGGTACCCTATTGAGAATGTAAGCTGCGGTTTTTATTGCTTCTCCCCAAAGTGATTCTGGTAAGGAAGAATGACTAATCATACTCCTCACCATATTCTTTAAAGTTCTATTTCGTCTCTCAACTACACCATTCATGCTAGGCGTCCCTGGCATGGTGTACTGTGAGACTATTCCGCATTCCTTTAGGAAGATAGCAAATGGTCCTGGACGTTGTTCACCTGAACCGTCATATCTACCGTAGTATTCACCACCACTATCAGATCTGACACATTTAATCCTTTTGTTGAGTTGGTTTTCAACTTCAGCCTTAAATTCTTTGAACTTGTCCAGTGCCTCTGATTTTTCATGAATCAGATATAGGTACCCAAATCGAGAATAATCGTCTATGAATGACAAAAAATATTGTTGATCATTCCAAGAAGCCATAGGGAATGGCCCACAAATATCCGTATAAATCAATTCTAAGACATCCTTAGCTCCTTGGGCACCTAATTTCTTTTGTTTGGTCTGTTTTCCTTTAATACACTCGACACATACACTAAGATCTGAAAAGTCGAGTGTATCCAAAATACCATCTGACACAAGCCTCTCGATTCTGGTTCTTGATATATGACCTAAACGCTTGTGCCATAGGTTAGCTGAATTTTGTTTATTTAATTTTCGCTTTGTACCTCTAGATTCAACATGCAAGGTTTCAATATATATAGGTACAATATCAAGCAATATAGATTGTCAAATGCACTCAAAGAACCAGTGCCCACAATACCGGAATTATTTGAAAGCTTAAACTGACAATCTCCAAATGAACAAGTAAAACCAAATTTGTCCAACATGGAGATAGAAACCAAATTCCGTCTAAAAGACAGTACAATTAAAGTGTCTTTCAAATCCAAAAAAATATCCGGTTTGTAATAACAATCTAAAATGCCCTATTGCCTCCACTTCTACCAATTTGCCATTTCCCACATAGATGTATCTTTCACCATCATTTGGCTTTCGGTAGCTCAAACAACCTTGCATCGAAACACTTATATGCGTGGTAGCACCAGAATCTAACCACCAAGTGTTTCTAGGTACTGAAGCTAAATTAACCTCAGAACAGACCAAAATAAATTGATCCTTAGCAGCCTTCTCAACGGGCTTCCTTATAATGCCCGACTTAGTGGCCAGCTGAGCAATACTTGTCTCGACCTTATCGTTTTTCACAAAACACTTTTCAATATGAGCAAGGTACTCACTGGCCAAAATAATTTCCTCAGATGCAGTGCCTCGAAAGGCTTCTGGAATGTTGTTAAAGTTGGCAGACACAGAAATAGCAGACATAGCTGAACAAAGAACAAAAAACAAATAACTGTCATGCTCACATAAACCAAATAAATTCAAATATGATGGAAACATCTCGAGGCACCGAGCACAACATTAATATCAAGTCTTTGGACAGTAATATTAACTTGTAAGTGACCACCTCTTCTTAATGATTAAATACTGACAATAAAACCATGTCGAGCAACAGCCTTCCTTTGGGCCGACTTATTACTCACACGAAAAATCCTTATATTCATCACGTATTTACCATCAAATCAAAGTGTTTGTGTACTTCGGTCAAGCATTAATCTTCCTTTGGGCCGACTAATACCCGCATGAATATACACATCCACAACCAACCCAATATTTTCAATAGAAAAATTTACACAAGAGAGGTCACTTTGGCGACTTCAAGTTTCAATCAATCCAACTCAAATATTAGTAAAACCAAAAGGGAACATGAGATGTCCAACAAATTCGAATCATACTTTAAAATATCAAAATTTGGGGAGCATACCAAATCCATATAAAATGGCAAATTTAACCCATAATTAACCAGAAGTCTATGCCAAAATTAATTTAATAAATCATGGCAGCAAAGCAATTGAATCCATCATAAAGTTAAATTCATATGGCTCAGATCCATAGCCGATATATATTAATAAATAAATTGATGAACAATGTCATCCAAATTAAGAACAAAAACTTAACTTCATACGTTTTCGCACAGAAATCAACAATCATGGGCATTAGTCAACGATACTTTCCAAATAAATTAAGCGCATATATTAATCATGTCCATATGAACAAAAAACGTATAACTGTAATTATTGTGTAATAATTAATTAAACAGATCTCCAAACTCGTAAGCATAAATCGGCCAATATCAGGCGAGCATATATATAGATCGATTCACGGATTCAATCAGCCATTGACAAATAATTACAAAAACCAAAGTCATTTATTTTATAGATCCGAAAACATAAGATTCTTCTCGAATTTCAGAGAATAATACATAGAGTGTCTCTGATACCACTTGTTAGATAAAATAAGTCATATAAATTGCATGTTTTAATCACATAAACATGCTACAGCACAAAAGGCCTAAATCTACTCTACGATGATAATCCGAAATTGAGAAAGACAATAACAGTAAAGCGGAAGCGTACCTAAATCCATAAATTGTATCAAATCGTAATTTAACTGGGATGGTTTACCAAACTATCAGATTCACCCTTAATCACAGCCGCAGAGAGAATGCAGAACGTGGGATGAGAAATCTAACGTTTGGGGACCATAACCCTTTACTTATAATAATAAGATTCCTTTATTTTCAATTTGGTCCTTCAACAAATTGAAAATCGCCTAATGGTATCTACACATAAAAGCCCATGAATAATATGATACCCATATAAGCCCATAACGTAAACTTTAGTGGATCACTTTAATTTGGGCTTCATTTAGACAACTATACACATTTAAATTGACATGTGGAAGCCCAACACACATTGGATTTATCCAACATGTAGATCACGTGTAGCCTTTATTCTCTAACATTCCAGATCTGACGAATTGCGAGTGGAGGTTCCAGTAATCTCTAGAAACTTTGAAGATGCGAAAATCCTCAATGTGGTAGCCGGTGAAAAACTGGTCAATGAATTGTCAGGCGGAGGCAGGATGGAAGGAGGTGGGGGTGTGGTGGCGAAGGGGGGTGGGAGAGAGGAACGATAGGCTGGTGGCGGCCATGAGTGGGGATTGGGGTTAGGGATATGAACTTTCTGATTTTTTTTATCTTTTTGTCATTGGGGATGTAAACGAGCCAAACAGTATTGGGCTCGAATTCGGTTCGAGCCTTAGGAATGGAGCTCGAGCTTGGCTCGTTTGAAAAATATTTGACTCGATATTCATTCGAGTTCAGCTCGAATAAGACTCGTTAATAGGACAAACGAGCCCAATTCGAGTTTGGCTCGATAAAAGCTCGAAAAGGGTTCGGTTACAAGCTCGAGTTCGGGCTCAAAAGTTCGTTAACACTAATTTTGGCCTCAATTTCAAGATTTACTAGAAAATAAACATAGTAACACATACAAATTTCACAATTCAACAATGACATATAAAAATGATTAAAATAGTCAAATTTCAAGTCGACATAATATTCTAAACATTAAACTTCTCGATCTTTGGTCCTTGACGACAAATACATATGAGACAGATCATAAAAGTCAATTGTCACCTATAATGTTCAAAACAATAAATTATGAAAATTAAAGATGTTAACAACTAAAAAAACATAAAACAAATAATTTATTGCTCCATATAAATAACTTACCTAATATAGCTCATCAATTTTGAAAAGAAAGCCTATAAACCAAATGTATCTCTTGAATATCCGCAGTAGCCTTTTTACATACAAATATGTGTGTGATCAAATTATCATATATAAATCATATAAATATTGCACAAAATATGTAACACACACGACTAAATTAATACACAATTAAGTAAAGTTACTTACCTTTTCTTTTCTCTTGATACCATAACGAGCACGTAACCAATCTTCTCCACAAAGTAAAGTTTAAACTGTTCCCACTCCCAAGTTAGCACGGTGTGGATCAATAACCCTACCACCTGCACTAAAAGCTAATTCAGAAGCAACAGTTGTTATTGGAATTGCAAATACATCACAAGCCATTTTTGATAAGATTCTAAATTTCAAGTTGTTTGTCCTCCACCATGCCAATGCATCAAAGTCAACATCTTCATCACATATAACAACTCCTTCATCCAATTACACTTCAAGCTCCAATTTCACTTTCTCAACGCTATCAATATTCTTGATATAATTAGAAAATTTAGCCCGAACTTTATATTTCCCTTTCCACTAGTAGTACCGATACAAGTAGAACTACTTTGAGTATTACCTTGATCACTCTTTTCAAAAACATCAATTTTGTGAGACTAAACGTACTCACTATACAATGCTCGCAACGTTTCACGAACATTTACTATGTGCTCAATAGCTTCAACTTCTGAATAAATATGTGGGAAACACCATTCAATGAACTTCAATTTATACCTCGAATCTAAAACTGCTCCAATTGAAATGATCATGTTACATTGACCCCAATATTTCTCAAACTTAGTCTTCATCTTCTCAACCATATTAATCATGAAAGCATCATCTTCCGCATCATATCCACTCAATAAATTTTTGATGTTATAAAGATCGGCCAGAAACAAGTTTGAAGTTGGGTATTCTGTACCTAAAAGAAATATTATGGATAACTACATTAAACTTTTGAAGAATTGAACAATTTACTAACTTAAAATTTTAATATATGAATACCTGAAATGAGTTTCGTGACTTCATTGAATTCTTCAAGGAATGAGCAAACCACACGAAACCATCTTCCAATCCTCCTCACTTGGCAAATGTATATAAGAAAGGTCCCTTTGTTGGTATCTTGGAAGACATCTTTGAATTCTAATGCAGCTGACAACATAAAATATGTTGCATTCCACCTTGTGCAACAATCCAATACAAGCTTCTTCAAAGATGATTGTAATTGTTTTGAAATTTCACTAAACATGTTAAGACGTACCTCCGAAGCTGATATGTGCTTTACACTTTCACGGACATTGTGAACCACATCTTCAATATCTTTTAGCTCATCTTGCACCAAAAGATTCAATATATGAGGACAACATCTTACATGAAACAATCTCCCATTTAGAGGAAGACTGTTATAGTATGAGATATTCTCCTTCAACATTCTAATTGTTACATCATTGTAAGATACATTTTCAACTGTAATTGTCCACACCTTATTTTCGATCCCCCATTCAATCAAACACTTATACAATGCATCACAGATAGCAACACCAGTATGAGGTGGTGGAACATCACAAAAATTAAATTTCTCTCTGCAAAGTGTAATTCAAATCAACATAATGACAGATGACAACCATGTAAGAGACTTTCTGATCGGACTTCCACAAGCCAGTAGTCACACTAACCTTATTCACACCCTTCAATGTTTCCATCACTTTGTTTTTTTCTATTTCATAAGATGTCATACAATCATTTTTTGTTGTAGCACGACTAATGCTTTGATAATGTGGAGTTGCAGTCTTCATTGCCAAATTGAAGAGCTTATATTCCACAAAGGCAAATGGCAACTCATGAACAATGATCATGTGTGAAATTATCTCCCTCATCTTCGCCTGATCGATCATACTTGAAATTTTGTACCGACGCAACTGCTTCTAACTCAGATATACTGGTGGTGATGCTCAATTGTTGTTGCCCCGTTGTACATTTCTTCCTCAGACAATTTTTATTATGTCTGAGTAAATGAGAATTAGCACCCATCTTGTTGATTGTCATTTGTGTTTTACAATGAATGCATATCGGCCTTATCAATTCCACTTGGATGAGAGACAATTTTAAAGTCCTCCCACGCTCTTGATGTTCTTTGCCTTTTCTTTGAAAAAAATGGATTGTCTTCTTCTCTTTGTTTATCAGTTTGAGTTTGATATTGGGAATGTTTCAATACTTGCCTCAAGATTACCACTATCAACTGAAATTTGATTTAGTGGAACTTCTCCCATGGCAGGGGTTGTGGATGATTCTTGTGCAGATGTAGCATTAGCGGTTGACATGTGAGAAAGATTTACCTACAAAAAAAAACCAATACACTATAGTGAGGAATTTGGAAATGTGATGAGGAATTTATGCAAGTGGTGGTGACCAATGCATGATTGAAACAATAGTAGAAGAAATAGAGAGTTGTTGGTGTGCATTTTGGTAGAATGTAGAATCGACTAGTGCCATTGAAGAAGAGCAATGAGCTTCCATGGATCATCATGAGGTGCAGCCCATACTTACTATAATTTTTAATTTGGGAAAATATTTAAAATTGAAAAAAAAGATTAAAAAAACAAAGAAATAAATGTAGTTTGGTTATTCTTTTCTATTAAAAAACAGACAAGAAGAGAGTTCATTATAATATGAAAACTTTTTCATAAGTTGCAGTATCCACAAACATCATTTCAGCCAATCAAACCTCACCACCCCACTCTACCCCCGACCCACACAACATAAATTTTAGATATTATGTTATATATATTTCTAACTTATAAATATATAATTTATTTTTGTTAATAAATTGAATAATATAATTAATAAGTTTGTTGATGTTTGTTTGTTAAAGTTAACAATATATAATCAATTATCTACTTAGTTTGTTCAAAAACTAAATAAACCAAACACAAACGTCATTCGAGAGTTACTTTTAGATATATATATATATGTGTGTGTGTGTGTGTGTGCGCGTGCGTGTGTGTGTGTGCGCGCTCGTGTGTGTGCGCGCGCGCGTGTGTCCACGTATATATCTGTGTATATTTCAAATCTTATAATATTGAAGAATCTAAATTCTAATTAATATTTATATTTTAAATTATCTTAAAATCTTAATTTTAAATTTTTAAAAATGCTAATTATGCAGAAATTGATAATTAATACATATTTTATTTTTAGTTATATACATATTTATAGGTTATAGTTATGTGTGCTCCAAATATCATATATAAATATTTAAAATATCATAAATGGAAAATCAAAAATTAAGATACCCAAACTTTAATTTATATAAATATTTAAAGCATTATATCTTTTATATAAAGATAATATATCATCACTACATTGTATCATTAATATCAAAATTTTAAAGATATTCAAATGACAATACAATTAATATATTAAAAATAAGTAAATTGTATTGAATTTTAATTAGTTAATATGTTTATAAAATGAATATGTTTAATTTAATCTTGTAATATTTGTGTTAAGAATTTTTTAATTTATATATTTATTTAAATTTTAAAATATAATACTGTTATAAAATATATAAATTCACTAGCCCACGGACACTAAACGAATATGCTAACAAACTCTTCACGAACCTAACGAACATGTTTCGTTAAGCAGGCTACGGAACAGGTTCACGAACATGTTCTTTAAGATGGCTCGCGAACCTGTTCGCGAGCTTTCAAACCAAACATGCACACGCTCGAGTTCGGCTCGTTACGCTTACAAACGATCTCGAATGAATATTTATCGAGCTGAGCCGTGAATAGTTCACGAACAGCTTGGTTCGTTTACATCCCTACATTTTGATTTTCTGATTTTTTTCCTCCAATTTTTGGTTTTTTTTTCTTGATCTTTTTATTCAAAAAAAATACATTAAATTAAAATTTAAATGCCACATAAGTAATTCAGCCCGAAAAGCCCGAAGACCCATGCACGATTCACGTGCTAATTGAGCCCAATTGAACGGTCCGAGCTCAATTTGGGCGAAATTCACGAAGCCCGGAAAGTTAGAGTCCTGATTTGCCAACCCGAAAAAAAAAGTCCAGTTTTACAAAATGGGTAAAGTTACGGGGCATTTTGAGTATTAAACTTTTTATATTATTTATTGTCCATATATTTGTAAAGATAGAAAATTTATTGAAATTGCAATTTAAAATGAAAGGAATAAAGATAAACATATATAGATTATGTGATATATATATATATACCTTGTAATCCAGAAATTTAGTATACAAGTTAAAGTCTATTTAATCATTTTATAATTGAATGATTTTTTGTATTGTTTTGTCTTATTGAAATGATTAAAAGTCATGTTTGTAATTTTCTTACTGGAAGGTTGGAATGGTTGGTTATATACAGTATCAGTATGTGGCGTGTATGTGTCATTGATAAATAATGATACGTATATATATTTTTTCAAATTTGATTCATTTTAATTTGACGACGAATTCAATTATTGATTAGTGATATAAATGTTCTGACCGTGGAGGATAATCACAATTGATGGTGTTTCAACAGACTAAGATGAGATTAGGAAAATTCATAGCATTATGAGTTAATGTGTCTATAAATTGATTTGTGCTTCCACTGCAAAAAATAACCGGCAATCTCTAGAGATGGCTATATATGTAGGTGCGACAACCAAACACACTTACTAACACCAAATTCGAAATATGAATCACATTTTAAATGTACTGTCAATGATGAATTGTAAATACAGCACTCATTCATTTTACCAAATTATTAACCTTCTAACCAATATTGACAATAAAAAAAAGTGAATGAGGAGAAAAGTCATCCAAGATTCTTGGCAAGAGAGCGAGGTTTGCAATAAGCCATCAATGGTGTGGCTCTAGGCAACGTCAATCCCACACCTTCACTCATATCAACCAATTCTTGGTCGGCTCTTTCCCAATCAAAGCACTGAATAAGAGAGGCTAAGGCCAACGACACCATGCGCACCGCCAACCCCTCACCGGGACAACCCCTCCTTCCTGACCCGAAAGGGATCAATCTGAACCCATCTCGATTCCCATCCACTCTTTCAAATCTCTCCGGCTTGAACTCTGCAACGTCTTCCCAGTTCTTGGGGTCGTTATGTATGGCCCACGCGTTCACCAGCAGCATGGTGCCGGCAGGGACAGAGTAGCCTCCGACAATGCATTTGTCGGAGGATACGTGAGGGACCAGTAATGGACCAGCTGGGTATATGCGTAGCGTTTCGTTGATGATACAACGTAGGTATGGGAGCTCTGCGATGTCTCCTTCTTCGAGGAAACGGTCGTATCCTACGACGCGGTCGATTTCCATTTGTGCCTTTTTTAGGACGTGTGGGTGGTTGAGCAAGAGAGAGAGTGTCCATTCCATTGTTCCGGCGGATGTGTCTGAGCCGGCTATTAACATGACCTGTGAGTTTTAAATGTGTGAAAGGTGAAGATATAAGATGCTGTTTTTCCATGAATAATAAAACAATCAAAATCTGTACTGCAATTTTCTTCATCTAACTTAGATATTGTTTACTTTTTTTTTTTTTATCACTTTTACATATGTTGATTTTTAGTTATCACTTTGTTTTTCTCGATTTTCATCTTATTTTGCTCGAATGTTGATTTTAATCTATCTGGATGTTGTAATTACCGACATGATTATCTTATTTCCAAAAACCATGTGGACGTGCATAAACTAACATTTCGAGCAAAATCAGATTTTGAAAATCTTATGTGAAACCGTCTCACAGAGCATGTTCCGTGAGACGGGTCAACCCACATTCCACAATTCATATATAAATTAGTGAAAATGAGTTTAATTCATGGGTTATAAGGATCCGTCTCACGAAACACTTAGTGAGACCGTCTGACGCAAGTTTTTGTGAATCAGATTATACTTAGAATAAAATAAAATAAAATAATAGTCAAGTCATCAAAATTGAATTATGTACAATTAATGATAACACAATGAATGATGTCTAGAATACAGAATGAAAATTTGAGATTTCACATATATATTATACTTGATGAACAAAACTTACGTAGAAAATACCATTTATGTGCACACACTACATGGGCAAAAATATGATATATATATATATATATATATATATATGTAATCTTACCCTAACGATGTACTGATATAGAATCTAATGGATCAAGGAAAATGGAAGGAGATCGAGCTTTATGTTTTGAGATGGTTACACATCTCGAGTTTAGTTTAGTGGTTGCTATATACCTCTTTCTCTATGTTAGTCTCAAGGCAGAATAACATAATTTGGACTAATTAAAATAAATAAAGTTTTGCATCTCCATTTTTTGTTTATTATATGCAAAATATACACAACTATATATTATTCTAAAGGAAACAAAAGGAATTGAAAAAGAAGTATTAAAAACAATTTTTATTTTGTTACTTAAAAGCATTGAAGAAAAGAGCAGATAGTTATAAGTTCCTTAAAAGAGCTTATAAGATGTTAAGAACTTATAAGTTTCATAAAAGTGTTTGACTAAATTTTACAAATGAGATCTTACTTTATGAGCTTATAAGATGTAAAGAACTTATTATCTTTTTTTTGGAATGGTTGAGAAATCCCACTGTATTTCTAAAATAATCGGTTATTTTTCAAAACACCTTCAAATTTCATCATTGGAATGACACAAAAAGAAATAGAATTCTTCAATTTAAAGTCATTTTTCATTCCTTATATCTGAACATATGAAGAATTTAGATTTTGATCATCCATTTATTGTTCGACGCGCTACATTTAAATAGGTAATCAATTAGCCTATCAAGAACCCATAAAGAAGAAAAAAGAATTACCAGACAGACAATACGATTTTCTTACTACTCTATCAAACTTTTTTGATGAATTATTAAAACAGCCCTTGATCACACGTGAAAATTGCACAAAAAGGATTGATTTGATATTAAATTTGTTTTATCATCAATACTTTTATGCATGCTTTATGAACAAGATTAAATTTGTAATTTAATTGGATAGTGGAATAAAAATGTATCATTCATCTAGCTGGTAGGTAAAAAAGTACTAAATCATACTATTAATAATTACCGTCAGATTAATCTATATTGTTTTTCATTATTTTTTCTCTTGACCTTTCCCCAATGATCTTGTACAATTTTCTTTCCACTAGGGTCCCACAGTGCAACCTTTTGAAATCCCCCACAAATAAGGGGCTAGCTTTATCCTCATGTGAAAAGAAAATAAGTGGTGGACATGAGACTCTTTGATTCAAATCATCATGATAAGATTTATCCTCATGTGAAAAGAAAATAAGTGGTGGACATGAGACTCTTTGATTCAAATCATCATGATAAGATTTAGATCATGTTCACACCCTACTTCCCTTTACTCCATCTTTGGTTTGTAGTTAATAAGATTTGTGGATGATTAATATACTATTTTCTTTATTCATGAGATCAATTATGTTTTACTCATCAAGGGCATATGCATCACTCGTTTTTTGGTGTGTTTTAGTTGATAAAATAATAAAATATATGTTTTAATGTTATCATGTTTTCCTAGCAAGAACATTATCAGAAGAGAGAGGGTGAGTGGAAAGTGGGTTCCTTTACTTAACTCTTCTTGCTAACTTTTTTTACTTAAATTAGTAACATTCTATAAGTATACAAGGTTAAGTGCAAGGTGATCATGGTGTTATAGAGTGGATTCAGAATCTTTCATGTTTTATGCATCATCTAAATATCTAATAAGTCTCGTATTTTATTTATATGACATTCTATGTCAACAGATAAAGATAACATTTCATACCATATTTTAGTCTATATTTCATCCATCTTCTATTAAATCTTATGAAATGCAACAGATAATTCAAACTAATAAATTTCTTTATGTTATGTAATTTACCTTAACATTTCTTAATTATATAGAATCTAAGATCCAAATAAAGAACTCATCATAAACTAATAAGTTGGGCAAGAATCAAATAAAGAAAACACAAATTAAAAATTATATGGAAATGAAGATCAAAAAGGCATGCATGAAAGATTACCAGCATTAAGCTTCTTATCATGGCATCTGTGTAATATTCAGGCTCCTTCTCCTGCAACTCCAACAGCATCTCAATCATCGTCTTCGTCTTCCCTTCCTCCTCGCCGCCGCCGTGACTTCCGAGCCTAGTCCTACAGTCTTGAACCAGCTCCTGCATAAAAGCATCCCTCCTCCTCTGCAGCGCCACCAGTTCCTTCTCCACTCCGCCCACTCCCAACCACCGCACCACCGGCAAGAAATCCCCCATATTCGAAGACGCTAACCGAAACGTGTCCGTAACGATCTCCCTAAACCGCCTCGCCTCCGCCACATCCTCCACCTTCTCGCCGTAGAACCTTTTTCCGGCGATCATCCTCATCATCACGTTCATCGTCAGCTCGAAGAACACCGTCTTCATGTCCACCAACTTCCGCTCATCGGAAAGCCGATTAAGCTTCCGAATCATGGACTTAACCTCGTCAGCTCGAATTCCTTGCAGCATTTGCAGCCTGTAGGTCGACAGAACCTCAATGGACGATATTTTTCGCAGGTTTCGCCAGTGATCGCCGTAAGAGGACCACGCCAAGGAAGTGTAGTTGTAGCCCAGATGTTTTCCGGCGAGCAAGTCTGGGCGGTTGGCGAAAACGACATCGTTTTTGGAGAGGCAGTCCTCGGCTGCGGAGGGGGAGGAGACGACGAGGACGCGGCGGGATCCGAAGCGGAGGAGGACGACGGGTCCGTAGCGGTCGGAGATGGCGGCCAAGGAGCGGTAGAGTGGTTTCCTGAGGAGGTAGAGATGGCCGATGATGGGTAGGCTGAGGAGAGGGGTTGGAGGGTAGTTTTGTAATTTTAGAAAGAAATGTTTTGCGATTATGTACAGAGCAAATGTTAGTGGAATGTACAAAATCAATTGAGGATCCATTTTCATCAGAGATTCTCTCGGTATGAATTTGTATATGATATTGAATATTGATGTTAACATGTTATAACTAGAGCCGGCAAAATGGGCCCGACCCGATGGGCCGGCCCGATCGGCACGAAAATTAGGCTGGGCTGGGCCTAGAAAAAGGTGGCCCGAAAAGTGTCGAAACTTTTCGGCCCGGCCCAATGGCCCGATGGGCTATCTGGGCTCGGGCCAATTTGGCCCGTTGGGCTCGGGCCGATGGCCCATAATTTAAAAAAAAAAATACACATTTCTGAAATAAAAATGAACCTGAAAAGCCCAATGTCAAACTAATCCCAAAAGGCATGCCCCAATACTAACTTGAGTCCAGGAAAGGAAAGCTGAGAACAAAAAATAAAAAACCAAGCCCAAGGAAAGAAGGCAGATAAGCAGAGAAATTATCCAAGAAATCACAATCACACTTTTACACTTTCTTCTCAATAACCCTAGCCTAATTTCTCTACGATTTCATCTCCATTGAAGGTAACCAAATGCTTTGCTTTTCCTTCCACTCTCTTTGCTTTTATACATTTTCTTTCCCTCTCACATCTTTGTTCAAGACTTGTTAGCTTTCTAATTTTTAATTCTTATGTTAGTATTGTAATGTTATTAATTTAGATATGTAGATGATTGAATGATCTTATTTTAAAATTTGTATTCTATATGAACTTCACACTTATAAATTTGTTGTGGTGATACGTCGTATTAATATATATATAAGTATATATATTTGATTTGTTTAAAAAGACGATGTGGGCCGATTTGGCCCGTTGGCCCGTTGGCCCATACGAGGCTGGGTTGGGCTACAGATTTATGGGCCCGAACTAAGGATGGGCCGACACGGCACGGCACGAAACTTTCATGTGGCCCGTCGGGCCGGGCCGGGCCGCCCGTTTTGCCAGCTCTAGTTATAACTCCACTGCTTAGATTTTGTTTGTCCCAATAATTGCGCGTGGTTGGCTGATTGTCTAGCTGGTTAAAATTAATATTATATCTGACATTATATCTTATATTTCATATTATTTATAATACATGTCACAATCACAGGTTGAATAGTGATATTATTAAATTTACATGGCATGTGATGATTATTTTTAAATAAGAAATATAATTGTTCAAGTGTAATATAACATTTTATGTGAACTACACGGTATATATACTTTCAAGTTTCAACCGACCATTAATTCAAGGTGCACCTCATTTCTAAAGAGACTACCCTTTAAAATAAATAAATACAATTTAACATCTAACAATTATTAAATGCCTTTTTTATGAGCTTGGGTGGAAGAATAGGAGATATAAGATTACATAATTTATTTGATTCAGACACTAATCATCACAACCTGTATTTTTATAAATATAAAAGGATGGGATATGGTCGTATGTGAAACCATCACACATGAGACAATCTCACATGAGTGTTTAATTTTCTCATTTTTTTGGTTAAAAAATATAAACTCTTTAAGTTGGGTATTTGGGTTCTTACATTGGTATGACAAATTGAAATTCCAATTTTATATATATATATATATATATATATATATATATATATATTTTTTTTTTAATTTGTCCTGACACAAGGATTGGTCAAAATTTCAAACAAACAAATCAAACATAGATACAACGTTAATTAGTCTAGGTCATCACTAGTGCGTGACAAACTTGCATAAGATAGACAAATTTCATAGAACCTTCCATATTCATATTCATGTCTTTTTCTTAAACATGCAAAAGATCTGGTCTTTTTATATTGAAGTCAATTAAATTTTGTATTTTATCACAAATAAATGTAAGTAAGAAAGAAATGTGGTCATTTAGAGGGACCATATCTGACTTGTTGCCTAGGGAATTATAGATTTTTATTTCTATTCATAAATGAAAATATAATCAACCACATAATTAGCCAAAGGAAAATTAACATACTCTTTTAATCTCTTGCTAAAAATTTCAAAATAGGAAGACATGTATGAGATATATAGTGCTCATTTAGCGTGAGTCCTGATTCCTGAGTTAGGGTAAGAAAAACTTGGGTTTAAGGTCTTGATTTAAGGAGGAAATGTGTCAAACCAAACGAAAAATTTTAAGGAATTGACTTTTCTCACATTGAATATAACAAAAGTACTTTTATACCACAAAATATAAGAAAGTTACATTTTCTACACTATTTTGACTCGGTCATGGAGAAATGATTGGGTAATGATAGACTGATGATATATTCTATTTATTTATACTATTATTTAACAATTGATTTATCCAACAAATCATATAAATTGATAAAAATAATTAAATTGATAAATGAGGCTCGATTAATATAAAAAATGAGGATCTTTTAATTGAATGATTTTAGGTATATTAAATTGAAATTGTTTGAAATTAAACTATCAATTGTAAATAATTAAACAAATTTGCGATTAAAAACCAATTTCACTATTAATCGAACCACTATGGTTCGATTAATTCAATTAAAAAACCAAAATTTTCAAATTAATCGAACCACTATGAATTAGACATAGTGGTTCGATTAATTCAATTAAACAACCAATTTTTTCAAATTAATCGAACCACTATGTCTAATTCATAGTGGTTCGATTAATTAAATTAAAAAATCAAATCTTTCAAATTAATCGAACCACTATGAATTAGACATAGTGGTTCGATTAATTCAATTCAAAAACCAAAATTTTCAAATTAATCGAACCACTGTGTCAAATTCATAGTGGTTCGATTAATTGAATTCAAAAACCAATTTTTTCAAATTAATCGAACCACTATGTCTAATTCAATATTTATAGGTTGTGGCTCATGTAAATTTTAATTGAATTATATTGTCTCGATTTATAGTAGTTATATCGACTGTTTTAATTATTCTAATTTCATTCCATTTTCAGATCGTATTATCGAAAATGTCTTATTCAGTGGTGGTTTCGTTTGGAGGCCATTGGGAAGGTATTCAGTATGTAAATGGTTCCCAAGAGTTGATCAATCTTCCAAGACTCACGTACATGGATTTATTGACCTCGATTCATGGGATTGTGCTTGCCGACTTAAATTATTGGGGATATGTGATTCATGCGCTAACTGACTATAACGGCAGATTGAAAAAAAAGAAAATCAAGACTGATTCTGATTTAGAAGAGGTTTTTTATTCGGATGATTCTCTTTTGGTTGTTTTCGTTTCGCTAAACAGGAATGATCTTGGATGTTCCGCGGGATCGTCCTATCAGGATCAACAAGCTTCAGTGGATGAGCAAGAAAATCAAAGTCCTCAACCTTTTTTTCCGTTCAGCTTTGAAAGTACTTCGACCTATAATGTCAACACTGTACATGAATTCAGCCATGTACCTATTCCTACTGGACTCCATAACGATGAAGAATTCCACGCGAAATGGGATTTGGCCTGTCGGAATTGAACAACTGAAGCCGGTACGTCTTCAAATGAGCGTTGGGCACCCCGGTCATCATCATGGGGGAGAAACAATAATTTTCAGTTTCTCGACCTGAATAGTCCTGCTCCAGGGTTTGACGAAGGTGAACCGGATCATGGAGAACACATAAATTCCGCTGATGACGCTGAAGCAGGTAATTACTTTTTTATATACGATATGTGATTACAGAGTTATCTGAATTCCCCAATCATAACTTATTAATTGTAATGTCCACATTTTGACATCAGATATAGAAGATTGTTTTGCGTTAGACGAAGATGTTGACGCAACGTTGGACGAAGAGCAGCGCGAGGCGTTTGTGAAATTTTGTAAGTACACAATGCAGCCGGAATGATATGTTCTCGATATGGATGGATTTGACGAGCCAGAATCTGGGGATCTTTTGCAGGTCCCGCATGGACTTGAAAAAGACTCGGTGTATAATAGTAAGTCCGATTTAGAAAATACAGTCGGGATGTACCATTGGAGAATCAGGTTGAATATCGGGTCCAATATTCGGATAAGCACAGGTGGAATATCAAATGCAACCACGACGGGTGTCGATTCGTACTTCATTCATCTGCTAAGCACGGGATCTGAAAAATCTCCAAGGTTGTAATGTCGCACAGTTGTGAACATGACTTAAACACCCGCACATCCCGCAGAATCCCTTCCTCGGTGATTGGTGAATACTACGTTGAGCAAGCCAGAAAAGAAAATTCCAATCTTGTGCCGAGGGCTATGATTCAAGAAATGGGTCAACGATACGGTCTGAACCTCAGCCTGAAAGTCACTAGAAAAGCGAAACGTCATGCTATGTACAAGGCGTATGGCGATCCGAAGCAGTCATTTTGCTTGCTTCCATTGTATTTGCAAGAGTTGGTGGACGCCAATCCTGGAACTTACACTGCCTTGGAAACACACTCGTCCGGTAAATTCAAGTTCATGTTTTTTACCTTGGCTGCATCAATCATTGGATTCCGAAATTGCGGTCCCCCTGTTATAGTTGTTGACGGTTGTCATTTGAAAGGCTCGTATAGAGGTATTGGCTTTGTTGCGGTGACAAAAGATGGAAACGACCAAATTTTCCCCATTGCAGTTGGAATTGGAAACATCGAGAATGATGAGTCGTGGTCTTGGTTCATGAAGCATGTTAGGGAAGCATTTGGATGCCCAAATGACCTGCTCATCGTTTCTAATCAACACGCAAGCATAAGTAATGCGATACATGAGAACTTCCCTGAGGCCACACATGGACTATGTTGTTACCATATTAGGCAACATTTGGCCAAACATGGGTCGCATTTGGTCAATCTGTTCCAAAGAGCCGCATACTGTTATGACCCATATGAGTTCGATGGGTAAGTTTATCCCCACATAATTAATTTTAGTACGTATTCAAAAATAACAAATTTACAAAATAGTACTTTGCCTTTACTAAACAGGTACATGTCAGCCCTACATGACAGTCTACTGATGGGTGCAATCAATACATTGCAGAACGCCCAGGAAACGAGGTGGTCTCGCGTAAAATGTCCAGTACGACGATACAGTTTCATGATGTCGAATGCCGCAGAGGTTTGGAATGCACGACTCGTTTGGGCAAGAAAGTTGCCTGTTTGTTCCTTCCTAGAAGCTGCTCGACGGATTATGGAGAAATGGTTTGTCAAACGGAGACAGATGGCGGACGAAAGGGATCACTCTCTCACGAAGTACGTTCACGATAAGTTAATCGAGCTGCAGCGGCTTGGTCGACAAATGGATGTCTCTGAACTTGGGAGAAATAAATTCAAGGTTGTTTCTAATGGTAAAGTCCATGTGGTGGACTTGGATCAACATCTGTGCACATGTTGGGAGTTCCAAAGCAAGTTGATTCCGTGCTTACACGCATGTGCTACCATCAGGTCCGTCCACTTTTAGATCTTTGACTAAAATTATCTCTTCCAGGTTTTGATTTTTTTTATTTCTTTCACAGTTTTACGAAACGGTCAATGATCAGTTACGTGTCGCCTTATTACACGACCGGATGGTTGAGAGGAATGTGGGCCACCGAGGTTATGCTTGTACAAGAGCCACAATACTGGAAACAACATGATGTCGCTCATCTACAACTGTGTACGACTCCAGATAATCCAAGGCAGGCCGCTCGACCTAAAAGTACTCGTATACCTTCTACAGGTGAACATTCTACTGGACGTCCTCGAAGGAGTGGGACATGCGGTCGTTGTGGAAGAGCTGGTCACAATAGGTCTACCTGTACGGAGTACATTCCCCAAAGTTCACACCCAATTTTGGATGAGCTCGAGGCCGATGATCCTACCACTAGTGCTCACGTACCTAAAAGGAGGAAAAAAAAGACATGTTCGTTGTGCGGTTCAGATTCACATACAAAGAGGAGGTGTCCTACGTATTTGGCGCAACCTTGAAACACAGTTGTATAAGTACATATGTATATGCTTGCGTCGAAAATCTCTCACATTTGTAAATGCCCATGATTCTATAACACTGGAATTGAAAGTTACTTTCAGATAACACAGGAAAATGTATTAGTTTGAACAAATAATATACGACAAGTACATATATATAAGCTAATTCAAATAATCTGGAGCTACAGTGTTCTCAGATGTGGAATACTTATACACTGCTAGGGTCATATCTCTCCGAAGGGCATCTATTTTCTTCTTACGGCTAAATCGTGGGCTTGGGAACGTTCCTGTTATCATACTCTCCACTTGCATCAGACTCCAGGCCCCACAAGATATAGGATCCTGCTGCTCGTAACACTTATCTCGACCCATCAGGCCCAGATCCCACTCAATATCAGACCCTGGATCCGGGATATGACCCGTCCCATATCGCCTCGACTCGTCATAAAATAAACATTTGTCGAGCACCCTAGGCAAAATACAACGTAGCCCAAGAGTCTGTCGGAATCGTAAACTTTCTACCTCTGAGGTGTACGCATGTGTCATGGTATCGAACAGAGTAAGGCAGCAGCGGTTGATGTCAATGTAAGCAGCAACCCAGTGACCGTTCAGGTTCAGAACGGTGACCACCTGGTGAAAGGGTCATGTAAATTACGTTAGCCAAGTCAGGTTAATTATTTCGATGCAACCGTACTAATTGTGCATGTCATTCATACACCAAAGCTAATTTGACATGAACGACTTGACATGATTACTGAATTGAATTGAAAAGAGGAGACTTACGCCTTGAGTCAACTTCCACCATTCCTTGACGTCCAACCACCGTGGCTTCATACCTAAAACGTAGTGTATGAGTCGGGTAAGGGTCGTGAACGTGAAATCCTCCCATACACCAGGTGCGTACTTCTGCTCATCAGTCTCTCCACTGTGCCGTTCATCCCAAATAGTTTGCTCCGTGATCTGTATTGGAAATAAAGCATTCAAGAATTTGTGAGCAATTCATTTTGTTGTTTGCTTAGTAAAGTTTTCTGAGCAATTCATTTTACAATTGATCAAAGAATGACTCATCCCGAACCCAGTGTCGACAATTTGATACTTGCTCTTCCAATCACCCCGTAATCCAATAACTTCCGGGGCACTCTGGAGAATTCCGAGGTACGCATCCATTTCCTGTCATGAAGTAAAAGCAGTTAATAAAGATTAAATTATGTCAAATATGAAGACACCCAATTTACACAAACCATTCAATACGAACCGTGTTTTCCATAGATTGCTTAACGTCCAAGAAATGAACAAACCAACACGGGCCCACACCCACACCAATCCCCACATTCCGCCTGCAAGACAACACAAATATATTGTGATTGGTATTGATTACTACCTAGGGTAATTCAAGAAAACTTGTTTGAAAAAACTTATTTTTCTGCGTGTCGGTCATTTGTCGCACAGTAAGCCCGGAAATCTCCCAATTTGGTATTGATTCTTCTAGAAGGCTCATCCCTAAGGAAGGGACTGCGAACATATTGAAACGGTTGGCGCTCTCTCACAGCACGGAACGGCCTACTAGTGGATGGTCTACGAGGAGGCGGTGTCTCAGATGGACGCTCGGGTTCCACATTGGATGGGGAAATATGAGCACCCCTGAGCAGCGATGGGCTAAACTGTACGGGTGTGTGCAGCTCGAAGGGCACAGCAGATGGAGGCTCGATGGGCACAGCTGTAGGGGGCTCCATCCGTACAACTGGGCCAGTCTGAGGAGGTGGAATGTTCTGTGCATGAACTGCAGGTATACTCTGTGACGGCCAAGTCCCCCAATCATGATTTTCCCTAGGCAACTGATCCCAAGCTGGCTGTGTCGACGACGTAGACGGATAAAACCTCTCGTGATAAGAAGTCGTAATGGGACTTTGACGCCCGTAGCTGAAGAAGCTATCCACGTAAGTCTCTAACCGTTGAGCCTCTGAATCCACATACTCCCGGAGTTGCCTATTCTGCTCGTCATAGCGCTGGGCCTCTGAATCTACATACTCCCGGAGTTGCCTATTCTGCTCGTCATAGTATTACTGCAGGTGAGCACTTGTTTGCTCAATTCTCTGATCCACATAATCTGTCATCCGAGAATACCAGGAATCGGGAGCAGACTCAGGCTATGGAAGATCAGGAGTCGGGTACCTCTGACGAATCGGATCAGCTACAACTGGTATGTTGAAAAAATCGTCCTGCTCGTGCTGGGAAAAATGTGCAGGTGGTCCATCCGTACGCTCGTCATCCGAGGACTCATGTGTTTCTTCAACCATCGGTGTTTGCACAGATGGACGTGTGCAGGTCTTTGGCCTTCTAGAAGCACGAGCCGCATGTGAAGTAGATGGATGATCTAAATCAGGCTCAACCTCTGAATCCATGGGGTGCCTAGCTCCTCCACATTGTGCTCGGCGACGAGCCACTGCACCACGTAGTGGACCATAACGAGGGGCTGAACGTCTGTGAATATGTCGAGGTCGACGCCCATCTAGTAAAGCTTGACCCACTCCTCTGGTGTCGCCTCTAGGGTCTTGAAGCACTGAATACCCTATATAACAAAACAATTTTCAGGTTTTATTTAATCAAAGAAGATTAAATAACAAACTAAAGAGTCTGCCGTAATAAAACAAGGGTCATGCAAATACCTGACCGTCCAGTATGGTGGACACATCAAACTCCGACCTGTTGAGGGACCACTTTAAATATCGAGGCATGGACAGGGTCGTATCCAACCGGCGCCCGGCGAAAGTGGACGTGAATGAGATCGCCTCAAAAGCCCATATTTGTTATTATTTAGAGGATGTACTCAATCAGTTATTGAAAAATTTGAAAAATTTATGTAATGTAGATGAAATGAAAATGATCAAATTTACCAGTACGGCTGTCGAGAATCCATAGAAGTGGTAGGAGGGCATACTACGTCGCTGGGGAGGGCAGTGGGAACCTTGTCAATGTATTTTAAAAGGTTCAGATATGAAAACTTGCCCCATGGGAAATTCTCCCACTGCTCATCATCCTCGACAAGAACCCACACCCATGGTTCCACGACAGAGTTTCCCGCATCCACATCCATAAGTATGCACTGCAGTATCAAGATCTTCGCAATCCTGATACTATCCACACCAGAATGTCTCCACTCCCCGTTGGAGAATCTACCTAGTAACTGGGAGACCTTCACTCATGACGAATTACAGTGAACTCTGTAGTAGAGTGAGTCCTCGTCTGGCTGGTAGTCTCCCAGTGGGTTGAAATCAGAATTGCCGAAACGTAACCCAGTAACCAGTGTGAACTCCCTCTTCGAGAACCGACAAAGACGACGGTCCGGCCAACATGGAACCATCGTTCATCCATCGGAACTGCTCCACCATGCACCTGACGTCTCATAAGGACATGTAGAAACTGCTTGCTGATGGATCTTTTGGTGTCCCACAGCAGGAAGTGTCCAAAACACGTCCCAAGAAACTCCTGCTCACACTCCGATCCTATGCTACGTAGTTCTGCTCTGATATCATCAATGATACTGAGACGAACATAGCCGGTTACGTAGGCTATAGTACCCTGTAAAGCCTCGCGTACCCATACCGGCTCGTACTATATGTTATTAAAATTCAATCAGTATACATTAAAGTAAATCAATATATGTACAGTTATTTAATAACTACCATTGCACAAATATATATATATATATATATATATATATACGTGGCAACATAAAATGTAGAAATTTTAATAAAAATCATAACACATTTGAAAATTTAAATACTACCCTAAAATTCAGTTTAAAATCTTGTATTTATCTCGACCCTCATTTTTTCCCTAATAATCGAACCACTATCAATAATCGAACCACTATCAATATATCAATAAGTGTTATTCATGCTATTTCAAAGGTTAAAACCCAATCATAATCAAAGGTTTACACTATTAATTGAACCCAATTAGTTTTAATAAATCATACGAAATTGGGTTCAATACGATAGTGCTTCGATTAATAGTACAAAATTGGGTTCAATTAATAGTTCAATTTTAATAAATTGGTTTAATCGAAAACATGGGTAGGATTTATTAAAACTATTTGGGTTCAATTAATAGTTCGATTAAACCTAGTGTATTAAAATTGGTGTGTATTCAAGGAATGGTTCGATCAAACTATGTGATTAAATTAGTAGTTCGATTAAACAAGGAAACCACTATGTATTAAATTGTATTAAACTAGGATTAAAGACTGTCTATATTTATTTACATTATTTAGTAATATACAAGCAATTTTCAACATTCAACAATTCAAACACCCCATTTTTTGCAACAATAATCGGCAATTTTCAAAATTCAAACAATAGCATAATCCACAATTCAACAATAGTGCAAAAATTTGAAAACAATTGAATAATTCAACAATAACCGGCAAACACCCAGATTTTTTCAAAAAAGCCGCATCAATCAACAATAGTGCAAACAAGAAAATAAAGCCTAATTGCAATCATTAGTCAACAAATTAAACAATTCAAAGCTATAAATCCCCAAGTGTTATTCATGCTACTTCAACAATTCAAAGTAAAAAAGATTTGGGTGAAATACCTCGTCACCCGTCGCACAATCCTTCAAGAAATTCTTCAATGTTCTTGCCAAATTTTCAATCCCCAAAACTTGTTAAAAGTCAATGCTTTTTTTGTACACAATTCACCCTACACTGTTTTCAAATTTGGATTAAAAGGAAATACTTGAAAAAATTTGCAACAGTTAATCATATTAATTAAACGACTTGTACAAAAAACACTTACCAATCGACTTCAAGGTTTGAAAGAGAGAAGAAGAAAGAAGATTTTTGAGGAAAGGAGGCACCCAAAAGAGAAGAATAACAAGATTCTTTGTCAAATAGTGCTAGGGTTTACATTTGGATTGGGGTAAAAATGTAATAAAATTTCTTTTTTCATGGGGTCAAACTTAAAAAAAAATGGTTGTTGCAAATTAATGGTTGATTTTAATGTGTTTCATTTTTTTTAAATTTGTCATTCAAATAATGTATTTTACACTATTAATCGAACCACTATGGATTTGACATAGTGGTTCGATTAATTTGGCAAAAATTAGTATTTACACTATTAATCGAACCACTATGTATTTGACATAGTGGTTCGATTAATTTGTAAGAATTTGGGTTTTAACACTATTAATCGAACCACTATGAATTTTACTTAGTGGTTCGATTAATTTAGAAAAAATAGGTTTTTACAAAATTAATCGAACCACTATGGATTTGACATAGTGGTCTGATTAATTTTTAAGAAATTGGGTTTTTACACTATTAATCGAACCACTCTAAATTTGACATAGTGGTTCGATTAATTTGGAGAAAATAGGTTTTTACACTATTAATCGAACCATTATGTATTTGACATAGTGGTTCGATTAATTTTTAAGAAATTGAGTTTTTACACTATTAATCGAACCACTATGAATTTGACATAGTGGTTCGATTAATTTGGAAATAATAGGTTTTTTACACTACATAGTGGTTCGATTGATTTGGAAAAATTGGTTTTTTACACTATTAATCGAACCACTATGTATTTGACATAGTGGTTCGATTAATTTTTAAAAATTTTATTTTTTACACTATTAATCGAACCACTATGAATTTGACATAGTGGTTCGATTGATTTGGAAAAAAATTGGTTTTTTACCCTATTAATCGAACCACTATGTATTTGACATAGTGGTTCGATTAATTTTAAAAAAAATGTTTTTTACACTATTAATCGAACCACTATGAATTTGTCATAGTAGTTCGATTGATTTGGAAAAAATTGGGTTTTTACACTATTAATCGAACCACTATGAATTTGTCATAGTGATTCGATTGATTTGGGAAAAAATGGGTTTTTACACTATTAATCAAACCACTATGAATTTGACATAGTGGTTCAATTAATTTGGAAAAAATAGGTTTTTTACACTATCAATCGAACCACTATAAA
The DNA here is from genome assembly GCA_005771605.1 of Scutellaria baicalensis. Lineage (NCBI taxonomy): Eukaryota > Viridiplantae > Streptophyta > Magnoliopsida > Lamiales > Lamiaceae > Scutellaria > Scutellaria baicalensis. The sequence continues at coordinate 28,568,450 of CM016725.1, read as the reverse complement.
TTTTACATAGTGGTTCGATTGATTTGGAAAAATTGATTTTTTACACTGTTAATCGAATCACTATGAATTTGACATAGTGGTTCGATTAATTTGGAAAGAATTGGTTTTTTACACTATTAATCGAACCACTGTGTATTTGACATAGTGGTTCGATTAATTTTTAAAAAATTTGTTTTTTACACTATTAATCGAACCACTATGAATTTGACATAGTGGTTCGATTGATTTGGAAAAAAATTGTTTTTTTACACTATTAATCGAACCACTATGTATTTGACATAGTGGTTCGATTAATTTTTAAAAAAAAATGTTTTTTACACTATTAATCGAACCACTATGAATTTGTCATAGTGGTTCGATTGATTTGGAAAAAATTGATTTTTTACACTATTAATCGAACCACTATGTATTTGACATAGTGGTTCGATTAATTTTTTAAAAAATTGTTTTTTGCACTATTAATCGAACCACTATGAATTTGTCATAGTGGTTCGATTGATTTGGAAAATTTTGGTTTTTTACACTGTTAATCGAATCACTATACATTTGACATAGTGGTTCGATTAATTGTGAAAAAATTGGGTTTTTACAATATTAATCGAAACACTATACATTTGACATAGTGGTTCGATTAATTTTTAAAAAAATTGGTTTTTTACACTATTAATCGAACCACTATGAATTTCACATAGTGGTTCGATTAATTTGGAAAAAATTGGTTTTTTACACTGTTAATCGAACCACTATGAATTTGACATAGTGGTTCGATTGATTTGGAAAAAATTGGATTTTTACACTATTAATTGAACTACTCGAACCACCTAAATTATATTCAGTAATTCTATTAATCAAACCATTTAATTGAGTAATCAAACCACTTAATAAAGTATAAATTGTTGTGGTTCGATTAACATATTATAGTGGTTCGAGTACTAATTAATCGAACCATTATAAATTATATATATATTACTAATTATATATAATTATATAAATTAGTGATTAATTAGTGGTTCGATTAAATAAATTAATTACTGATTCGATTAGTTCATTAAATTTTCTATTAGTGGTTCGATTACTTCATTACTCGTTCGATTAGTTAATTAGTGGTTCTAATAAATTACATTAATTAATTAGTGACATAGTAAATTATATAAAATAACTAGTGGTTCGATTTAACACACTACGAATCGAACCACTATGTATAGTGGTTCGATTATTCATTTAAATTTGGTTTAAAACACTATTAATCCAACCTCATTTATCAATTTAATTACTTTTATCAATTTATATGATTTGTTGGATAAAACAATTGTTAAATAATAGTATAAATAAATTGAATATATCATCAAGCGATCATTACTCAATCATTTCTACATGACCGAGTCAAAATAGTGTAGAAAAGGTAACTTTCTTATATTTTATGGTAAAAAAATACTTTTGTTATATTCAATGTTAGAAAAGTTAATTCCTTAAAAAAATTTATGTATTTTGGGGTAGGCTCTCTGATTTAAATGTACCACTTTTTTGAATGAGTTTAGATATTTAATCATATTTGTTGTTTAGAGAAAAGTGTTCATTTTTCCCACAAAGTGTCTCGTTTCCTATTTTCGTCATGGGCCTCCAAAATTTCAAAACTTTATGCTACCAATTCAAACATAGAAACAAGTAAACTCATCCATCTTTTATAAACAAGTAAATCATGCATCTTTTATAAAGGATAGCAGGGCTCTGATCTTGTGAATATATACATAGAATTTGTTCAAAGTTGTGAAAGCAAACTCCCCATCTTTTATCATCAAGTCTGTCTTGACCTGTAAACAGATCAAGCGTACGACTAGCAAGGTTTCCAGCCTATATATCGTTATTGGATCATATGCCATGGATCTAAAAATCATATGGATTAGATAATTTGGAAATTCATGGAAAATATGTGAAGTTTGGAAGTAGCAAAAGTGGGTTTGGACAAAACATTTCACAATGATAAGCATTAAATGCCAAAAGGGTGATATAAGGATATTTTAGTAATTGACCAAAATATTGGGTATTTGGGAACAATAATTTATATTTTTGGGTAGATTGGGATAATTAACTATATTGATGGGTATTTTAGTTTGAAATTATATAAATTTGGGTATTTGGAATGATTAACCCAAATTTCAAACAGACAAATCAAACATAGATACAAAGTTAATTAGTCTAGGTCATCACTAGTGCGTGACAAACTTGCATAAGTTAGACAAATTTCATAGAACCTTCCATATTCATATTCATGTCTTTTTCTTAAACATGCAAAAGATCTTTGGTCTTTTTATATTGAAGTCAATTAAATTTTTTGATCTTTGATCTTTGGACACCCCCTCCTCCCATGCCCAAAAGGCATCAAAACAAATCCATCCCTTTTCCCTTCGAAATCAACAAACCTCTCCGGCTTGAACTTCTCCGGCTCATCCCACAACTTGGGATCATATTGCATGGCCCATATGTTCACCAGCAGCATTGTCCCTCGGGGGACTCTGTATCCCCCGATCGTGCACTCTGCTGATGACTCGTGTGGGACCAGCAGGGGACCGGGTGGGGTCATACGAAACGTCTCGTTTATGATTCCTTGGAGATAAGGTAGCTGGGGAAGATCGGAATCATCAACTAGTCTTGAATGTCCCACCTTTTTATCGATTTCGATTTGTGCTTTTATTAGAGAATCTGGATTGTTGAGTAAAAGTGATAGTGCCCATTCCATTGTAGATGCTGAAGTATCTGTACCGGCTGATAATATCACCTAAATGACAGTTATTACAATCCATGTCATATATCATAAGTACACGTACTCTGCACTGCACATGTAATTGTTACTACTAAAAAAAACTCGAAATATTATTTTTTTAGCACAATGCAATCTCTTTTTTTTACCCAGTTCTATCTACCTAAAGTTCTCAAGATTCTCAGTCTGCAACCTTTTTTTTTTTTTTTTATAATAACTTTTTTTGTCAAAATCAAATTTAATAACATGTTGTTTTCATTAAAATACATGAAACGTGTGTCAAAGCACTTTCAATTTCAAACTCAACTAAAGTCTCAAATCAATTTTTAGATTTTTATTCAATGGAAGCTCAATTTGAATAGTGATTACATTAGAAAGTGATAAAAGCATGATTTAATGAAAGAACAAAATTTGAATGCAAGGTGCAAAGAAATTCATAGTTCAAATATTTTGAGTGATTGAGCATCCCACGAACTATGAGAGGGGTCAAAAACTGAAATATTTTTGTTAAAAAGAAAATTTTGGGAGGGTAAAGATGGAGAAGAAATAAGGAGAGAAAATAACCTGCATCATGCCTCTGATAATGTCATCAGTATAACCTTGAGGATCAGTTTTCTGGAGAGACAAAAGGACATCAATAAATGTCTTATTGCTCTGTTCTTCAAAACCTTTGACTTTCCTTCTCCTCTCATCGATCAAATCCTGCATGAAATTATCCCTCTTCTCCTGCAAAACCTCCAGTTTCTTCTCCAGTTTATCCATCCCAATCCACCTCAAAACCGGCACAAAATCGGCGATATTGGTGGCCCCACTCAGCCGGAAAGTCTCCGTCACGATATCCTTGAACCTCCTCCTCTCCTCCAAGTTCCCCGAGTCATCGTCGTAGTACCGTTTCCCGCCGATCGTCGCCATCATAACATTAAGCACCGTCTCGAAGAGCATCGTTTTCATCTCAACCGCCCCATATACGACGCCGTTCGTCTCTCGCAGGAGGCGTTTGACCAGCGACTGGATCTCCTTCCTGCGTACGTCGGAGAGCATCTGGATCCGATTCGCGGACAGGAGTTCGATGGAGGCGATCCGTCTTAGGTTCCGCCAGTGGTCGCCGTAGGGCGCCCAGACGAGAGACGTGTAGTTGTAGCCGAGGTGTTTCCCGGCCAGCAACCTCGGGCGGTTGGCGAAAACGATGTCGTTTTTGGTGAAGCACTCCTCGGCGGCGGAGGGGGAGGAGACGACGAGCACGGGCCGTGAGCCGAACTGGAGTAGCAGGATGGGGCCGTGCTTGCTCGATATCTTTGCTAAGGTTTGGTGAAGGGGTTTCTTGAAGAGGTACAGGTGGCCCAGTACTGGTAAGGAAAGAAATGGACCTGGAGGGTATTTTCGTGATTTCCTTAGGAATAATGGTCGGAGAACCCATATGAGAAGGAGGAGGAGGAGGAAGTAGTGTATCAACTCCATGAATGAAGAAGGGATTAGTTTGTGTTTGGAGAAGAAGATAAACTTCTTCCACTCTTTCTTCTCTTGTCTTTGAATTTTCAAATATCAACAAGGATGTGAGCTGTTACTTTAATAATAAGCAACTAACTAATCTTTGGAAATAATGAAAGCCAAAGTTGGAAAGGAAATCTATATACTTGGAATTTTGATCCTAAATTAACTTTTGTTTTCCCACCTCATCTTCTATTATATCATATCTTATATATTGAATTTCAAATAATCTTCATCAATGATGTGTATAGGATAATATTATTATCTAAGACTAGTTTTGTACCCGTGCGATGCACGGGATAAAATTTTATAAAATACAATTATAATATTTTTATTTGAGATTTGGAAAAAAAAAAGTATATACAAATGTAATATAATGAAATTAAGTAATTTATATATTATATATTTTAAATATTTAATTGTTGGAGATAATCTCTAGGTACGGTAATAAAATAAGATATTGTAATTTTAAACTTAGTTTATATATAAATAAGATGGATATGAATTCTATAGAAATTATCACATTTCAAGTACACTATTCAAGATAAAGGAATAATGTTTACGCAAACAAATCACAACATTAAAGCTATGTTCTATATAAGATAGAAGGAATAATTCAACTAACTACTTTTAAGCATGTTATCTTTAAAACAAATAAATTCTATGATAAAAATCTCAAAAACATAAAAGAAATATAAAAACAAAATATATGATTAATTTCCAATTATTTCTAACCCAAAAGAAAAAAAAAAAAAACAATCTACCTTGTAATGTAAATTTATAGTCTTCTTCTTTATCACTTTTCCATGTAAGTTTTCATTCAGGTTTCTTCACGAAATTCCTGGATAAAGTAAAAAAAATAAATAAATAACGAAATTACATTAATAATAATCCATATGCAATACCAATAAATAAAACATTCATCTCCAAATATGAATAACGATATGAACTTTAATCGTTAATGAATGATTTATAAAGTCAAAAAATTATTAACTGTCCATCCAAACTATATGATGTAGATCAAATAAAAATCATAACCAAATAAAATAGAAACCAAAAAAGAAAAAAAGAACACAATCCCATGAGCACCATGAAAGCAAAAGATTTGTATTGCAAAATTTGAGAAATTAAAGAGAAAGTGTGAGTCAATTCTAAGTTTTTTCTCTCATATTTATAGTGCATAATTTGTTCATTAGATATGGAATTAGTGCATTTTGTATGTCATAAATTCAGTTGCTTCCTAATTTATAGATTTTTTTCCCAATTATAATGATTGTAAATAAATGTTCAGTTTCTACTTAATTCCTATACATGAAATCAAATCACATCATTCACAATTAATGTGTTTATTGATAAAATCAAAACGTTTTATTATATTACATTATGTAATACATTAAATATTATTTTTATTGAATTCTATTATTTACAAAATAGAAAATCATGTTCAATATATATAATATATAAAATCAAGATCAAGATAATATCACAATCTTATTTGTTTGCTCATATTATTGTATATTCAATTTTAATAGTGAAATTTAGTAGGGACTTATTTGTATCTTATTTAATGGATGAAAATGATAGCATCAACATCTATTATATTTTTAAAATGACATTTCAAATTATATTAATTTTAAAACAAACCAATATTTCTATGTAATCGATGTCAAATAACTTGATGTATAAGTCATTAAGAAATTTTTATATAAAATCATATGGAATGCTTAGATGAAAAATCATTTAGTTTGCATCTATAAAATAATTTAACATTTTTTAAAATTGAAACATATTAAATTAACATTTTTATTAAATTGAAACGTATTAAATAGAAGAAGGATATCTAATGGCAATAATTTCTTTTTTTAACCGTATTTAATTAATTAATTGCATATGAGTTATCTAATCTAATGAAATCATTTAATTTTTTTCTATATGATATGTATAATTAGCATATATTTCACCTTATGTATATAATATTTTAGCAAACTTTAATTGCACGGATATAAATTTATCACATAGAATTTATATAACATAGTAATTATAATTATAATTATTGAGATCTAGACATGGAAATATTAAACAAACTTAAAGGTAATTAGATCATGTAATTATAATTAACTACTACATATAATTTCCTTATATATAAATATATTGAATATGACTTATATTTATTAAATAAAATAAAAAACATTTCCTGATTTGGCAATGTAGTTTTGGCGGGAAAATCTTGCTATTACTTTTTTTAGAAACCATTGTGTTTTTATATATATAAAGATATGGTGTCTGTTGAATAGTATAATGTTACAGATGATCTAATCTAATGATCTTATCTGATTTGTTTTGGCATAGGATATAAAGTTCCAATACTCTCAATATTACTTATATGCAAACATTATCAAATAGGTTCTCATTATAAACATTATCAAATAGGTTCTCATTGTAAAAAAAAACAACTTAAATTATAATTTATTCTCTATGAAATTAAAATTTCTTTACGAAAAAAGAGTTGAATCATAAATAAAAAGCCCTGCTATGATATAATATTTTAAAACCGTGTCATATAAATTACTCCCTTCATTTCAGTCTAACTTGTCTACTTGACATTTCGATTTGTCACAACTTAACTTGTTAATGCATGTATGGCAACATAAGTCAAACATTAATATCTCTATATTTCACCTTTATTACAAAAATATCACTCAATTTCACCTCACACACTAACCTCCGTGTCTAGTCAATGTAAGCACATTAAACCGGGACGAGGGAGTATGTGAGAACTTGATTGAATTTTTTTTTCTTTGACTTGGAAATTAATATCATTGACTTTTTGATTTAATTTCGGGAAAAGTAAAAGAATGAATACTTCAAAATACCATTTTTGATATAACAATATAAAATTTTACCATTGAAGATAAAATATTATCACAATCTACCACAAAATATAACTTAATACCTCTTTCTACCATATTTTTTTAAAGAAAATTACCCAATTACCCAATTACCCTTGTTGACTTTCCAAGTTTACAAAATTCCCAAACCTTTTCATAGCCATTTCGATCTTCCAATCCATATACTTAATTTTTGATCACGGAGCAAGAGGGCACATCTCAATAGATTGCCCAGAAAATCAGAAACGAGGAATTAGACAGTTCGAGGCAACACCCGAACTCGAAGAAGCTGTCTACTATCAAGATCTTATACAGGTGTATCAATTTGAGGATCTACCCTCAGATGAAAGCATCTATGAAGAAGAGTTCTATTCTGAGGATGGAAGTGAATCCAGCTCAAAATCAGAGTGAAGAATAAATTTTTCAATCAATAGTGAGAGAGGATATGTCAGGATACCTCTCCCACACTACGGTGTCTCATAAAACTAATGAGGATTATGAAAGAAGATCCAAAGCTCCAGATGTACGATGGTTTTACCATTGGAGCTATGGAAAAGGCAGATCCATCTCCTGTGTTCATCTTTAAATCCACAATACCTAATCCTGCGAAGGATTCGACTAGGTCATGTAGATCCTACATATTTATCTTCTCAAAATCCATTACTTATTTGTAACGGATTTTCTTTTGATGATGGCAATAAGCTTTTCATCATCGGTCATGGGTCGTACAACTTCGGTTGGTTTCCAATCTAGGTGTAAATAGGGAACTGTTCCGAAATTTATACGTCTTCTTCTTCCGGATAAACTTGGTTGGTTCTCCAGATTCTTGACTCTTTCTTGAATATCATGAATGATTTCAAGAGTCTCCTTTTGATTTTTTATCATCGTCTCCATTTGGCTTTGGATCTGATGAACTTGTGTCGGTAAATGATTATGGCGGTTACCATAACTCTGCACCGTCTTCTGGATTTATCTAAAATCTTCGGAGATTTTAGAGGTATCTAGAAATATCTCCTTCCACTCTGGCTTTCCATCAGACATTATGATACTGATGGTTGTCCTCTTAGTGGTTTGTCAGATCAGCCTGTATCATCCGGTTCACCCTAAGGAGTTCCACATGATAGGCTGCTTGTTTGTCGTACTGCCTTAAATCTTCTGTGTCGACACCTGCGATTTGTCTTTGGGCATATTGGCGATGCCAATATGTCATAATTTCTCGATGCTCTTGAGCATGCATCGTCAAAATTTGACGATATTTCTTGTAAGATACATGTTGCTGACGAGGTCCTCAAACGAGTCAGGCATCTCAGGGAAAACCTGGAGAGCCTACAACGAGGCTTTGATGCTTTATGCATCAATGCAGAAGTCACCCAGCGACTTCAACAGGCTGATCAGAGATCCGTCTCTGGTCTAATACGAGCATGTCAGTACGCACATGGACAATTGTTCACAGTGCTACAATGGCCTCTCCAGGCTGCATCTCTAACGGTGCAAAAGAGAGAAACAAGAGAACGGGCCTCTAACCCGATAGTTATGGATTCAAATACCATAACCGAGAGTTCTGCAGATGATGCATTCCTTGAGGATGCACCAACTAGGACAAATGTTTAAACTCCAGTGTCAAAACCCAAGTCTTCAAACCAACCTAGCACCTCTGGGGTTAAAGAGGGAGAGTTGAATCTTAGGCCACACACTGGCAAAACTAAGGTTCAAACTGACGAGAATTTAGTTTCCCCTATACAGGTTTACCAAAGGCAATGGGAGAAGCTGATCACCAGGATGGGTATCCATCCAGAGAGAACAATCATTGATGTCTCTGGAAAGTACCCATGAGTTTAGATGAAACCAGAAAGTCATCCAAACGAAGTACATGAATGGTTCTTTTTCTCGAATGATTCTCCTCACAAATTGTGAATTGCAGATAAAATATAATAAATATAAATTTAGTTCTTAATAACCTAGGCTCTGATACCATTTTCAAGGATCGCGATTCCGAACGATACGTGGTGTTGTTCACGGTCATTTTACCCTGGTATCTTAAAGAGATAATAAAGGGGTAGGTTAACAATTTCCAGTCTATATACCGTTTTCGGATCTTTAAATATATGGATTGAATTTAGAGAAATCAAAATTGATGAATTAATTTGGAAATAGCAAACTTGATTTGGAAAAAGCATTTGTCAATGATCACCTTAAGGGTATTTTGGTTATTTTATCAAAAAGTGGTAGTTTGGGGTATTAAGTTATGTTGGGTGGTATTTTGTGTTTTAGTTATAAGAAAAGTAGTATTTTGAGGGGTTATCTCAAAGTAATACCCCACTTATGAAGGCATCTGGAGATTTGAAAAATCTTTGTCCAAATAAGATTTTTTCAAGAGTAGGACTTGTTTGCCCATATATATTGTATGTTCCCAATCCAAATTATAATATATAAGTAATATGATTAATATTAAATATATAACAAGTAATACCTTAAATAATACATTCACTAAAATATATATTCTAGTTATACATGTAATATTTTATGAATATGCAACTAATACTTTTAGGGATATATCACTAACACCTTATGGATACATTAATAATACTTCATGAGTATATAACTAACACCAAACAAATATTACTTTGGGGTATGTACACCGAGGTACGAAAGTTTTTGCCATTTTTTAAAATGTTTGAAAAGTTTAAATAATTCTTGTTAATCAATTCATATTTATTTTTGCTTTTTCTTTCTTGAATATCTAAATTTTTTAAATAAACAAATTCCAAATTAATACATGACTTCTACATGTAAAGCCTAGCTAGCCTGTATTATTTTAACGAATTTAGTTCAAATTCCTACATTATACTAATATTTATTATATACAATATGATATTATTAATTAGTAATATTAATTAGCTTTAAAATCCAATTTATTGTGGATTTAATCTATATATATATATATATATATATATATATATATATATATGAATGACACATAGAATACACACGGATGATACATGTCAATTTGAGAATGCTTCAAATTGCTTACTTGTCAAGTATTGGAGAGTTTTCACTCTCTCTTTATATATATATATATATATATATTAAAAGTAATGTAAAAAATTTAGGTCAAGATGAAAAGTTCATATCTTCATCTCCAATAACTAAAATTGTTTGACATGGAAATAAATTACAAGATATAAAGAAGTTTCATCATTTTAAAGAAGGTGAAATGATATGATATCTTGTCATTTATTTAATATAAAGGTGAAATGATATGATGTCTTGTCATGTGTGGTTAAAAGTCAATATTTCTCAATTAGAGAAATTAAATTATTAATTTTTGTACCAATCGCTTCTTATTTTATTGTAGTTATTGCAAATGTTATTATTCTCAATTAATGAAATAAAAAGAATTAAAACTATTTACCATCATAAAAGGTGAAAGAGTGATACTATTTTTTAACTGTGAGAACATGTAGAAGTGGGGAATTGTAGTTGTAAAAATTTGAGGAAAAACGCAATGGGTTGTTAATTGTCCACTGTGGATGAATTGTCCATTGGATAGTTTTTGGTACTGGGGATAAAATGGTTAAACTTCATGATAATAATGATGAATATTGATGTAATTATGGCTCTCTATAACGTAGCTAAGGTTCTTATGAGTTACTTCCGAAGAAAATTGTTTTGAGTTCCAATCTCTTGAATGCAAGTTTTTTCTTTAATGTTATTTATTTGTCTAGGATGAGATATATATTGTTTCATTTTTTCAGGTGTACGCATAGTAAAATATTCTACAATAAAAATATACTATTTCGGCATGTGTTTAATTGTGAAAAGAGCTGGCGTGCTAAACCAACCTTCAAGGGTGATGGTAAATTCTAAATTTCTTTTCTGACTATTATGATATTGTTGTTCAATTGAGAAACAAAACAATATATTAGGTATACCAATAACACTATTGAAACACAAGATAGTTACAGTTGTCCTTTTAAAATGTTTTTTTTACCTTACCGTATATGAATAATTGACAAATTATTTTTCTTCAAGTATGTGGTTGGTCCTGTAGTGTTTTGCATCATTTTTTCCTTTTATGTTGGTTTTGTTTTTTAGATCTAATCAAGTGTATTAACCATGACACTTCAGATAATATGTAACTTTAATATTCATCAGAAATGAAAGGGTCTAGCTTTTCTATCATCTTCTATGTTATAGTGCATTTGTTACTTCAATTCACAATTTTATTAGCTTAAAATATTCATTTGAGAGATATTTATTATTTTGTTGGACTTTGATTGTGTTTACTTTTACTATGATTATATCTTAACGGTTTAGATAGTTTGAAACATTAATTTTCTTTCCAATCAATGCTATACATGTGCATGTTTGATCATGTGAGATTATTGAGGGTTCAAGATATATATTCAGGACATATTTACGTGATGAATGATTTGTGAAGTTGTTGAATTTATTGTGAACCTCATTGATTTCTTCAACAACTTTGATATTGAGAGTATTGTTTGGTTGTGATTTATTATCATTATATTTTTTTTCTTACTTACAAGACCACAACAAAAAATATTACATAACTTCACAGAAAATGAAAAATTTATTCTATGATGAACAGAACAACACTAAATTTTTAATATAAATAATGAAAAAAAATATGAGAAGTATAAAATGATTCATGATCTTCTTTTAAAGTTCAATATTATTTATCAACCTATATAAAGTGTTGACAAATTAGCATTATCAAGTTTTGTTGATACGACATGTGACGTACATGTATTATACATGTGTATTTTATGTCTTTATTTCTTTAATTAAGAAAATATCATGAAAAGTCATGGACTTGAAAAGTTATGTGAAGATGAAATTAAAGTCTATATTTCTTCATTTATTATATATATATATATATATATATATTAGATTAGATATTTTTTTTGCTAGAGTACTAAACAATTATAGCATGTTTTTATATGGTTTTTAAAGTAAACAGATTTTCTAATTCATATGGAGTAGATTTAGATTAAATAAAACAATAAAAATAATGTCATATTAACGTATTTTGAATATTACAAGTTTTTATATTCATATGATATTATATAAGTTATCAAACATATTAGAAAAGATACAATAGAATTAAAAACGATGTCCCGGGCAACGCACTTTCATTTTTCTAATTATATAAAAAATTAAATGAACAAAATGAAAGAGAGTTGAGCTTGAGATCTAACATGAGACTCTTAGAGAGAAATGATTTTGAGATGATATGAAGCTAAAAAGTTTGTTCTAGAACTCATTGAAGAAAGAGTGTATTGGACTTTGGTGAAGATCAAGAGATCAAGTTTAATAAGGCGAACTTTAGAAAATTAAATCTCACATGTTAAATCACTAGTATAATATTGCTTGAAATATTTATTTCTCAATAAATATAAGACCAACGATCTTTTATTTTAAATGTATTTTTAAGATTTAAAATAAGTAACATATATAAATTTCATAAAATTCCAAGTATAAATAGTGAATTCTGCATGGTTGTAGAAGAAATTTAATATCTTAGGAAATATAAATATGTTTAGTTTGAAACTTTTCAAGAGATGAACGACTTGTAAATGTAAATCATTTTCAAAAATCAAATCATTTGAAGACCTTAACTCTAGGTATTAAAATTTTAAATCAGCAAAATTGTAAATCGTTAATCTTTAATCTTTGAATGGAGAATATTAAATAAATTCTAGATGAAATACAATTCGGATTGAATTGAAATTTGTAATGTATATGAAAACCAATGCATTACACAGTCTGAAGAAATTTAAGATTCGGAGTTATATAAATAATTATTTGAAATTTTAAATCAGAAACGTTAAATATGTTACCATTAGGCTAAAGGGATACAAAAATCATATTAAATAATTTACAACTTTGATTAACACAAAAACTTAAGAGAATCTTAAAAACACATCCAGGAACAACACACTAAAATTTTATTGAGTTCGGAGGTGTGTAAACATGAATTTAAATTCTTGAATTGAAAGAACATGAATATCTATATTTTTCTTTTTAAATGAGCTTCAATAGGCTTATATCTACATATGAAATTTATTTTATCATATGACTTAAATTAATCTATAAGCTCTTTTATTATAATATTATTTTAATTACCTTTTAAATTTTATATCTAAAAATTTGGGGATATTACAGTATTATTTATAGGGAAAAAAAAGTTTTTTGGTCCTCTAAATTTGACTCATTAGATTTTTGCTCTTTTATCTTTCACCTTTTGATTTTTAGTTCTCCATATTTAAATATTGTCATCTTTTAGCCCTTTGACCTGCTATAACAAGTAAATTCCAAATTTTTAAATAAAATTTAATTTTAACACTAAAAATATAATTTTTTTAAATTTAAGACCCATTAATTTTTTTTAAATGAAGTTTTGTATTCTTTATCTAACGTGCCTAAAATAATTTTAATAATTAAAATATTTTTAATCTAAGTTCAAGATGATTATATTATTGATGTTAACAATTAATAAAAACTACTTTAACTCATATATCGATGAAAAATAGTTTTTAAATTATAATATTTATTTAGGTGTGTTAGATAAAAAAAAATTTAATTAAAAGTTTTGAATGTTTTTCAATTTAAAATGATGTTAAAACTTAAAATTTAATTTAAAATCAAATGTTACTGCTTAGCTAGTGAATGGACCAGAAAATGGTAATTTTCAAATATAGAGGACTAAAAATCAAAAAACGAAAAATAAAGGACTAAAAATCCAAGGCAAAATTTTTTGTGCAACTAGTGCATGGATCTAGGAAATCTGGAAATGAGGTAACGCTCACATAACACGAATGTAATACTAACATAACACGAATGTAACACTAACATAACATGAAGGTAATGACCAAAACACGTGAAAAAGTAAAGAGACGCGGGCTGGCCCAGCCCGAGTGCGGCCTGGTTGCACGGATCTCAAATCCGTGCAACTAGTGTATAGGAGAGCAACTCAAAATCCAATGATCCAAACTTAGTTGAGGTGCCCATCCGATTCACGGTTCTGGTTCCGAACAGTCGATTCGGCGGTTCCGAATGGATGGAACCATAACCGAACTGTGGTACATCCGGTTCCGGTTCGAAAACTGGTGGTTTAATAAGAACCGGCGGTTCGGCCGGTTCGAACCGATTTTTCCCTTTTTTTTAATTTTAATTTTACATTACCAATTTTGATTTTTTATTTTGTTTCGAAGTATACCATGATAAATTGAAATTTAGAATAAATAAAAATTAATGGGAGTTTGACAAACAATAATTAAGTGAACAAAAATTTTCATTATAAATTGGAAAATTATTACAAGTTAGAAGTTATAACTTTAATTTTGAATTTAGAACTCTATCTATCAAAATTACAATTTTCAAGTTTCAACTTTGTATGTATAATAATTTAATATAATGTTCGTTATTAATAATTCAATATATTAAAAAAATTATAGTTAACACTTACAAGTTACAACAACCTAACCTTACAAACATACAAGTTATAATTTTTAATACAACGAAATACAATCCATATACCTAAGAAAATTACGACTTATATACAAACTAAGATAATAATAAATACAATTTTAGTATGAAATAATAAAATACAACACAAATATATAATATTAATTATATAAAATAAAAAATAAAAAAAGTACATAAATCGACGTTTTAACCGCCGGTTCCCAATTTAAAAATACCCCAACCGAAACCGAACGGTCAAACCACAGTTTACGGTTCAGATTTCGAACCGAAATCGGGTCAACAGTTTCCGAACAGTTGATTCAGGTTCGGTTCCGGTTTTCCGAACTGGTAATGCACCTCTAAAACTTAGAGGACCAAAAATTCTTCTTCCCTTGTTTAAATTCTTTGTATTATTTTTGTCAAGATGAATAATAATAAGAGTAAAATAGTCTTTGTCAAAATATTTTCATTTTAATGGGACGTGTTTAGTAAGTGGTGAAGTGTATAGTCCCACCCTCATTCTTTTGGATATCGAACTTGAGTGTGTAAAATGCCGTGGATTAACCAAGTTCAAGGGCAGTTTAGTAAATTCAGATGCTGCCTCCTTTTTTTTATTCGATTGGAAGATGAGACATACAGACAAAATTCTTTCTCCTCAAATTATTAAACCTACGCTTCTCTTTCGCTGTAAAATCCTTGTCTCTCTCTTTGTTGCTCTCTTTTCGACATCCATGTAAGTGTACTCTCTCTGCTCGTTTTTTCCTCTCTCGTGTTTTTTGTCTGGTTAATTTGAAGAAGGAATGAAACGCCGTGTTGTTTGGATCTTTACTTCAATTTCTTGTTTTCCTTTGCAATTGCTCAAATTTGTGCTCTTTTTGTTCTTGTGTTTCACGACTTCATGTTTGCTTGATTATTTGTGCGTTTCGTTAATGGGTTTCTAACGGGGTGCGGAATAAGAGTTTGCAATTTGTTTAATTTGATAATTGGGTTTGCTTAAATAGGGTTCAGTTTGAAAAGCTTAAGTGTGGACAACCCTTCTTCAGGTTTTTATGAAATTTAATCATAATGTTTGGATTGTTAAGGTGATGCTTGTGTAGAATCGTCTGATAAAGCCTTCTTAATATACATATTGATTCAGTTGATCGACACTGGCTGCTGTTATTGCCGAAATGTCTAAATGATTCTTACATCTGGGAGAGTCATCAATTTATGGGAATTATTAGGAGTTACAACTTCTTATCTTACTTGTTTTTGAGGAGAAAGTTGAACTTTCTTTCCCTACTGTCTTCTTAATTGAAGGTCTCACAAGGTCATGCTTTAGCCATTTGATTGTCACCAATAAGTCCATATAATTGCATGTTATACGAAGATTTTCTCGACTATTATGCTAATTGTCTGGTTCTGCTGGATTTCGACTGCCGTTTCTGTGTTCCTTTTTTACTTATTAGTTTAATGTCAAGAAAGTGTATTTCCTGTCCAGGCTTGGTCTTTCCAAACTCTTTCTTAGGTGGCAGTACAAATGTACAACAACATTGGACTTAAGATTCATATATTTTTGGTCCTAGTTTGTAAAAATGAAAGCAATTAATATAAAAAGTGCAAGCTTTACAAGTTTTTTGTGTATTTATTTTAGTAGATCCTAGATGAAATTAATACTTAATAATAGAGTAAAATATTTAGAGGGAACGATTTTAGGAACAAATAAGATCTATTAACTATATCATATATTAAACAAATAATAAGTTGTAACTTATATAAATTAATGTATAATATTTTCAAATTCAAGTTTATATATAACTGAGATAATGAATGATAATTGTTATCAAATTACTCTCAAAAGGAATTTTTATTACGTCATTGACCTCATTAAATATTTTCAATTAATTAGATCTTTTGATTAAAAAATCCAGAGCACTGTTCAATTTTATTTTTTTTCTTGTATACTTAGAGGGCAATTTCGTCTTTTAATAAAATAGAATTCATGGAATTACCAAAGTTTTGATATCTGTTCTACATTATAGTCTCACTCGCCCAATTCCAAATCCAACAACACACTGACACTGCAGCCAAGTGCGGCGGAGCGTCGCCGGCAATCGAAGATCCCCTCCAACTCCATAATCTTTTAAGTCGCTCCACCGCAGTCTCTGGGAGTGAATCAGTAAGTCTCTTGATATCCATCTTTTTTCTTTTTTATCGAAATTCAACACACCTATTTATTTCCCCCAATCCATGATTCATGTGAGATGTACAATCAAAGTTGTGGAAAGTAGAAAATGTTGATCCAGTTTCAGTTCAATTTTGTGATTTTGCAACATTTCGATTTTCATAATTGTTTGAAAACTGTTGGTAGTCGTGGTTAAGCATCAATTAGTATAAGATATGATCGTGAGTATTAATGGTTTTCAGCTGGCAACCTCTTCTAGCTAACTATAGCTTAAATGAAGGAAAATGGTAATATTTCGATTTATATGAGGATTATGCCTGGTTGAATTTTCTGAATCTGTACATAAAACAGCAACAGCCAAAGTTGGATGCTCTGATTTCTCATTGTCAAAAGGAGAAGAGATGAATGCATCAATGGATGGTAGGGAGGAGGCGGCAGAGGAAGAGGCTCGTATTAGCAACTCCACGGCCTTGAACTCAGTACCAGAGTACAACAGCAGTAATGTTAAGAAGGCTAGATTAGAATCAGCCTTAGTCGTGCTTCTTGCTGATCCACTTCTTTCCAATGTGCCCAAGAAACCAACTCTGTCTGATGTTGACACTCTTGTGAACTTGGAGCTTGGCAGCGCTATGCGCATCACCATCCGTAAATTGGACACTACATCCTTTGGTACCTGTTAGATTATTCTCTTGACATTTTAATGAACATGTTGTAGTAGTATTCTGAACTTTAACCAATGTTGGGAAAAAAATGTGGAGGCTCTGATTTGGTTTTTTTTATTTTTAAAAGAGATGGCGATGATGAATTCTGCAACTGTAAAGGACTTGAAATTGGCAATTAAGAAGAAAGTTAATGAGATGGAAGAGTCGAAGATGGGTCATCGTCACATATCTTGGTATGTTCCATACATTCATTGTTAATTGCATGTTCTTGAACTCACATTGTTGATTATGGTAAAATGTGGTGGCAATGACGATTAGGCTGTCTTTTCTTGATAAGGTACCAGACATTGTTCTGTTGTTGCGGATGAGTTACTGTATTCTCTTTGCCTAACATTAATGAATCCTCTTATGTATGATGTATATGTACTATGACAAGATGGAACAATACGAGGGTGCTATTCATATAAGAGGGAAATTAATTTACATACATGTTCTCCCCCATTCTTCGAGTGATGTTGCATTTTCACTCTTTGATGATCCATGGAGTCCACTTGGGAAGTTGTGAATGGTTCTTCAACGTATAAGTTAGTGTGAAGAAGATTCAGCCTGAAACTGAGAAAATGTCTTGTTTGATCCACAGGAAACATGTGTGGTCAAATTTTTGCCTTTCCTACCACAACGAGAAGCTACTCGACGACAGTTCTTCACTTCAAGATTATGGGATCAGGAACAATTCTGAGGTATTTCATTTATGAGCTTTCAGATTTTGCATTTCCTGTAAAAGAACAATTACAAAAGTGAACTTTGTTCTTCCATGGTAGATGGTATTAAACTTGAACCTTTATATATAACTTGGGATATCATGTTGTGCTATACATAATTAGCCTTTTTGTATATTATTCGACTCATGAGTCTCGCACCAATATTCTGAGGTGACAAATATGATGAAGAGCATTTCTTTTCTAAGCACTGAACAAGTATAATTTGGTGAATGATAATAGAGTGACACACCAAGCAAATCTAACAAGTTTGTGTACACATTTACTTCATTATCATAGTACCAACCACATTATTTGCAAATCTACTTATCTCACATATTTTTACGTATCATTTATGAAGATTTTGACAGAGGAAAATTATATCATCTGCAGGTGCAATTTATTCCCTATGTTGTTTCAAGAGCTTCAGCCAAACACTCTAAGAGTAGAAGACACCGTATTTTCCGTGGTCTAAACAGCAAATCCTGAGCCAAGATTCCTGGTTAGTTTAGTCATTGTAATTTATTGTGATTAGTATAAGATGTAGCATGCCGATTACCAAATAATAGAACTTAACAAGAAGATGTTTTTGATCTGTGATTTCCCATTTAAATGCACGAAACAAATCGAAGAGTTTCTGTAACTAATGTAGAAAATCTAGAATCATTGCATGAGGGTTGAAAAGAAAGAAAGAAGAAACTATTTCTGCAAGCATTTGGTTTTTAAATTAGTCTAGAAAACTATAGAAATCAGAAAATGAAAATCCACTTTGGATTAGTTAATTGAGAACACCTTTCTTGCTTCATCATCTTGCTGGGCCTCACACTGTTGCCCCATTTTCAATTTCTCTTTATACTCCTTCATTTCATTCTGGTACCTCTCCTTGTCCTTCAAACCATGGTTCTGATACACCTACATTTCAAATATTGATCACGAAAATATTTAGAAAGAAAGAGGTTATAAGGTATGAATTGAAGTCGAAGATCACATAAGCTCACCACTCTTTCTTCAGGGGAGAGACTATTCCACGCCTCTCCTATCATTTTCGTAAACTCCCTCTCTCTGTTCGGGTAGAGAGATTTGAACATCGAATGCTTTTCAGCAAAAAAGAAATTGTAGCCACTGCGGTTAGGCTTGGGGCGGCCCGGTTCGCCTCCCCTTCGTCTTCTACTCCGACGGCCTGGTGTGTAGGGTACTATGGTGGTGCTCGTTGTCGGAGGAGCGTTGGGATAGCCTGGATGATAGAGGACACCGTTCAGCGTCTCGTTCCCCAATTTCACAGAAACTAGGTAGCCACAGTCAAGTTTAGCATCGATGGTTCCTATGGCTTGGAAAGAAGGGGGGCCTATAACAAATATACATCATTTAGGAAATGCAGGCTTTGTTGTGTTGATGAACCAAAATTATGACTTTACTCATAAAACAATAACACAAAAAAATGTTTAAACCTATAACTGGGGAAGTTGTTCTGAAACGACCCAGTTCAGGTCCCAACATTGGGAGATTTGGAATTGAAACTTCATCAATCCGTCCTAGCCCAATTATATATTTAGTAACTTCTTAGTTGATTTATTGATTGCTCATCATTTATTAGTTATCAGTAAATATATAATATTTTCAATGCAATAACACATACAGAGAAAATAGCATTAGTGAGTATCAAATTAGGAGTATATCATGTGTGTCAAATTGCGTATTAAACTTTAGTTTTTCAAAGTTTTGAGTATCCATCATAAAAAAAACATATAAAATAAGACAGAAAGAAGCGAAAGAAAAAAACTATAAAACTCTTCTTGATTAATATTTATAAGTATTATACAGAGTAATATATGTGACAATTGAATACAAAAAGAAAAAAGAAACTAGGAATATTGTAAAACTATATATATGTCAAAATGTCATTGGCTATTTTACTCCTTGACGACGTAGTTCTTGTTCTTGATAAATGTCCAAGAAAACGACTACCTTATAGAGAAAAGAAATTTTGATAAAGATGGAAAATAATAAAAATATATTACTTCATCTACAATAAATTAATAAGATAATTAGAAAGAAATAGGACATGTGGATCTCCTTAATTTACATAAATTAATTACATCCACATCAAACATATATACACATAATATAAGAAGGTAGTAAGATGATAAAATTAGGAAAATAGTAGTAAGCCACATGGTAGTAGAACAATAACGTTTGTGGCAGAGAAATTAAATGATGTGTGGTTCTTACCAATTCATATCTAATTTAATTATTATCATCAAACTTAGCAATTCCATTTGATGCTATTTTATATATACTCCCTCCGTCCCGCTTATCTTTGCCTACTTTCCGTTTTTGGACGTCCCAGCTAACATTGCCAGCCCAAAAATGGCAACAAAAAAATTACGACCTTACCCCTCAATTTCTTTCATTTTACTTACTTTACACTCAAAAAGCACACATTAATTACAAAACTGCCACTCAAAAACATTAAAATAACACATCACATCAAAGTCAACAGTTTTTTCTTAGAATTCGTGCCGGTCAAAGGTGGCAAAGATAACCGGGACGGAGGTAGTATATATATATATATATATATATATATATATATACACTACTCATAAATCGCTATAACACATTATATAGGTCCAACATTTTATACTCTGGGTAATATCCTACTACTCACATTCTGTCCCACGACTAATTATTCCACACAATGCACCATTTTTTGGTCCACAATTTAATTCAATTTCAATCTCATCTTCAAATCTATATAGAAAATAAATTAATTTTATCTAAAACCGAATACAAATTTCATTAAATGCGACTGACTATCCGAAAATAAGGAACGAAGAAAAGTTCTTCTATTCGAATGCATGCGCATAATAACAAATTTGAATAAAATGAAATATATTTCAAATCTATTACAATGAAGTTTCATTAAATGTGATTATAGGAAAATAAGAAAAGAATCGTTAATAATAATAATAATAATATAAATTTAATATGCATGCACAGATATTGATGTAAGTATGTATATATGACATAAAGAAGGAAAAAAGAACCAGCAAATAATAATAAATTCCAATAAAAACAATTAGAATAAATGCAAGAAATTAAAATAGAAAAAGGGACCTGTATGATTAATGGGGATGGAAGGTTGAATCCGAAAGAAGTAAAGAAGCTCATAACGATAGAGAAGAGTGAAGTAATGTTTCCTTAAAGCATATGAAGCACTCGTCGTTTTGGCTGAAAATTCAAACACTCCACTTATTTCTCTCCATTTCTTTTCACTTACTACCTGCACCATTTTTGAATTCAAACACAAATAAATCATGGAAAAGTTAAGGATGATCATGTAATAAAATGATGATGATGATGAAGAAGAAGAAGAAGAAGAAGAAATGAACCTTGTTGTAGCCCCCTCTTCTAGTGACTTCAATATAGAGTACATGCAAATTCAGCTCTTTGCCTCCGATCACCGGAACCCTTAACCAAAAAAGAAATGTGTTTTTTTTTTTTTGGTTTAGTTTATAGTAAAAGATAAAAGTGTTTTAATAAATGGGAAGTTGTAATGATATATGTATATGTACTGAAATTTGGAGCCGATGGCAAAATGAAAGCTTCTGATGGTGTTGATGAAGAGAGTAGGATCCTTTACGACGTCGTCATGGGAGGCTAGAGGGAGAGGGAGGAAGCTTTCGTTAACTGCATTGGTGGCGGGGGGCATGGGCTTCTCCGGCGACATGGGGCGCCAGGAAATGTGGCCGGAGATGAGCGAAAAGTGGTTGGCGGGCAGAGATGAGTGTAGAGAGAGAAAGTAGTAAGAGAGAGAGAGAGAGAGAGAGAGAAGAGTAATTAAGAAAGGAAATGAGAGGAAATGGTTGGAGAGAGTGGGATTTGGGACGCGTGTGGAAGTGTTTAGGTAGCAGTTATATGTTTTCTCCCTCCTATTTGGCTTTTTCTTACCAACCCAAATTAATCCTCTTTCAAATCTCTATGCCTTTTTCTATTGTATTTATCCATCATTGCCTCTAAACTATTAAGTACTCCCTCACAAATCTCATTTTAGAATTCTATATATAAATATTAAAAAAAGTAGTTAGAATTTCAAATAATTACTTTTTATGTATTTATTTGATTTGAGAGTAGTAATAAATAAGGGTAGTTTTGGTAGAGTATGAGTAAAATAACATCAGTTTTGAGATGGAATGAGTAATTCAATTCTTATTTTTATTTATTAAGAATTACATTTAATATATTAGGATTCTTTTACTCCACATTATGCAACGCTGTTGTGTGAAAAGTAACAAATAAAACTCGATTCCACATTAAGAATATTACTACCTCCGTCCCAAAATAAATAACGTTTTAGCAACTAAAATTTGTCCCAAAATAATTGTCGTTTTCGTATTCCAAAGCATATTTACATACAATTTATCAAATATACCCCTATTTACTCATTTCAAATTAAATGTGTTAAAAGAGATAAAAGTTCCTCATTAATTAAACTTAAATAAGGGTAGATTGGACTTTTTATCACATTTCTTAATATATGTGCAAAAGGCTAAAACGTCATTTATTTTGGGATTGAGGTAGTATACATTAGAAAAAAACATTCAATACGTCATAATAAATGAAAGTTGACTTTTTTTATTTCGGAACCAAGGCCATAATAATCATTAATAACCATATTTTATTCCAGATGACTTTTCTTTAAAAAAAACAAAATTCTGATATTGCAGCTCCAAATTTAGGGTTGAGTGAATTTAGATGAATAAAATCTCAGAGAATGAATGTATAATTTAAAAAGGTGAATAATATTAATTGATGGGATAATATGAAAAGGATATAGAGAGGGTTAAAGTGATGGAAGAGGCAGAGCAGTGTGACAGACAGAAAAGTGATTGGAAGGTGTCTGCAAATGATTCCTTTTTAAGTATAGAGAAAGGTGTACCAATTGGAGAAGTTAACAGATCATATATAGCATATCATATCCTACCTATATCTAACCTTGCTTAAACTCCCCTTTTTTTTCACCTTTTTCCACTTTTAATCCTTTTCTTATTATATTAAATCTAATCACACACTATGCCTTTGTTTGATCTATATTTATTTTTAATTGTGTTTTCTACTTGTACTTATCATACATGTATGGGATGTCATGTCTATTCAAAATAGGCAAAAACTTATATACTTTTTAGGGCACATAGTGATACGGATTTAGGTGTTATATACATATTTTTCAAGTGTTATATATATATATATATACACTCTATAGATGTTGTGTTTTTTGGTGTTATAAATATACCCTACAGGTATCATATGTATATAAGAGTATTCATGTGATACCTGAAGAGTATATATATGATACCTATAGAGTATATATTTAACATCATATGATGATTAATTTGGGGCATATAAGTGTCACTCTTCAAAATAATAATGAAGTTCAAAATTGAACATTAGTGCTTTTATGGGATGGTTTAATGGCAATTTTTGTTTGAAAAAGGTGAATAAAATAATATTACGAGTTAACATACAAACTTGTGTGAGATAGTCTCGCGGATGATTTTCGTGAGACGGATCGTGTTTACACATTATCCAACCCATGTCCATTATAATTTATATGACAATTTTGAAATATGGGTTGTGGATTGATCCGTTTCACGTAACATGATCCGTGAGACAGCCTCACACAAGACTCACTCACAAATTAATATATATCAAACTTTTGGTGTTTTTATTGTGTTAACAAGTTTTTGTGGCATGTTAAATAAGGCATTCAAACTACCAATATTTGAAAAATGGTATGTGTGTTAAATCACTTGATTATTGTATTTATTTTGTAAGATAATAAGGTAATTAGTATTTACGAAATAAGATAGACTAATAATATTTTGCTTATATATGAAACATGAAAAAAAAAAAAAGAAGAAGAAGAATTATTAGGGTCAAACAATCAAGATATATATAATTATAATTCAGTAAGGATTGTCCTAATGCAAAATCATTACTAAAATATTATTCGATAAAAACCATTTTTTGTTACCATATTCTCAAAATTATTATATTCTTCCTCAAATTATGTATTCCATTTTTATGGAAGTTTTTAAAAAAACGTTTATTTTGAATTAAAATCTTGTGTGCTACACTGGATTTATACATGTTATCCTCTCAAAAGATAAAAAAAAATTTATTGTATAAAAATATTTCCAAAACCACATCAATAATTTATCCGCATTTAAAAAAACATGTCAATCATTTATAAATTCGAAATTTGTTTGATTTAAAACATTTGTTCGAACATACTAAAACATAAAATTAAAAAAAAAACGAAATTAAAGATGCACGAAATAATTAAAAAGAACTGTTAAAAATGTTCGAACATATTAATAATGAAATAAAACAATTATTGCAAATATGTTTTAAAATAGACAATGAAATTTATTTGATAAATTTTGGTTTAATTTCATTTAATTGAAAAGGAAATTTGGTGTTTATTCTAAACTCTGAAAATAACATAAAATTAAAAAATTGGAAGAGTTAAATAATATATATAATAGACATAACAGTGCATATGTCTTCTAAATGATAAGTAATAAATTATTCATCCTCCATTACAAATGCATCATATATTGCAACAATTAAATATATATTAATCAAAATGTAATATATTTAATGGTGAATAAGTCATTGTGTGTTTCACAAAATCATAAGTATATTTTTTCTTAAAATATAAATAATATTTACAATTTTCTAATCTTAATAAATTTAATTTTGTTATCTTTTAGTCATGTGTATTACATGGTCGACCTTATACCAGTATATAAATACGTAAAACATTTATGAGACTATCTCACATAATATCTTACATGAGACAGAGCCTTATGTAAGACCGATTTGACTATATTGAATGAGTTAACTAACTTTATTGATTCATAAGAACTTCATTTACATAATGTCTTATAGTGAGAGATAGTGAACGTGTGCGATTGTTCGGGTAACCCACAAAAGGTCTTAGGGTTTACACTTTATCAATAAAGAAAGATCATTAACCATAAAACATAACTCTATAAGCAATGTTTGTGGGACCGGACCGAGTAGTTCACCCGGTTCAACCTTGAATCGGTCAATAGTCCATTTCCTTTAACTCCTCGAAACTAGATTCCGGACTGACCAGTACCACGAACCAATCCCTTTAACTCCTCTAAACCAGATTCTAGACCGACTGGTTCATCTGCAAACCAGTTCTTTTAACTCCTCTAAACTACACTAGATTCCGATCTCACTAGTTCAACCGCGAATCAGTCCCTTTAACTCCTCTAAACCAAATTCCGAACAAACTGATCATTAGTCTAGTCCTTTAAACTCCTCAAAACCAGATTTGCAATCAACTTGTATAAAACCAATCAAACCCAGTCAAAAACAAGTTAAATCTAGTCAAAACCGATGATAAAACACATGAAACTGGATTTGTTTAAAAGTTTCCCTTTTTTTATTTTTTTCCAAATTCAAAATTTTGTTGTATAACTTCAACCATAGGTACTGTACATTTATAATGATGCATATCACATCACTAATTTGATTGTCATCCAATGTGATACAAAACCACACATTTTATAAATGATAACTTCAATACAATTTTAGTTGATAAATCAATGTGGAACAAACTTCTATACTTTATATTACAAAGTTTCATACTTTTTTTTAGTTTTTTTTCAACGTGGGACACAACTTCTAATATAAACTTATAAATTTCTTATCATCGTACATTATTTGATCTTATTTTCAATGTGCGACAACTTAAAATACAATATTGTGCATAAGTTAAAAGTAATAAATAATGTATTCATATTTTTAAGAGAAAAGTGATCAATATGCTATTAAATTATGAGTTTTCTTAAAAAATAAATAAATTAAGGAGATATAAATTTGATATTCTATTATATCTATAAAATATATATATATATAAGTTAATATATTATGTGCTAAATAATGTTGTAAATTTTATTAACCAATATTTTTCAATCTATGATTATTATCATCATTATTACAAACATGATTTTGCATCATCATTTATAATCTTACAAAAAAATTATAATATGAAAATTTTCAAAACATTACTAAATTTCTTCCTAAAGGTCGGACCTCCCGGTTGAACCGATCCGACTGGTTGAACCATGAACAGATGGTAAAGCCGGTTCGATTACCGATCCTATTCCACAGACACTGCTTGTAAAGTACATTTATCATAATAATTAATCATATTTAAATATTCATACTTATCAATTGTGTCGAACTATATACTTATATATTTACATCTCTTGTTTGTAATATTACATGGAAATATTATCATTGAAATACGTTTTCCCCGTAATTAAAATAATTGGTGTTGTGCAATTATTTTTTATAGTCACAAGAAGTTAAACAACCATACGCAATAATATCTGAAAATTAAAAAAAATGTCTAAATACAAATAAAATAATACATAGATTTAATTGCATTTTCCAACAAATTATTTGATGCCACAAAATACAAATGATTGTCTAATAAATACTCCAATGAAAAATTAATTCTATCAACACTTATTTCAAATTTAAATACAAGGATCTTATCCTAATTTTTTAGGATCCGCAAATATTATTTTACCAATCTCTGATACATCATCCACAATTATGTTCAAACTTAATAAATGGATCTTTTTATAATCTGATAGCTTCATTTTCTAACTTTGCCGTATGATTTGTGTTTTCGTTTACTTCAATATTTAGTATACTTGGATTTTGATCATCACCCTTCACACTAGTGTTTTCAGATACATCGATCTTTCTTATAAATTGTTATATATGTAGTTTGATGCATGATATTATTATCATCATGGTTTCGCCTCTTCTTGATTCTCACACACATAGATATCAAAAGACAGACAATTTAGATCGTAACATAGTAAAAAAAATAAAAAGATACATTACGAACATAATTAATGATGACATAAGACGACATCATGTACTAGAATTACATACAACAACTCAATCCTGAAAAGGAATATCAGCAGATAATTTTCAAGTCCTTCACTCTACAGGAGTAGAGAATGAAAGTCATCACCTCGACAAACGATCGAAATTGTCTGCCTCGATGATAATAAAACTGAAAAAACAATGGTCAAACAAGCTTAGTTATTTGAAAAGGTTCACATTAAAACATTCTACGCACGTCAAAATCAACGAGTAATAAAACTCCTTTTTTATATCAATATAAAATATAGTAGGAAATCAACGAGTAATAAAACTTTTTTTTTTATATCGATGTAAAATATAGTAGGAAATGAGGAAAATTACTTTATCTTCCTTCCCATTGTCTCGTTTCCTCTTCTCAATGGTCCACCCATTGAGACGTTCATGTAATGAGAATCCAAACCTCTTTGGAAAGATGGGTTGGGTAGGGTCTTCTAGCACTGGTACCACAACATGAGCACCAGGTACAAGATCGTAATCGATAACCTTCCATCCTTCATTGCAGTGATATTGCATAGACACGTGGCATCGCTCAATGCTACTCCTTTTGACCTAACCCATATAATTAAATTTAGAACAAATCATATATATGTTGATGAAAAAGTGTGAGTTAATTATTTATTAAATACCTCATGAATCTCAAGGAGATATTGTTCCCCAGCATTTGGAAATTTAAAAAGTCTATAAAATAACTCTTCATTTCCTTCACTTTTCCTTTTTTTGTTAGGTTCACCCTTACTTGCAGTTGGTACGATTGACTACAAAACAAAACAATAACATGAATCAATCAACCCAAGTACATCCATATATGGAAATGACCAAAATAAAACAAATCTAATATAATAAACTTTTGTACACTTTGAAGGTTAAGTTCATAATACTTTCCTTACTAATTTGAAAAAAGAATTTTGTGAATTAATGAACAAATTAGACATAAACTTTTAACATGGTAAAGAAATTAAAATTATCATCAACATAATCTATAGCAAGATACCTCAAAAGAAGAAGACCCTTCTTGGCTCTGAAAACCCTCTACATTATTAGTTTCAGAATCAATTTTGTTCTCTGTGGAAGATGCCATATTGAAGTTAGAATGAGATCAAACTAAATATTCATACAAATTGCGTAACATATATATGAATTCAAGTGAATGGTGTGTATAATTTATGTTAGGGCCCCTTATATAGATTTCATGGAGGAAATATGAAATAAATTTTAGATTCCCATATACATATAATCAATTTGGGGTTGATAACTTTTTAACCTAATTTGGTTATGAGATCATAAGTAATTAAGGCATCCAACTTACCATAATGTAAATATGGAATGTATGTGTAAAAGTGCTTTGATTATTGTATACGTTCTTTAAGGAAATAAGGTAATTAGAATTTAAAATATATCCTATTAAGGCCCTGCTGATATTTTGCTTAGATATAAAACTTTAAAAAAGAGAAAAGAAAAATTAGAGTTTTAAAAAAGAGAATTAATAGAGTCAAACATTTGAGATATAAGTAATATAATTAAGTAAGGATTACCCTAATGTTTATTTCCTATTTCTTTCATTAGTGAAAGAGTATTGTCATTTAAAATATTGTTACGATAAATAAGTTTTCTCCTTTTTTTCTTTTTTCAGAAAAGAAATTCATGATTTTGAGTGGCATTATACATATATTTTATGTATAGTACTTAATAATATCTTTGAGTATAGAATGTTTATGAAATCATTTTGTAGAAACATATATATATATATATATATATATATATATATATATATTTTTTTTTTTTTTTTGAAGAAACATAAATGGAAATCTACATTTCAGATGCATTTTTTAACATTGTTTAAGCTTAGATTTATTAGTCCAAACCTACACATATTTACCACGACTTATGCACACATAAGCCCAATATTTTGCAATGTTTTAAATTTATTTTCCAGTCTAGTCACTCTGTAATATTCGTTGTTATATATCACACATTCACCTAAATTTTCAACCTCCTTCTATTAGCTATTTTGTTAGTTTTGAACATATTTTACACTTTTCTCTTGTTTGTACCAACAACTATATACATCAATATTTGATATGTTAAGTCAACATATATATCATGATTATATAAATTTGAAAGAAAAAAATTGTATTAGATTAATAAAGAGAGAATGGGATTGTACACGCTAAAAAGCCCTATAATAAGCTACATATCAGTTCATTATGGATTGAATACACTAATTTCTTCTTATATAGTTTTGGTTTTAAAATACTTAATATATTGTTTTCTTATTTATTCCAGGAGTTTTGAAGGATTTTCAAATTAGGAAAATGGTGATGGATCAAGGAGAAATCATTTGGGCTTAATTTAAGTTTACAAGCCCAACAATATATCAAGAAAGAGAATAAAAACTTGGGATCACAATGTAGGATAGCCCATTTCCATATTGAAGAAAGTAGACTATTCTTTGTGATGGGCTTAAGGAAAGATGATGAAATATGGCCCATTTCACACCCAAAGAAAGGGGGACGCCCCAATTATTAAACGATCATTCTCCCCATCTTCGAAACGATTCGTCCTCAAATCGGACTCAACTCCATCTCTAAATGAGTTATCACCGTGAAAGGCAACAAGTGTTTGACGTTAAACACATTAGACGTGCGAATATGATTTGTGTGTCGAATATAAAGTGTTAAAGAGTTATCCAAATGATGGAGATGGAACTGCTCTTAGAGAAATTCGACCATGTTGTGTCCAAGTCACACAGGTTTTGGTGTTGCCCTTAGTTTTACTATTTATATCATACACTTAACTCTGCTGAGGGATTGTTATATTTATGAATATTCAAAGGATTTTATCTTATTTTCCTATTTTTTTTCCGTGTTCGTGTGTTAAATCAACGATTGATAGATAGAAGATTTTCGTGTTCATTCGACTAATATAAGACCAATTTTAATTTCTATCTATATTATTGCCATGTACTCCAATATCAATTTGTATGCAAATAACTTTCATTTCAAACACTAGCTTCCACTTTCAGTTTTAGCATTTCTACTACAATGACAAAATTAAATCACTTTTTCGAAGCATAATCTTTCCTAAACACTTCCTTGTTACATTTGGATTGCGACTAACGTGGAATTCCTATGTGATTTTCATCCCAACAAAAATAGATTTAATTGTGATTTCAACTGAATAAATATCCAACAATTTATTTGTCTTTTTTTGCTCCGAAATTGTATGATCTTTATTCCCAACACAACAGCTACTAAATTGCATCTTCTACATTAACATACATGCGTGCAGATTAATTTTAATTATTGTAACAAATTGCACAAATCATAACAAAATTAATAACTTAAAAACAATAAAGAAAATACACCATTTCTGATTATATAAGCAAATTAGTAAAATAGTACTGGCCTGTAGCCCATGGTTTTAGGTAAGAGCAGTGGATTTTACATTGGGACCAGACCAGAAATGAGATGTCACGTGGATTGGAATTTTCGTGTGACAAAGTTGTCTTCTAAATCAAGCGGAAACTTATATGTGATATTGTCATGGATAATTCATGTGAGACGAATAATTTTAACTCGCGAACAAAATCTATTTTAATAAATAATAAATGAGTTGTAAGGTCTGAATTGTTGATTGGTCCGTTTTATATAAAATATATGTTCCATATAAAATAATTCGTGAGACGGTCTCATATATGATACGATAAATAAATAATGTTCTTTTTGTGTTTTTTTTTCCCCTTCAATCTTTCTTTCCTAATGCAATAATTCAACTCAATCATGCATGCATTATCTTTCATATTTCGTGGGCCATTTGGGAATTTATGTTCCAATTTCTGCTTCTTCTACTTTTTTTTTTTTTTTTTTCTAATTTGGATTTATTTATCCTTTTAACCCTATTATCCAGATTTGCCTCAGTTCAGGCCTCTCTTGATAAAAAAATATTTAATTCATGGCGAAAAAATTGTCAGTATTGTTACCCTACCAATTGTGGGTATATTAATTTGTATACACTGCTGACGAGTCAAAATTGCAATCAATCAAATAATTTCACTTTTCATATAATGAGAAAACGTGATTATTACACATTAGTGGCAGACATATTAAGAGCTGCTCGATGTGAACATCTTAGTATTT
Organism: Scutellaria baicalensis; assembly: GCA_005771605.1. Classification (NCBI taxonomy): domain Eukaryota; kingdom Viridiplantae; phylum Streptophyta; class Magnoliopsida; order Lamiales; family Lamiaceae; genus Scutellaria; species Scutellaria baicalensis. The sequence continues at coordinate 28,537,108 of CM016725.1, read as the reverse complement.
GTCTTTTATTTATTAATTAAGATGTGCAAAAGCATCGATCATTGCACTTGGTCCCTTCGATGATTAATATGTGAATAATTAATTAAATCAAGGCTTCTATTTTAATTTTGTAATTATGTTGATCAAATGTGCGGGAGTTTAGCTTTAATCTTGACTACTAATAAAGATAAAAGATTTTTTTTTTCAAATAAATCATAATCATATTGGAGTGAGGGCGAGATTAAATTTTTCAAAAAGCTTCATTTAATCTCAACATTCATATGGTGATTTTAAATCAATTAATAATTTCAATTTCTTGAAATTGTAATTAAAATGTCAAATTTCCAACATGGTCCTCAGCGACATGTGAATTTGGGGTCAGGATGCCATTAGATTGGTTTAGAGATGTGGTGGGCCCCACCTCATTGACAAAAATCCTTGGCCCTTTGTAATGTCACCCAAGAAAATATAATTTCAACTAATTAAATCAAGAGTGACAACAACACGATATTGATATTGTTGTTTAATATATGACAAAGGGTAACATAATTATTATTTTTTTTTTTAATTTCAATATCTGCTCACATGAAAACTGACATTATTTGTATATTTAAATGAATCATTTCCCTCAATGACAATATTTTTGTGGGGAAAATCGTAATAATTGATCCGTTATAACTAGAGTTGGCAAAACGGGCGGCCCGGTCTGGCCCGGCCCAGCCCGACAGGCCACATGAAAGCTTCGTGTCAGGCCAGGCCGACCCATCCTTAGTTCGGGCCCATAAATTTGTAGCCCAGCCCAGCCTCGTATGGGCCAACGGGCCAAATCGGCCCACATCGTCTTTTTAAAAAAATCAAATATATATAATTATATATATATATTGATACTACGTATCACCACAACAAATTTATAAGTGTGAAGTTCATATAGAATTTAAAATTTTAGAATACGATCATTCAATCATCCACATGTCTAAATTAACAACATTACAATACTAACACAAGAATTAAAAATTAGAAAACTAACAAGTCTTGAACAAGTTTAAACTTGGAATTGAATTATGATCCACAAATTTGAATTTCAAAAATAAAATACGATAACTCCACTTGTTTATGAATCAATCATCACTAATAACATTAGGGAAGTAGATTTTTTTGTGATAGAAGTGTATTTTTTTTTTTAAATTATGGGCCATCGGGCCGGCCAGAGCCCATCTAGCCCATCGGGCCATTGGGCCGGGCCAAAAAGTTTCGACACTTTTCGGGCCACTTTTTTCTAGGCCTAACCCAGCCTAATTTTCGGGTTGATCAGGCCGGGCCATTTTACCGGCTCTAGTTATAACCAAGGATGAAAATATCGATATCGCATGTCGTATCGCAACTTTGATTTTACGGATATATCGATGGATATATCGATATCGCATATCGATATCGCAAAAAAATTGAAAAAACAACGGAAATCTTATTAAAATTCTGGAAATTTAATAAGAAATTTTAGGGATTATTTTTACACTTCATTACACATATATTCCACTCAAAATCACATTAAAATATAATATATAAAAACTAACATATAGATAATAAGCATTATAAATACTGTTTTTCTCATGAAAACTGATAATATATTACATAATACAAGACAAAATTACTAAATATATTATCAAAATAAAAAATCAATAAGTTCAACTGAAGTTAATAATTTCAAAGTAATAAAAGTTATAAATATTCAAAGTCATACAACCAGAATATGTAAATACATAAAATTTTACTAAAACTAATTATAACAATTAATTGTAAATACACAATTATAACATTACATTTTACATACCAGTGCTTCACTATAACATAATTAATTGTAAAATTATGATTTTATAATAAACTTCTATAAGTTAACTAAATGCTTCACCTAATATATACATAATTAGCACAATTAAACATAACCATTTACAATATACCAACAAAATGCTATTTTTATCAACTAAAATGAAAAACAAAATAAAGATATTAACTTTACATACAAATTCGTAGTTCTTCAAAATGACAATTGAGTGATATATATAGTTGTGCAAGTATTTCCTCTCCAATGTCAATGTCCTTTATCCAAAAAAAAATAAATAAATTAGATACATTAAAATAGTCATAATTTATAAAGTAAATAATTGAAATTAATTTAATCAAAAATGTTGAGAGAGAGTTAGTGATATCATACTTTGAACCTTAGAATATATGATAGAATGTTCACTTGCATTTATCCTCTTATATAGAGAAATATATCATGCAAAAAAATTAGAAAAAAAAAAAGTAAATGAAGTAATAATTGGTTAAAGGAATGAAAATTTCAAAAAGCCACAAAATACACAATACAAAGTAAAAAAAATCACATAGTTTAATTTTTTGAATCAAAATCGCTCATTTTGATATACATGCGATATTTTGCGATATATCCACGATATTTCCCAATTTTCATCCAATTTTGTACTACACTAAACCGATATCGAAATCGATATCGATATTTTGCGACATATCCGCGATACCCAGGAAAAAAAACATTAATACCCAATATCTATATCGCAATATCCGTATTCGCGATATATCCGCGATATTTCGCGATATTTTCATCCTTGGTTATAACTATTCAAACTTAGTAAATCAATCTTGGACGGATAAGTTCTCCTCCTAATTAATTGGACGGAGTAAAATTTATAACTTTTGTATTAAATTGGTGGGTTTGTTGAAACTTAATGTAAATGTTGAGCTTAAGACAATTTCAATCCGATACAAATCTGTGTTTATAATTGAGTTACAAAACGTTTAATATGTTGTAATTCTAATCCTAATGTATAAATATGTATGTATATATTGATAGGTTAATTTTTTGGAATTCTTCACATTAACTTAAGTGTTCGAAATAAAATTTTCGACACTATATAATTAGGAGTTGTATATCTTGAGAAGTGATTATTATTCTGAAAATTCAGTATTCGTTACTATGTTTGGAGACGGATTATGTTTGTAAGGATATAATTCAGAGTAAATTATTCAAACATATAATATTAAATATTAATGATAGTGCCGACAACAATGAAACATTAATAATAATAATAAGATGATAATGAAAATGGGCCAAATACGTGCATACATATACATAGGAAAAATAATATTTATAAGCCATGGTGTTTCCTTGTTTTGTAGCATCTATACCTCAAAATAAACATCTATAATATAGAAAGATATAAAATAGTACTATTATTGTTTCGTTAAAAGAAACATAATAGATTATTGTAATTCTTTCTTCCTTTGTGTCCACACTCTATGCTTCTTTTCTTTGATTTACAAAACAGGGCATTATCTTTGTTGAGTAAGTCTTTCTTCTGAGACCGTTTTCTGTGAAACATGTCAATTCACAATATAAAATTGACAATTTATATATAAATTTTGTGGATATAGGTTTGGTTAGTGGGTAAAAAAGATTCATTTCACGGAAACTATCTGTGAAACCGTCTCACACAAGTTTTTATGATCTTTGTTGAGGTTGATTTGTAAATATTATGATAAATTGTAAAAGTTAAAAAAAAGATTAATGGTAAATTTCTAGATGTACTTAAGAAGATGTATTAAAGTATAGGAGAAGATAAAATATTAGTTGGAGGCTATAAATTGATAAACAAATTCATTCAGACACTAAAACAGGAGAAATCTATCTCTAAACAACATGTTATTGGTAAAATTAAAGTAAAATGAGATTAACTCAATTTTTTTTAATTTATCGGACATGTTGTTCACTTCATATATTATTGGTAAAATGATTTAGTCTAAAACAATTTTTACATCATCGAGAAAATTACGGAACAGAGATACAGAATATGAAAGTTACAACACAATAATTACTTGGCAAAAACTTTTATGAGTCAGGTTCATGGATCTAAGATCCATGCACCTGACCCGACCCGTTCACGCGCCCAAAATGCACCTCCCACGCGCATGCGCGCACTCCCACGCGTTGAAGACTTGTGTTGAAGCTCATCCAAAATTCGCTCAAATAGACCAACATTTGTGTATAGTTAAACCAACCTTTGTGTATAGTTAGACCAACCATGTGTAGGTAGGTCTAACTATATACAAAGGTATGTCTAACATATATAAAGGTATGTCTAACATATACAAATGTATGTTTAAGTATACATAAATGTATGTCTAACACAACGTAAATGTATGTCTAACATAACATAGTGGTATGTGCCAAAATTCAAAAATCAAGCCAAAAAAAGACAAGGGATGGAATCTGGACATAACTGGTATGTTTAACATAGCTTAAATGTATATCTAACATAACGTAAAGGTATGTCTAACATATACTATTGGTATGTGATTTTTTTCAAAAATCATGAGTGAAAAAAAAAAAAAATAGTGCGGTCCGCCTGACCCGGATCCGACCCGGGTGCATGGATCTAACAAGAGACTTACTCTAATTACTCTAATTACTTTGCATCTGCAAGCAATTTATGCACAACAAATTATAGACCTAATGGCGAAGTACATCTTTTGGACATTTAACCTATACAATATGTCATGAAATACAATAATTTAAAGAAAGAGGTTAGAGATTTTAGCAAGGTACCTTTAATGTTTAAGAGAGAAATAAGTGTGTGTGCTTTGATTTTTTTTTTTTCAAGCTTGAGTGTGGCTGGACTTTCTCTTCTCTTACTCTTACTTATTTTTTTTTATTTTTTTATTTTTATAAAAGATGCATAATGATTTCTTGTATGGGAGTAGTAATAGATGTAGTAGGAGGTGTCACATATATAAGTTTAGTCATTAAACAAAACAAGATATTTGTTAAATAATTTAAACTAATTAAATTTACTACCATTTTTGTTTTTTTTTTTTATCTTTGATCATATATATATATATATATATATGTGCTGTAAGGTAAGCTAATCAGATAATGCCCAGACACACTATCACTCTCTCAGCTTCACCGCTCGTTGCTTACTCGCTCGAAGAAAGAATCACAAAACATTAATCGAAATAAGACGCAAGAATTAACGTGGTTCAATCACCTCCATTGGTGATCTACATCCACGGGACAAATGTAGAAGTTTATTGCTCAGAATCAATACAAGAACAAAGAGATTACAATCACTCCCTCACACACTCTTCTTAAGAACCCTAGAGCTTGTATGTATGATCGTAAGTCACTACTCAGCTTGCATGGTGACTCCAAACTACAACTGAGTTTACCTATTTATAAGAGGAACAATAGCCCTCAACCAATTTTGGTAACCGCTAACTGAAATGAAACGAATTTAACAAATTAAGCCGACTAAACCCTATTCTGCGCCAAGAACCTTAATCTACCGGTCCATGCACTGCAGATCTTCCTGGGCCCGGTTCAGTTTGATTTCGTCCGGTTCTGAGCTCCCAAAACCCGGTTCTAAATCTACTGAATTATTTCTGAGCAAACCTCTCTACATGTGCATATTATACCCTATTTATATATGTGTATATGTGTGTTTATGATCACAAAAACAGAACAAAATTGATACCACGATGTTTAATTCATATTATATTTATTAATTAACAATACAATTTTCATTCATGTATGTTAAAAATGACATACTGCGTCTTAAGGTTTTTGAAAGGATACTAAACTATTTCAATACACAAGAATGCATGTTCAAGTAAAATGTTCATATCACATAAAATAGTATATACTTGTTCATATGTAAAATTTCATATAACAATGTGTTCATAGATACATATGAGGAAGTATACTATCTAAACATAAAATAATATTAATCCATTTAAACTTATCTATCTTTTCTTTATTTGTATCCATTCTTATTGGTTGTGTTGTGATTAAGCTCCGATTCCCCTATATGTCTTGCAAAATTCTTTAAAATCTAATAAGAAATTTTAGGTTATAATATCTTTAAAATCATCAGTCTTAACATAATCCATACATCATAACATAAAGTAGTATAAAGCTCATATTTAAATAAGTTATAATCTAATACTAATATAAATTTCATGAAATATTCAAACGCAGTGATATTTGTAAACAGGTATTATAATAGATATAAAGGATGTGGTATTTTCCAAAATATGGAAAACAAAAACCAATTTTATAAACATAATAAGTGAAAATATTTTTCAAAATTTTGTGATTAAAAAAAAAAAGAAGTTGCCCAACATGGTGGATAAATAAATAATATCAATAATAATAATTAAGTGGTTGTATAGCCGTTGCCACTACACTGCACACTTCATTGATAAACAAATGGAATGACATTTCATTTTCATTCATCTTTTGAAAACAAAATTGCAGGTTACTAGATAAGTTTATGTCTCTTTCCAAAATATATATATACGTATACATATATAACAAAAATCGAAAAAACACCAATATTCCTTTATAAAAGGACAAATAAAGAATGCCAATGGATTTAGTCAAGGTGCTCAATCCTTCAATCTTTCGAAAGACCTATAATATAAGTTAAAATTTCCCATTCTATTTCTTCAATGGAGCCCAATGTTGGCAAAAAGTTGGTTTAATATAATTATCAAAACTTTATATTCTTAGAGTTTATAAATTATTGCATTTTACAAGATATTTGTAGTGTTTATAAGATATTTAATAAAAGTTGAGAACAAGTTGTTAAAATGTTTGGATAAATGAGATGGTGAAGTTTATAAGATGATAATACTGACCTTTGTGTAATTTTAATAATCAAACTTGTAGATATTTAAGAGGAAAAAAAAAAACAAACTCTTATTTTAAAAATAAGTTTGAGTGTTCTTACTTTTCAAAAGAGAAAATATAAGTTTTTATTTTAAATCTAATAAGCTCATAAAATAAAATTTTATTTTTAAAATTTAGCCAAACATTTTTAAGGATCTTTTAAAACTTTTAACATATCATAAGCTCTTTTAAGAAATTACTTATAAGCACGCTCAATTTGGATGAGTGGATTTGAGGAGGGATTTGAAATCCATGGTAGCAAATCCACTGGTAGTATTTGGATGGATGTGGATTTGAAATCCATGGTTTTCATTTTTACCTAATTTTGGAGTCATTTTGGTGGAACTTGAGAGGATTTGAAATCCACTCATTTCAAATTCTGGATTTCAAATCATTCTATCCAAACGGAGCCTGTGTTATGTTAGAATTTTGCATACAAATTAATGATGTTGATATAAAAGTCGATTTACAATTAATAAATTACGACTAGTATCTGTAAATTTTAATAGTTACTTTGTTTCTTACTCCCTCCGTCCCACTCTATTTTGCCTACTTTCCATTTTTGTTTGTCCCATCTTATTTTGCCAACCCAAAAATGGCAAAGAAAAATTTACTTCCTTACCCCTCCATTTCTTTCATTTTACAACTTTTGCACTCAAAAAGCACACATTAATTACAAAATTGTCACTCAAAAATATTAAAATAACACATCACATCAAAGTCAAACAATTTTTTCTTAAGATCCGTGCCGGTCAAAGTAGGCAAAATAAGTGGGGACGGAGGGAGTATTTTATTTGGGAGATGTATTTGAGAATAATTTCAATATAACATAGACAAATGGTATTTGAAATTTTATATTAAAAACTACTTTGAAACAAATTTTTAGTTAAAACAACTTCTATTTTAGAATATGGGTTAAATGAGAAAGACAACCAATCTATCGACTTTTTTTCACTTTGCAACCTAAACTTTTTTTTTCTTTTCCGATTGCAATCTAGTCTTTTTATAGATTTTCCGATTGCAACCTAAATCATTTTTCTGGTCATTTTTTCGGTGAATGAATTAATTTTTCCACTTTGCAACCCAAACTCTATTTTTTTTATCCAATTGCACAAGCTTTATTTTTTGAGTAAGTCTCTTGTGAATCAAATGCATGGATCTCAGATCCATGCACCCGGGTCGGATTCGGGTGCAGGGGGGACCGCTCCTCTTTTTTTTTTTTTTTTTTTTTCACGCATGATTTTTTTAAAATGTTCACGTACCAATAGGTTATGTTAGAGTTCACGTACCAATAGGTTATGTTAGACATACATTTACATTATATTAGACATACCTTTAAGCTATGTTAAACATACCGTTCAGCCCAGATTTCATATTTTATCTTTTTTGCGCTTGATTTTTGAATTTTGACACCTACCACTACGTTATGTTAGACATACATTTACGTTGTGTTAGACATACCTTTGTATATAGTTAGACATACTTTTGTATATAGTTAGACCTACCTACATAAGGTATGATTAACATAACACAAATGTATGTCTAATTATACATAAAGGTATGTCTATTGGAGCGAATTTTGGGAGAGTTTCAGCGTGAGTCTCAGCCGTGTGGGAGAGCGTGCAGGCGCGTGAGGCGCGTGGGATGCGTGTGGGAGAGCGTTTTGAGGTGCGTGAGTGGGTCAACCCGATTGCACGGATCCCAGATCCTTGCAACCGGTGTATAAAAGTTTTTGCCTTATTTTTTTAATTCAATTGCAACCCAAACTTCTTTTTTATGCAATTTCACTTTTCATGTGACCGAAAATAAAATGGGCTGTAACTATATATCTCCGATATTTTCACTTTTTTTTGTAGAAAAATAAGTAAAATATCACTAATTATTGGCTAAATATTCGTCATATTGGTATCAATTACAATATCGTTAGCTTCAGGTAAAAAATAGGAAAATTCATAAATATTAAGGAAATATCAGTAAAAATTGGTGGAATGTAGGTAAATATCGATAAAATATCGGTTGAATATCGGAAAATATCGATAAATATCGGAAAAATATCGATAAATATATATACCCATATTTCCACCAATACCAATATTTCCACGATATTTCCATGAAATTAAGATACCAATATTTCTACCGAAACTGAATTTTCATCCTTCAGTGCAATTAGATTAAAAAAAAAAAGTTACAATTAGATAAAAACAACAAAGTTTAGTTGCAAAGTGAATAGATTAAGTCAAGTGCTTTGCTGGAAAATTTTACCTTGGACTAGATTGCAATCGGAAAGAAAGAAAAGATTAGATTACAAATTATAAAGAGATGATAGTTTGAATTGTTCAATACTATATTGGCACTCATTCAACTTCGATGGGACAAAAATCTGCACAAAGCTTATAACAATTTTCTAAAAGTTTAAATTTAGACCGAAATGAACAATAACAAAAAAAAAAAAAAAAAGGTTATTTCGACTCTACTCGTTTAATATAAACCCCGATTCCAAAACAAACATTTACAACAATGAACAGAAAATGCAAAAGGTATTAGTGGCTTGGAAAAGGATTTGTCTTAGATTGAGTAACATAACTAATGAATTATCTCTTTCTGCCCAATCAACTTCAATTCAAGATCACGATACTATTAATTTTCTGGCACTGCACCTTTAGCTAAACTTGGCATACCATAATTGTTTAGTTTATATTTGGAAATTTACGTATTTTTAAAAAAAAAATTTATATTTTTTGTTTGAAAAAATTATTATTATTATTATTATTATTATTATTATTATTATTATTATTATTATTATTATTATTATTATTATTATTATTATTATTATTATTATTATTATTATTATTATTATTATTATTATTATTATTATTATTATCATTATTATTATTATTATTATTATTATCATTATTATTAAATAAAATTATCAAATTTGGTGTTCAATTACATGGAATTATTAACAACATCCACCACATTTTTGCATCCATTTCAAGTATAGATATAGAGGCCTATGACTTCACATTCACAAACTTCAAATGATTACAAGAGACTTCAACACGTGAGATAAACTGTCTAGCATCATCCCTAACAACATTTCATTCTTTGTTTCATTTATACATGTCGATGGGAAATAATTATGATATATATAAAATAAATATCTACATTATTATTAGATTTACTATATATGTGCCTATGTGTATATCTATCTAAAAAGCAACATAAAAAAAATAAAAATTGAAAAGGAAATGATGAAGGGGATTTAGTTAGAGCCATGTAGGACCAAAAAGGAACTAAACCCCCATAACGTGGCATTAATTGCGTGCCCCTCCTCTCTGCTACTTCACTTTTGTCCAATTATCAAATGGGAGATTCTCACGAATATTCTTTTCCTCAACCCCACCCCACCCCACCCCACCCCCCAAAATCCTTTTTGTCTATATTTATCAACACCCAAATTAAATCATGCCATTTTTTCTAACAATTTATTATTTTCGAACACTTGAACAAAATTAAACTAATTATATACACACCATCAATCGTAACTTATACTTAGTTTGTGTTTTGTTAACATTTGATTTAGTTCAACTTTATTATCATTTTTCTCCATTATAAAATCATCTAAATGAACATCTAATTTAACTTTGGTCAAAATAAAATAGATTTGCTGCTTACTTACATCGGTTTCCTTTTTCCATACAAAAGATGACATATTAATGCATCTTAAATGGCATTCCTTGTGAAAAACTATTAAATAGCTAAAATAATAAAACTCATTTAAGAGGCTGATTGATTGAAGAGATCAAGTGGAACAATTTAAAATTTTAGAAGTAAAATTTTTGAAACCTACTATCTGGTCCAAATATTTAGCAACCCATAATAATAATAATAATTAAAAAAATAATAGTGATTAGGATATATATATAATTAAAAAGTAACGATGTGAGTTGAGCATTATCCATACCAAAAAAGGGCTTTAAATAGAGAGAGAAAGCAAAGTATCAACTACTCAAACACAAACGGCCACCAAACATACTCTACTCAACCATGGCGACTTCTAATCTTCATCTATCTTCTTCGCTCTCTCAATCTGAGCAGGAGAAACTCATCAAGAGCCTTCAAATCTTCAAGATTCAAGGCACTGACCGGCGCGGCCGCCCTATTCTCCGCGTCATCGGAAAGCTCTTTCCCGGTAACGCTATTTTCCGATCTTGTTGGAGTTTGTTTCACGGTTTTCGATTTTGATTTTTGTATTGATTGTTTTTCCGTGTGCGTAACAGCGAGGCTTGTGAGCGTCGAAGCGCTGAAGAAATTCATGGAGGACGAGATCTTTCCGACCATCCAGGGGCGGCGGTTCTCGGTGGTCTACGTGCACACGGCGGTGAACAGGAGCGAGAACTTCCCGGGAATATCCGCTCTCAAGTCAATCTACGAGGCGATTCCGGCGAATGTTCGGGAGAATCTGGACACGTTTTACTTTCTCCACCCTGGAATCCAGTCGCGCCTCTTCCTCGCCACCTTCGGCCGCCTCCTCTTCAACGGCGGCGGCGGCGGCGGCGGAGAGTTTTATTCGAAGGTGAAATACGTTGGTAGATTGGAGTTCCTGTGGGAGAACGTTCGCCGGAAGGGGATTGAGATGCCGGAATTCGTGTACGATTTCGATGATGAAATGGAGTGGCGTCCCACCACCGTTGATTATGAGAGTGATCATCCGGGGACTGTACATCGAGCGTCAACCGTTGATTCTACGCTTTCTACGTATTCTATGAGGTGTATTGCGTAGGGCTTTGGTATTGGGCCTTGGGCTTTTTGGTGGGCCTCTCCGCCCTCTTTACATTTGCCTTTTTCTTTTTAGCCCTTTTTTTTTTGTTTGGGGGTTTTTCAAATAGGAGGAGTTGTAAAAAGATGTTAGGATAGGTCAGAAAGAAAATCAGTGCTTTTTTTGTTCTTCTTTTTAAATAGTTGAATTTCACTGCTTAATTAGTGCACTTCTTCTTGTGGATCAGTCATCTATTTCTTGATCTTCATAGTAAACCTTAATTGACTCAAAAATATCAATCTTTGGATGCTATCCATTATAATAGTTGATTGTTTTTTCTTCGTATTATTTCATTGATATTTGCTAAGAGTAGATTGCATTTATTGTTTTCTTCATTGATATTTGCTAAGAGTAGATTGCATATGGTGATGATAAAGTGTTGTAAGATACCATTTTACATAGATCTTATTTCGAGAGATTAGATTGACTATAAAAGATAAATATTATGTATTAGATAATATTTTTTTAGATATATTATGTAATCTTTATATGTTATTAGATGTCACTTTTTCATATATTAAATAATATTTTGAATTGAGTCTATGTAATACTTTTATGTATATTTGGTAAAGATAGGTCAAGATCACATTTTGATTATAAGAAGTTATGTAATATTTTTATTTGTGTACACAATACTTTTATGCTATTAAACTTTACTTTTCTATATAGACAAAAACTTTCATAAATATGACGATCTTTAGAATAATTTTCATGAGACAGATCATTTTTACATATTAACTCAATCCATTTTTACACATTTATATGTGAATTGTGAAATGTGGGTTGTGGGTTGATTCATCTCTCACACAAAATGATCCTTGAGATATTCTCACATAAGACAATATAAGGTAATACTTTGAGTTGAGTTAAGAGACAAAATGATCCTTAAGATAGTCTCACATAAACAATATAAGATAATACTTTGAGTTGAGTTAGAGTATAGGAAAATGATAAAAACTTGCAAGTGATAGTATTAATGATAGTTTCCGTTAAACTGTTACTTTTTACCTACTAATCAAACTAATTTCCACAAATTTATATGTGAATTGTGAAATGTGGGTTAAAATTGTGAAATGTAGATTGTCGGTTGACCGTACCATATAAAATGATTAATGAGACGATTTTACATGAGGCCCACCTTAAGAAAACACAAAAACTTGCGAAGACAATCTCACAAATAGTTTCGTGAGACCAATTCTTCTTACCCACTAATCAAATTCATTTATATATGAATTGGAAAGTACGAGTGGTGGTTGAGCAATCTCATATATTTTCACAAATTTATATATGAATGGTGAAGTGTGACTTGTGGGTTGAACAATCTCATATGAAATGATACAATGGCAGTCCTGCTACACCACCCACCATACCTTACCCACCATGGACACTTTAATATGTGTCCGTCGCTGACGTGTTACGTGTCAGATATTTAAGATATCTATTAATTTCATTTTCTATATATCGAGGGAATGTAATCATTACACGCCACCTATGGACATATTGAGAGCTATCCGTAGTAGACATTTTAACACTTTCCGATTCGACAATCTCACTAAGATTTCCTCTTTAAAAAATATGTAATAAATATTTTCATCCACTCATCTTCTCATGGGATGGGATATTTATAAATAAGATAAATTACGAACCTGAAATAAGGATTGTATCGATCCTTGTTTTGCATGAGCATGTGATTGTGTGTAAATAATAGTAGATCTAATACTGGATGTAAGATAATCAGCGTACAATCCTGCTATCCTACAACACGAATATGTCGAGTCCCTTTTCCCGGAACAATTGCAACAAAAGCAAAAACAGAAGGAGTTCTATTAATCCAATAAGAGTTCACAATAAGCACTTAATTTTTCTGGTCCATGTTATTTTACATGGACCTAATTTGAGTATCTATAAAATCAAGTTATTACATAAGTTTTTACATTATCTGACTAATTAAATATTTGATTGAAGGAAGTGAAGTATTTAAACTCTCATGCCACATCAGTGGACTGAGCTATCATCATCTTCATCATCTGTAAATAATACCTGAACAACAGATAGATACAACCAATTAGTAATAAATGTATATTAGAAAATAGTGAAGTAGTAGAAGAAGAACAATATGCAACAGCTGCAAATAATCTACATCGCCTACACTAATCATCAAAGTAACAAGTTGAGAAAATAAGGTTTAACTTCTCTAATCTTTTATCAGTGTGCAACTCACTTACGCATACTGTTGTTATGGTGCAAACGATGAATGTATTTTTCATATTTCCGACATAAGGTATTAATTAAGATTCCAGAACTAAACACATGAATCTTACCTGATTTGTTCAAATATTATGTCACATATGATTTCTTTAAAGCCTTTTAGGAGGAACTCAATTTGCAATGAGTGTGGGGGTAGTTAACATGAAAAAACCAGGAAAAACAATTAATTTTTCGAATTACATGAAACTATCAGTTTTTCAAAACCCCTTACCTTAGACAGCAATATCAAGAAAATTTCTTCATTGACAACAATACCAAGAAAATTTCTTCATAGACAACAATATCAAGAAAATTTCTTCATTGACAACAATATCAAGAAAATTTCTTCATAGACAACAATATCAAGAAATTTTCTTCATAGACAACAATATCAAGAAAATTTCTTCATAGTCATAGACTCATATATGCAGAATAATCTGATAAATCATAAAAATAAATAATCTAATGCTGGATTTTGCAGCTTAAGGTTCATTAAGAAGTCACATCCATATGCAGTTACAAAAATATCTATCTGTAACACATAAGCTACAAACAACCTCATATTCCAATAGAAAACCAGTGAGTTAAAATGGCTTGACCTGTTATTCTACATCATTCCCACTATCCCTTATTCACAATTACAAAATGTATGGTTTTCTTTTCACTCAGGCTCTACAACAGCACAAGGCGAATATAGCATTCAAACTCCAGACACAAGGATTTGGTTTCTCGATTTCTTTGATTTATCTGTTTTTTTTTAGGTAAACTTGCATGCAACAACGAAAATGAACACATTGTTTACAACAGAAATTTCACTGAGCAACAAAGAACAACTTCACAATCAGAACTCAAGTAATTGGGCATTAATGAATCAGAAAATATATATGATCAAGGAAAAAATCAGAACTCTGCATCAATGAATCAGAAAACATATTTGATCAAGGAAAAAAACATTGAGCTTACATGTTCAGCATAGATTTGGAGTGATCCAGATTGGCCAGTGTGAATTCCGGGGATAACATGGAAGCTCTTCAATGCTCCCATCAGCCAAGTTATAAATACCAACATCATGATCCACCCCAACATTCTCATAATTCGACCCAGAATAATCATTCGTAAAATAAATCCTATTTCCTTTACACCCTGCATAATCTGTTTGTAGCAGCACCAACGACGAATTCTCCCCCAAAAACAACACCTTGTCATCCAAACTCCCAATGTTCTCCCATTTTTCAGCACTCCAATCAAACCTATATACTTGAAATTTCACAGTTTTGCACACTTCTAAGTAATACTCAATGTCAATCTCAAAGTCTAAGTGTCTCGAAACCAACAGCAAATCACCCATTGCATCGACTAAATACTTCATATCACCATCAATATGTTGATCCACATGGATAATCTTCACCACAGGTAAGTCGCTATTATTCACATCAATGATTGCAATTGACCCAGATTTATTAACAGCATAAAACGCACCTTCAAAGTAAATCACATCCTCGCTATATGATCGAGCTTCATCAATAAATCTCCACGAATCATATCCATTTTTACAGTAAGCCAGATTTTCATGCCGATTAAGAATCGCAAGAGCGAAGAAACCGGAGTTGTTGTATGGACTGTGGGAGAGAATAACCTTTTTGATAAAAGAGTCGCGCATTTCCTTCAAATTACAAAAATACAAATCATTTTCCGGAGATCGGATTGTGTATTCCCTTCCTATACTGTAGAAATCGAAATTGGTCACGTTTGGGAAGGATGAAAGGGGCGGAAGAGTGATTTTGTCGCGGGTGAGGGGATTAATTAGGAAAACGGTGGGGGATTCGTCGATGAGAATTAGCCAGCCGAGCGACGAGCCGGCGCGGCGGCGGCTGTGAGAGGCCTCAGGGAGGATGAGGCGGCAGAAACTGTTGGTCAGGGGATTGAAGAAACAGCGCCGATTGGAGGAGCGGCTTGAGGGGAGCATGAGCCATGGGAATTCGCGTGGGAGGAATGGCGGGGATATAGGAGCCGCGGCGCGCCATTTTTGACAGACGGCGCGGAATCGAACGTAATCGGCGAGGGTTGGGAGCTTAGTAGCGGTGGTTTGGAGGAGTTCCGGGGGAAGCTCCGACCAGTCAACGCTGATGAATTCGGCCATTACCAATCGGCGATTGCAGAACTGATAGAAGCGAGACAGTGAGAGGGCCAATAATTTCTTCGTTTTATTTTCAAATGTGGATTGCTTTTTTTTTTTTTTTTTTGGTTTTATACTTAATTTATTGAAAAAATTATAACAACTCATCTCTATTTTGAGCAATATTGTTTATTTGTTTTCTCAAATGAAATATTTTCCCCTTAAACAAAATAAATACTACACAATCAGGTTTACAGATTAATATCTAACTATTTTATAACAAAATGGACAGGAATTTTTATGCACCCTCTTTTGATACCAGTTATTAAATGGAGCTTAATTTACTAATTTACACAATGCAGATTGCATTTGAGTGAAGAATTTAAGTACCAACCTTTTTAATTGATTTCACAATAGCTACAATTTAAATCAATTAAATTACTTACAAATGAAAGAGTCAAAGTTTTCTTTAGAGTTTACTTAGGTTAAGACCATCTCCAACCCTTGGACTCAAAACATGATTTTGCCACCAAGTTTGCCACCATTTCCAAACTCAATTTGGAATATTCTCTTGCAATATTCTAATTTTTTATTTTGTCGAATTTTCTAATTTATCAAATATTTGTTTCTTAAGTTAATAAAAAAATTAACTTTATCGATTATAAAATAAATATTTATAAAAGAAAATATTATTAAAAATATCAACATTATATTATAAAATTCATCACAAATATATATTAATACTAAAGAAAATTATGTTTAAGCAGACTATTTAAACAATTGATGCCTATGTAACAAATACTTGATACTATAAATATACATGTAATTAAAACATAAAAAGAAATAAATAATTCTAAATTAAATAATAATAAAAGGTAAAAAGTACATTTGAGTTGTGAATAGTAAGTGACAAATTTGCCACTAGATTTGCTATGCATTAGAGATGACATTTTCAGTATATTTCAATAATATATAGGATAAAGGTGCAAATATATCATTAACGTTTACGGATAGGTGCAAATACACCTTTAACCTTTTTTTTAGGAGCAAATACACCTTTAATGTTTAACTTGTGGTGCAAATATATCCCAAATGTTTATATTTTGTTGCAGTTTTTTTAATTAAATAAGAAATTATTTATTTGTATTGCAAAATGCATTTTTAATCCTAAATAATTTACAAATAAAATTTATCTTGATAAGGAGTTATATTTATTTTTACTTAAATTATGTTTTTTCACTTGCGTAAATATTATGTTTATTTGGTGTAAACATACATTTTTTACTTCAATTTTATATTTAAGTAAAAAATTATGTTTACTAAAATTATGTTTTAGTACCGCGTAAATATTATGTTTACTAAGTAAAAAAATTGTGTTTACTAATTTACAAGAAAATGTACCTTTTTAAAGTAAATATTGTCAAATTTAAGTAAATAATTGTATGTTTTTTTATTAATCTTTATTACGTCAAATTAATACACTCAAGTTTGTTGAGTAATTATTTATTTTTACTTACATAAATATTATTTGGTATATTTTTATGTATATATACATTTCTAATTCTTTAAATTATATTTAAATTATAGTCATTAGTGCAAAAATACACTCACTTTATAATATTATATGAAATATTCGTTAATCATTTGTATTGAAATATTATAAATTGATTTTATTTTTTATTAAAAAATTCACTTTGGAAAGAGATTTGGATCTACATTTTATAATAATGTCAAGAAAGGTTTACCTCAAAAAAAAAATGCTTTTTTAAGTTTTAAATAGTATAGAAATAAAAACAAATGATATCATACATGAAATGCAAACATAATATTTTATTTGAAATCTAAAAAAAAATCCTTGGTAATCATATGTATTAAAATATTACATATGAGATCAATCAATAAGTGTAGAATAAAGTACAAAAAACCATCATTTAAGTAAAAATAAATATAACTCCTTATCAAGATAAACTTTATTTTGTAAATTATTTAGGATTAAAAATGCTTTTTGCAATACAAATAAATAATTTTTTATTTAATAAAAAAATTGTAAAAAGGATGTAAAAATAAAAGAAAGTGTTTGATAAAATTGCATCAAAATATAAACATTAGGAATATATTTGCACCACAAGTTAAACATTAAGGGTATATTTACTCCTAAAAAAAGGCTAAGGGTGTATTTGCACCTCTTCACAACGTTAATGGTATATTTACACATTTGCCCTAATATATATACTAAAGGAAAAAAAAAAAAAGAATATGTGTCATTCACTTATTTACTTAGCAAAATTAAGATAATTGATGTGTGTATTCAAGTACAAATCAACAAAGAAAATGAATATTTGAGATAAGTGTTGCAGACAATAATAATTGTTGTATAAAGTTTGATAAATTATAAATTGGCGTATAGAGGAAGTTGTGAAAATGTTTATGTGGAAAATAATGCATATTTCTACAAATTAATCGAAATGAATGTTCAATTTGATCCAATAATGATATAGCATATTCGACGAATAGGAGATTATAAAACTTATGTTACATATCTCGATCCTGAAATTCAAAATGATGTTGGCAAATGAAGGAAAAAGTACTTGCTAAAGTTAAAATGCTAAGGATTTTCAATCATATTAGATCATTCTTCAAATGTTAGTTACAAGGAGTCTATATCTATTATCATAAGATGTTTGGATGATTCAGAAAGTTTAGTTAAAGTAGATTAGGGGTGTTTGGCTAAG
Organism: Scutellaria baicalensis; assembly: GCA_005771605.1. Classification (NCBI taxonomy): domain Eukaryota; kingdom Viridiplantae; phylum Streptophyta; class Magnoliopsida; order Lamiales; family Lamiaceae; genus Scutellaria; species Scutellaria baicalensis. Next base: position 28,518,473 of record CM016725.1, on the reverse strand, counting down.
CTTATTTTTAGAGATTATAAGCTATCATATCTTATAAGATGTTTTTGGAGCTTATAAGATGTTTAATTTAAGTTTAATATAAGTTGTTGAAGAAGTGTTTGAGTAAATAAGATGGTGGAGTTTATAAATTGTTAGTAATGACATTTGTGTAATTTCAATGATTAAATTTGAAGGTATTTTGAAAAATAAGCTCTTATTTTAGAAATAAGTTGGGATTTCCCAACTTTAAAAAAAGAGCTTATAAGTTCCTTACATCTTGAGGGTGTTTGGCTAAGCTTATAAGATCCTTAAAAGAGCTTATAAGATCTTAAGTGCTTATAAGTTCCTCAAAAATGTTTGACTAATTTTAAAAAATAAGGTCTTATTGATATTTTCATCCTTGCATCCCACATATTACCAATCTCTTTCTCTCTCCATGAATGAGATTGTTGACAACCTCTTCCACATTTTAATATATAATATTGAGTATAATATTTAAAAATATGTTATAAAATTATTGATGGCGGACCGGTGCTCTAAGGTATAGAAAACTTTATACGGTCTAAAGCAAGTTGAGCGAGCATGGTTTAGCAGTACTGAAGTGTACTTCAGTAATGAAGTATTCCAAAATGTCTAAATCAACACACTTTATTCACCAAGATGAGCAGCATAAAATGGGGCAAATGTTGATCAAACTCATTTCAAGCAATTGATGGCTACTACAACTCATCCATACATCATATTCAGTGTGAGTCTCATTAGTATGTACACATCAAACCTACTAAACTTCATTTAAAAAAATATTTTTAAGATATTTAAAATGGACTGTTAACTATGAGATTTTGTACAAGGTATGGGATTATCTCATGGTTGCACTACTATTTTGTGTGACAATAGCTCAATCAATTTGAAGAAATCCAATGGAGCAAGTGGTTGATTTGATGACAAAGCCTTAGAGTTAGAAGCATTTCAAAGCTCAAAAGATTATGAGAATTTGTGAAGCTACAATATAACTAATTGCATCATGCAGTCAGTTTAAGGAAGGTATAGTGAAGGAGTCAAAGTCTTATTTCTAGAGTTTACTTAGTCAATTTTTTGTGTTGCTTAAGTTCTAGTATTTTGGATATTGTTGTTAATCAAATTCAAGTCTTCTATCTCAATTTGTTGCAATACTATTAGTTTTGTAACTCAAATGATATTTCACCTTTATAAGATGTAGATTATGATGATCAGAGTTCGAACCTTGTAGCTCAAGTAATATTCCACATTTATAAGGTGTAGATTATGATGAACATGTAACGAACTCAGGTCATGTAAGTTTTCTAGTTATTAATATATCTCTCATTTCCACTCCATCTAACTATTTAAAAAAAATAAATCTCAATTTGTTGAATTAATGATTGTTTCATTCAAATGTTTACAACAAAAGTTTACTTTCAAGAACATAATTTCTTGCTACTTATAAGCAATGCCAAAATTAAAGACAAACATGAACACTAACATAAATAAAATAAGAGCTAAACTTGTGTACCCCAACCCGAATTCTAAGACATTTGTAACTAATACAATTAATACCTTAACATGTAATAAGTAAAACCTTAACTCCTTCACTAAAGCATACATTTCAATCATACAAGTAATACCTCTTATGAATATGCAACTTCAAATATACAACATTAATACGTTACGAATATATAATTAATATCAAACTAATAATATCTCTGGGGGACATAAGTTTTTGTCATAAAATAAACCCCTTTTAATGCCAAAATAAATTCACTGTATTATCAAAAGAAGTCATTGTTATTAAATAAGAAGAAACCAGGACTTCCAACCACTGCTTTAGAGTGCCACCCAACCGAAATTACATGAAATTCTATAAACAGCAGACTTTAGTGTACATCAAATTAAATATCAAATGACAAAAAATACATGGATTCAAAATTAAATGACAATTACCTTGGCTTAAAGAGTTATTCTGAAATTTAGATGAAGGTATATGTTTAGCCGCAAGTTAACTCACTCATCCATGTTGTTCACAATTCCATCAGGCTGCACATCGTAGCTTGGAAGATTCTCCACAACCTTATCAGTGCTCGGAGTATTGTCTGCAACACGTAAATCGGGATAGTTGCGATAGTTCAAAGAGTGCAACCAGAGGGCCACGGCTCCATCCTTATGCTCACTTGAAGCTATGTGAGAGTAAATGTACTTCATTTTGAAGTCCTCTGCCTCCTCTGCATAATCTTTCATAGACAGTTCCTCATGGGTGTCTTTCCATTTCTTGTTATACGATGAAAAGAAGCATTCGTCTAAATACAATCCAACTTCTGGAGCCATGGGGACAGTGATGTTCACATTTCTGAAATTCAAGAACAAACATCAGTAACAAAAAAATAATGGGGTCGACTATATGGACCATATCTAATCATCATTTTCAGAATATGGGACTGAATGAAAGCAATACTTACTGATGAAAAGCTTTCTCGATCAATGATTCAGGGCTGCAATTCCTAATGATTGCAACAGCAAGACCAATCATTTTGCGTATTTGATGAAGCATGAAGCTCTGCCCCACGACCTCACACTTGACAAAGGCAATTCCATCAACATTAACTATGGTGTTAGCATTGAACGACAGAATGTACCGTTTAGCAGCAGGGTCCTCGGCTTTGGTTCTGGTAGTGAAATTGTGAAAATTGTGTGTCCCTTCATAATACTTGAGAATCCTATTAAACCTTTCCTTCACCTCCTCTCCATAAGAGAACTCACTCTTATTCTCGGATTTGGCAAAGTGGTCATCCGTGTTTTCACATTCCAATTTATCTTCCTTTGTCTCCCCAGTGTTTTCAACTCCAGTTTCCAATAGCTTCTTGGTTTCACTACTTACATTGTTACAATCAGCATCACCATCCCCTTCCGCAGAACAACTTACTACAACCTTAGTATCTGCTACAACAGTTTCATTGCTCAATGAAATCGCTTTATCATCTTCCATTTTCTCATTTTGGGAAGCTTCAAAATTCTCACTTTCAATACTCGTTTTTTTTACAGTATCATCGTTTCTAATTTCATTGTCAACAGAAGAATTCTCTACAACTTTACGTTCCTCCAAAGCACCTCCATTGTTGTCTGAACCAATCTCAACAACATCACTCACAGACTTGGACTCAAAACTAGGCCTCCCCATGACCCCAAAAACCTTCCTCCCTCTCTCCGAACACTCAACACACTTAACGAGCACATTCCCCGACCCTGCGCTAGCCAAAACACTCTCCCTATCACGATGACACGATGGATCAAGCGCGAAAACAGGGATTAAATAAACATACCTCCGCCGATCGCAGAACTTCTTCGCATTAAACGACGGCGTAGCCCGCTTGAACCCGAATATCCGAATCTGCGACGTCAAGTTGGAGTTCAACCGCTCAACAAAGCCCGGCGGATCGACGTAGAACTTGCCGGAAACCACTTGGCCGACGGCGCTAACACCCTTATCTGTGCGAGCGGACCGGGCCCAATCGAACCGCTTAGGCATACCTCGGTCCGATTCAGGGACAGCGCCGGATTGATATAGGGCTTCCTCAAGGTCACCTTCAATGGTTTTGGCGCCGGGGTTTTTCTGCATTCCCTGGTAGCCCACGCCGCAATAAGCGAAGAATATGGCGATTTTGCGGCGTTTGTACCGGGGATTTCGGGGAACTGTTGGGGCATTCTCGACATTTTCTTCATCATCGGAAGTGGTGGTGGTGGTGGACATTTTTTGCCTTTTGGGTTCAGGTAATTCTTCTTGCACTTGTGGCGATAGAATTTCAGCCATTTTTGTTGATGAGATCGAGTGTGAAAGGTCGTGCTCTCTGTACCCTCGTAAAACCCTAGAATCAGAGTCCTCGGCCTTGTGCTTTAGATGATTGTACGTTGTGCTTGTGTTGATTTTTTCTTTATTTCTTATTCTCACTGTGCTTTTGCAACGTAAAACACAGTAGTTGTTGTGAAGGCTATTTTTTCCTGCTTCCCTTTTTTTTTTCTTTTTTATACTGGATATATCTATTTTTTTTATCTAATTATAAAATACTCCCTCAGTCCCTTGCTATCTTTACCTACTTTCCATTTTTATTTGTCTCATCTTATTTTGTCAACTCAAAAATGGCAAAGAAAAATTTACTCCCTTACCCCTCCATTTCTTTCATTTTACTTATTTTGCACTCAAAAAACACACATTAATTACAAAATTGCCACTAAAAAACATTAAAATAACACATCACATCAAAGTCAACAGTTTTTTCTTAAGATCCGTGCCGGTCAACTTAGACAAAATTAGCCGGAATGGAGGGAGTAATTATCACCTGATACAACATCTCTATTTTCATAGTTTTAGAGTCCGTTAGTGTCGGACATAATTTAGAATAATGATATTTTATCTACTTTAAAAAATAATTTAGCATAATAATATTTTATCTATTTTTATCTTAATTTTAAATGATGATATTTTATATATTTTTATCTTTAATTTTAAATGATGATATTTTATATTATTATATACTTTTATCTAATGTTTATTTTAATGGAATAAATAACACCGTAATCCTTCTGAACGGGAATAAAAAACAAAGATTTAGATAATACCTTGAATAATTATCTGGACCGTCTCCCTAGGAAAGCTTAACCAAAACTTGGAATGACATTAGAAAATTACAATTTTATCCCTAATAAACATTTAAACATTCAAGTTTGTAATATCAAAAGGGATAATTAAGTAATATCACTCTTATTTTAACAGCTATATATTAGATGGTATATACTGGATAAAGTTAATTAATATGCTTAACAAAATATTATATATTAAAGTAAACATTGAAAATGAATAACAATGTATATCTTATTTGTATCCTAAATAATTTAATCTATCTTTATTTGTTAAAGTAAACAGACTCTTATAAGATAAAAGATGTATGAGCTTTTTATTGCACTTAGAACACACCATAGCTAGAGCATAAATCAAATGAGAGACACTTATATTTCCCAAGGATCATATCCTAGATTCGTAGTCCCAACTCGCTTCAAGACCATTCTATATTTATTTTCCCTATATTTTCTCCCTGCCCACCTCCTCCGTTCTTCATTTTCTTTTCTTTTCTTTTTTTCATCTTTTTCAAAGTATTTTGATCTCTTTCTCCAAAAACTCATCTTAATTACATGTTATTTAACTTCTATATCATTTTTAAATGTTTTCATTTCACTGTATAAAGTATAAGAATTTTATAGATTACAATATTTACAACTGACACGTCATCAAATCTCGCCGGAGCTCTTCAAGTGCATTTCAAATTAGCACTTCACCATATGAACTTAAAAAAAAATTCAATTCATTTTATAAAGTACGTGAATTTTGCATGTTACAATATTTTTGATTGTCATGTCATAAAATCTCATCAAAAACAACTCACATATCTTCATTTAATTTTTAGAGGGGTTATTTACATTTTGGCGACAATCTTTGACGACTTGAAAGTCGTCATTTTCTTGAATTTCATCTATCATTTCAATAAAGTAAATCATAATCTATATCTATATATATATATATCTATACTATAATAAAAGCAAGCAAGTTGGCCAAAATTTCTGATTTGCCATTTTCCCACCCAAATTGCATCCTATTTTCTGATCATTAAAATAATTGGTTTAAGGAAAAAAAAGCATTCATGTTTGGTGAATCCATTGAGAAAAAAACATCTGTATTTGTTACATAATGATTTGTTTGTAAGTGTAAAAATCTGATTGGCACTTTTTGTAGGGTGGGCTAGCAGCCGCCTAATTGCTGGCCCCACCTCCACGTTGGCCAATTGAATTTGTTGGTTAATTAGCTGCAATAATTTATTGCATGGACAGAATATGTGTTGGCCAATATGCTTTTAAATAAGTCCTGTTTTTTTATTTTTTGTTTGCATGTAATGATTGTTTGCTTCTCTAGAATATGAAGAATCACACAATCACGTTATTTGAGGTGCTCACCTCTTCTTTGATCAATCGGATGTTTAACCATGTTCTTAAGCAAAGAGATTTGTTCACTACATAATCCTGTCAACTAATCAAAACACAGTTTAATGAGAGGTAGGGTATAATTGTCCTCTTGGTCTACAAACATGCATAGCTGTGATGATCAAGTATCTTCTAATATATGTATGAAGCATTAAAAAAAATGAAAAATGGTTGTTTGTATTCCTCAGGAGCTATATAAGGATTTGTGGTTGGGCTGGAGGAGCTTATGCTCAAAACATTTGAATTCAGCTTCTTCATTTACCTCTGTTTTTTAGCAAACAAATTCTGCTAGCACAGGTTTAGTTGGTGTTCATGTTTGTTTTTCTTTTGCATTTGATTTGAAACAGATGGCTGATCCCTTTTGGTTGCTTGAACAGGATGGCACCTTGCTTCACTTTTTTGAGGGATGTTGGACCATCAAAAACTCAATGGGCTGTGAAAATGAGGCTGGTTCGCTGCTATCGTGTACCTGCATATGGCAATGCTATGAGATTCCGAAGCACAGAATGTGTGTTCCATGATGCAGAGGTAATGTTTTTCTAAATATGTGTAACAATCAAGCTATGCAGTGTACAATGTGGAAGGTATTTAAAATTCATGAAATTAGCTATAGCATGACTGTTTTATTTGTTCTACAGGGGCAGAGGATTCATGCTACCATCAAGACTGACTTGCTTCCTCAGCTGAAGGTGGAATTCAGTGAAGGAAAGTTGTATGCTGTGAAGAATTTTGTTGTGACAAACAACAGAATGCGTTTCAAGATAACTAACCATCGTTACATGTTGATTTTTATTAATAGCACCAGGGTGTGTGAGTTGTGTGATTCAACCTTCCCTCAAAGTATTTTCCAGTTCAGGAATTTCAGTGATGTATCAAGAGTTGGCCATGTTGATGAATCTGAAATGATTGGTACAGTTTTAGGGTCCAGCTTCATATGAAGCATAGATAATTATGTTGTTTTAGTTTTTTGTCTGCATATGTAATTTTTCTTATTTGATACTTTGTTTTTTGGGCAGATGTTATTGGTCGTGTTGTGAGCTTGAACTCACCACGTGCTCGCAGCAACAGTGAGCAGGTTACTAAGTGGATGCAGGTTATTTTGGAAGACCATAGGTGTGTTCATGTGTTTTATTTTACTGTTTATGTTTCTGTGTTGGTAAGCAGATTCTGATTGGATTTAATTTCTTCCAGTCACAATCGGTTGAGCTGTACTTTGTGGGAGGACTATGTTGATGTGATGATGGAGAGGGTGAGGCAGGGTGGAGAGGCTCCTATTATGATCCTCCAGTTTTGTAGATGTAAGGTTTATAAAGGTATGATGAATTATTATTGTTTTCTTGGGCATGTCCAGTTATGTTGTGATTTGTTGTCATTTTATTTGAGTTGTGTTTTGTTTTCTGCTCTTGATGTAGATGTTGTGAGTGTTTCTACCACTTATAATGCCACTAAGCTGATATTGGATGGGGATTTGGTGGAGATAACTGCATATAGAAATGGGTAATGTTTAGGTGCATTTCTGAATGTTTATTTTGTGAACTTTTAAGTTCAGGTTAACTGACTACTTGCAAGTTTATTTTGTGTTCTGGATTTTAAAGGTTTGATGATAATGGTGTGGGTGAAGCTGTTGGTCTACCTGCTTTGGATGCACTAGGTATGGAAAATGATGATCTGCTGAATGGGAATTTTGTCTTACGTACAATTGAAGAGATTAAGACATTAGCTGAGGTAGATATATTTTTATGTATACTGTTTACTATTCTTCCTTATTTTGTTTTAATCTGTTATGTATGGTTTTGATCTTCAGTTGCTTGATTTACATGTAATATGTTTTATTATTATTGTTAGGTTGGTACATTTTGGATTATTGCTAAAATACTATGTGTTGAGACGGTTGGGGATTGGTGGTATCTATCGTGCCGAAGGTGTTATAGGAAGATGACTAAAGTTAACCAGTCCTTTTACTGTGTTAACTGTGACAAGTTTGATGCAAACAACATACCAAGATAGTGTTCTTTATGTTAAGATCTTTATATGTGTATACCTATATGAATGTAATATGCATTTGTTTTCACATACCTGCTAATTTTCTATTTTTTTCAGATATAAGCTTCAGGTTTTGGTTCAGGATTATACTAACAATGCTTCTTTAATCCTATGGGACCAACACTGTGTTGAGCTAATTGGAAAAACTGCATCTGAGCTACGGACAGAGAAGGCACATGTAAGAGTGTGATTTTTAGTTTTTAGTGTAGACTGAGTTCTTCATTAATCATTAATATATGTTATTGACATGTTGGTTTGTTTTGACAGCTTTTGGAGAGTGACATACTCCCTATTGATATAAATGACAACCTAATTGATAGAGAACTTTATTTCAAGGTTCAAGTTACTCCAGATCAGTTAAGAAACTTTAGTGGTGCTTATAGTGTGAAGAAGATTAGCTTGAACATGCCTCAAATTAATGCTGAAGTGTTTGCTAATCAAGTAATAGACCTACTCTTTTATTTTCTTAGTGAATAATGGTTTTGTGTTGTTAATGAATAGTTGGTTATCTCATATTATTTGTCATCAATTGAAGGCTGTAGATTTGAATTTGAATGTGGTCAATAATGAACCTATTGGTGATGTGGATCAGGTAATTCATATAGTCTATCATTTTGTTTATAGGATGTAGCTTTCTATTTGATGTCTATTTTTGTTTTCTTTCTTTGATTAAGAGAGATTACTTACTTAATGTTTGCTTGATTATGGAATTTTGGAGGTTGGCAATCTGGATAAGGGCAACATTGAGGCACTTGGTAGTGAGAATCAGGTAATTGGTGTAATTTATTGAATGCTGGGTAGGATTTAGTAGTTTTATTATTGTGATTTAGTGTTGATTATTATTGTCTTATGTAATTGGTTTTTGTTTGAAGGTTGACAGTTTGGTTGGGGGCAGCAATGAACTAAATGGTGTTGTGGATCAGGTAGTTTGTGTTATTTATTGATTGCTTAGTATGATTTAATTGTTATTTATTGTTGGTGTTGAGTATTGTTGTTTGATTTAATTGATATGTCTTTGAAGATTGGCAATTTGGGTGAGGGCAGCAATGAGTTGACTGTTGTGGATCAGGTGGCTTTCTTATTTCTTTATTTGGTTAGTTGGATATATTTTTCTGTAGGTGTTTGTAATTATTGTTTTCTAATTTATGTGTTTGTTTGTTTGTTTTATTTCAGATTTTGAATTTTGAAGAAGACTACAATGCATTGTGTAATAGCTTAGATAAGGTACATTCATTAGTAGAGGGTTATGTTATAAGGTTATGGTCTTGATCATTGGTTTGATTAGTTCATTTTCTTGCATGTTAATTGTCTTGAAGGTTGAAGATTTGGATGAAGGTTTTAGCACACCAAAGGACAGTAAGATTGATGTTGGCTTTGAAGGTGATTACATGGGGAGAAGTATTAAAAGGAAACTTTTTCATGGGAGCCCTGTTGATGCTGAGGAGCAGAAAGAGACTGTTATCAAGTTGGAGAGAGATTGAAGTGGTTTTCATCTGTTTTGTTTAGGGGTTTATTTTGATTGTATGTGTTTTGATAATAATGCACCCTAGACTTTGTTATTCTGTTTTGTTTTATCATTTAGTTGGTTTTAGGGAGTCATCTAAATTTTCAAATGAATCTTGTTAGGTTCTAGGTTCTGGGTGATTTCCTTTTAACTGTTATGAAGAAGAAGTGTTTTTGTTTTTGTACTTTGGTTATTATGAAATGGTTAATGTTCAGGAAGATTCCCTTCTGTTTTATTTTATTTTTTCATTTAAAACTGAAGTGTTTATTAAACACATTTTTAGTGAGAATGTCCTAAATTCATATGAAGATACATAACCAAACAAACATGCTTTGATAATTTTGAACTAGATGCATTTACTTTCCATGCATTTCAGAAGCAATTACATGTTGTAGATAGCTTTAGTCTTGATATTTTTGTCCTTCTAATTTCATGCATGGATGTCTAAACTCAATGCAAACTTATTAATGTAATTGTTGTGGAGGTGGTATGTGAGATGACTTACTTAATTCTGAGGTGCCTGGATCCTTTTTGGTGAATTGTTTCCAATGCAGCATCTGCTGTTGTATTTTCTGAGGATTTGCAAAAAAAATTGAAGGCAAAGACAATGCAGATGTGTCAGGAGTTGAGAGGAAGTGTATAGTTTTACTTGGGATGTGTAATTTCCTATTTTACTGAACATATATGGATATGAATGCAATAATACCTCATCTTACCTATGTGTATTCTGAAGTGTTAGTTTGATGCATCTTTCATTGGAGTACCTGAGAATCCTGAACAAGAAAACAAGTCACAATGAAATATGTATGAAGAGATTACCTTAGTTCTCATGTAATCTTTTGAATTAAACTGAAAGCAGTTGAGACATTTATGTGTTGCTGATTATTTTTGAATATTATTTGCTCATGAGGAAATAAAATTTAGTGTTCAGGAGTTTATCAAGGTTTTGACATGAATTGTAATCAAATAAAATATTTTTTAGTGGACAGCAATGATAATAGTAGACTTTACAGCTTCTTTCTGCATTGAAATGATAAATACAAATAACAGATTTGGTTTACCAAGAAACATGTGCATTATTTGCTATTATTTAATTAGAACTCTCACACATTTCTAAATATACAATGATTGTGTCTATATGCATTCTCTATTAGATGTATTAAACATTTTACACTGATTTTTTGTTTCTATTCTCTATCAATCTCACTCCAAAGGCAGAGGCAAGGTGTATTATGTTTATCACTAGAGGGTTTGGTAAATAATGAAGGCATATGAGGAAGCTTACAAAGTCTGTTGTGATCAACAAGAAGTGTAGGAGGGAGGTCCATCTTGATCAAGGTTTGTAATTTCTACCATTTGGTAGAGAAGGTGGCTCATCTTTTCTTATTTCCATGTTTCCTAAGAATCATGGATCTGTATAAGCTCCTGAGAGAAATGTAATGCATAAGGAATTAAAATATGAATGTTTCTACTGAATGGTAAGCTTTATGTTTGTTTTTGACTAATGTTACATGTTTGCAGCAGTAATCATGATAGGCAATGGATGTACATATTCTAGGTTTATTGAAATAATTATGGAAGGTTTCAATTATAGAAGGTTTCAAGTACTTATCTGTTTTCTTCTTCCAGACAACATAGTACATCTACTTTCATGTTTTATTGAGATTTCCTGAGCAAAGGTATTGCTCATTAGGTGCATTGACATGGAGTATGTCATTCATAGTTGAACAGTGAAACCTGTATTAAAAAACAAAGTTTAGATGCCTGCAGATTGAAGATCAGGAAACAACACAATGTTTCATAACTGAAGATGGAATGACCATTATAAATCATAGAAATGAAGTCAAAAACAGCACAATATTAGGTAGGCACGAATATATTAAATCTAATACCCTAAGCAGTAAGCAAAGTGTAAGATGTTATAATAAGTAAGATGAAAGATGTATGAAAAGATTATCTTATTTCTCATATAATCCTTTGAATTTGGTTGAGAGCAGTTGAGAGTTTTATGTGTTGCTCTGATTATTTTTGGGTATTATTTGCTTTAGTGTATAAATAAAAGTTAGTGTTCAGGAGTTTATCAAGTTTACCATATGAATTTTAATCAAATAAATATTTTTTGATTAGAGATGGAATAAATATAATAGATTGTAGAAAAACAGCACAATGTTGGATGGACACAAATATATGGAATCTATTACATATATTAGTCAATTCTCACCAAATCTGTATAGTATCAGTGAAATCTATAAAAACATCATCTAAGCTGCATTCAAAATTATATCGAATCTAATCGAACAACGACAATTATGGTAAATTGATAAATTGATCATTAAAAAATTATGAAAACTATGCAATATCAGTTAATTCATGGAAATGTAAAATATTGTTAGATCATTCAAACTTAAAAATTAATGTAGAAGAGATTGCATGTACTATTTGACTATAATCACTCTTATAGATTAATTAAAACTATATGAAAATGAAGAGATAAGAAGCATTCAAGTAAATTTTGTCTAAAAAAAATGATGCATAGACTAAGACTAGAAGGTTTGAAGTACTTATCTTTTTTCTTCAATAGGCTAGAAGGTCTGCCATTGGCAATTGAAGACCGGAACCTGGATTAGAAAATAAAGTCCAATTGCCTCCAGGTTATAGAAGTTCAGGTAGGGTCACTGACATGTAGCTGTAAGAATACAATTGTATGATATCCTACACGTGGGTAACAACCATAATTTATTAGATGAGGAGGCAGAATCTAATATGAGTAGGGAATACAAATGAATAACAGGTATAGTGTACTGATTTTGCAGAAATAATGTATAGGTGATGAGTTTATTTGTAGGCTATACATCAGTGGCAGGTACAAGTAATTGGACTGTTTTTGCTAGATAACTAGAACGAGAAAATTATGCAATACTCTGAGATGTTATATTATGGACACATTAAAACCTTCCAATACATGAAATTGTGCTACATTTTATTCACAGATTGTGGCAAACAAGCTCATTCAAGGGGTAACTACTGTGAGTCATAATTAAAGATCGAATTTGTAGTTTGATAAATATGCTTTATAAGGCAGAGAGCACAATGTTTCATATGTACATATATATGAATTCTAATACCTTAATTAGTGGTCAAAAAGTAAGATTGTACTAGCAGAAAATATTTCCCATGAAAAATAAAATGAAAATGAAGCATTCAAGTAAATTTTGTCTAAAACTATATGAAAATGAAGAGAGAAGAAACATTCAAGTGAATTTTGTCTAAAAAAAAATGATGCATGGACTAAGACTAGAAGGTTTGAAGTTCTTATCTTTTTTCTTCAATAGGCTAGAAGGTGTGCCATTGGCAATTGAAGACCGGAACCTGGATTAGAAAATAAAGTCCAATTGCCTCCATGTTATAGAAGTTCAGGTATGAGTGATTTTGCAGAAATAATGTATAGGTGATGAGTTTATTTGTAGGCTATACATCAGTGGCAGATACAAGTAATTGGACTGTTTTTGCTAGATAACTAGAACGAGAAAATTATGCAATACTCTGAGATGTTATGTTATGGACACATTAAAACCTTTCAATACATGAAATTGTGCTACATTTTATTCACAGATTGTGGCAAACAAGCTCATTCAAGGGGTAACTACTGTGAGTCATAATTAAAGATCGAATTTGTAGTTTGATAAATATGCTTTATAAGGCAGAGAGCACAATGTTTCATATGTACAGATATATGAATTCTAATACCTTAATTAGTGGTCAAAAAGTAAGATTGTACTAGCAGAAAATATTTCCCATGAAAAATAAAATGAAAATGAAGCATTCAAGTAAATTTTGTCTAAAACTATATGAAAATGAAGAGAGAAGAAACATTCAAGTAAATTTTGTCTAAAAAAAATGATGCATGGACTAAGACTAGAAGGTTTTAAGTACTTATCTTTTTTCTTCAATAGGCTAGAAGGTGTGCCATTGGCAATTGAACACCGGAACCTGGATTAGAAAACAAAGTCCAATTACCTCCATGTTATAGAAGTTCAGGTAGGGTCACTGACATGGAGCTGTAAGAATACAATTGTATGATATCCTACACTATGGTAACAATCATAATTTATTAGATGAGGAGACAAAATCTGATATGATTAGGGAATACAAATGAGTAACAGGTATAGTGTACTGATTTTGCAGAAATAATGGATAGGTGATGAGTTTATTTGTAGGCTACACATCAGTAGTAGATACAAGTAATTGTACTGTTTTTGCTAGATAACTAGAACGAGAAAATTATGCAATACTCTGAGATGTTATGTTATGAACACATTAAAACCTTTCAATACAGGAAATTGTGCTACATTTTATTTACAGATTGTGGCAAACAAGCTCATTCAAGACTGTGATTCATAATTAAAGATTGAATTTGTAGTTTGATAAATATGCTTTATAAGGCAGAGAACACAATGTTTCATAGGTTCAGATATATGAATTCTAATACCCTAATCAGTGGTCAACAAGTAAGATTGTACTAGCAGAAAATATTTCCCATGAAAAATAAAATGAAAATGAAGCATTCAAGTAAATTTTGTCTAAAACTATATGAAAATGAAGAGAGAAGAAACATTCAAGTAAATTTTGTCTAAAAAAAATGATGCATGGACTAAGACTAGAAGGTTTTAAGTACTTATCTTTTTTCTTCAATAGGCTAGAAGGTGTGCCATTGGCAATTGAACACCGGAACCTGGATTAGAAAACAAAGTCCAATTACCTCCATGTTATAGAAGTTCAGGTAGGGTCACTGACATGGAGCTGTAAGAATACAATTGTATGATATCCTACACTTGTGTAACAACCAAAATTTATTAGATGAGGAGGCAAAATCTGATATGAGTAGGGAATAGAAATGAATAAATGTATAGTGTACTGATTTTGCAGAAATAATGGATAGGTGATGAGTTTATTTGTAGGCTATACATCAGTAGCATAAACAAGTAATTGGACTGTTTTTGCTAGATAACTAGAACGAGAAAATTATGCAATACTCTGAGATGTTATGTTATGGACACATTAAAACCTTTCAATACATGAAATTGTGCTACATTTTATTCACAGATTGTGCCAAACAAGCTCAATCAAGGGGTAACAGCTGTGAGTCATAATTAAAGATCGAATTTGTAGTTTGATAAATATGTTTTGTAAGGCAGAGAGCACAATGTTTCATATGTACAGATACATGAATTCTAATACCCTAATAAGTGGTCAAGAAGTAAGATTGTACTAGCAGAAAATATTTCCCATGAAATATCATCTTCATACAATAAGAGACATAAGGACATGCAAATATCACAAACTCATCTCTTTACAGAGTTCTTTCAGTAGTGGAGGAATTCAGTAATCTTTCTAAAGGCCTCTGTATAAAGCTTAAAGCAAAGATGTAGATTTCATATGCAAAAATCAAATCTACCATTCTACTTGAACACTGAGGGAGGATTTCCATGAAAAGAGTCAATGATTTAGAACAACTTTAGACAGAACAAGTTTAAATATCCAAAGTCACTAGATTTTACCAACGAAGATAGATTCCAGGACAAAAACTCTATAGATTTTACCAACAGAGACAGATTGTAAAACGAAAATGCTACAGATCTTACCGGCAGACATAGATTCGATAGCGGAAAAGACATAGATCTTAAGAACAGATATAGGTATCATGGTGAAAACGTCTTAGATCTTACCAATAGGGGTGGATCCCATGATGAAACCATCTAAAATCTTACAAACAAAGATCGATTTCAAACCTATCGATTTGTACCTTTTTTTTCATAGAATTTTCAGATAAAACAGAATAAGGCAACAAAATACGTGAACAGTGGTAAAATCATAGCTATTTCGTTGAAGGTGGAGGGAGGATGGACAGGCGATATGAAAGAGATGGTCGGATTTTAGAGAAGAAGACAGTGTTTTGGTGGTGTTCGACGTGTTTGGTGGCGGTGGGGTTTGGAGTGTTTCGTGTGGCAGGGGGTGTGTTTGGGTAGACTTTTCTTCAAAGGTTGAAAATAGTTGTTAAGTGCAGAAATCAATTGATATGCATCATTTATTTTTCTTGATAATATCACTTAGTGGTGGTAGGTGGGTGTTGACTTTACTTTTTTGTTGATAGGGGTAGTGTTTTATGGATTTGAATTGAATTTTTTTTACATTGTAGTCTCTTGAAATTACATATATGTGGTAGTCAATAATTTTTTTTATTGCATATTTTTTATATATGATGTGAGATTACTATGAATTCAGTATTTTTTGTATTAATGTTCATATTTCTGTGCAGCTGTTTGATAATTATTGAGCTTATTGTGGAATTTATTTTTAATGTTTTGACGTATGTTTAATGATATGAGAATGTCAGTTAAAGCTAACGTGTGATTCTTTTGTAATCTGGCCACATTTTTGTTTTTTCTAGCTATGATTGATATAGTTTGGTGAAATTCTTTGATATAAATGTCGTGTTGTATTGATTAATTGCGTTTATTATTATTGTTTTATATTTGAATAAAAATCTAAATATTAGAATGAATATATGCCAATACTTTATTTACTTTTTTTTTTTTTGCATATTAATTTTACGTTTGAAAGTCATTCGAATTTCTATATGTTTTGAAAAGTCCTTCGAACATTTTTATGTTGATTGACTTCAGATATCTTTGTTATCTTTGTTTTCAAAATAATTTTGCTTAGTTTCTAGATATCTGTAAAAAAAATTGCAAAATGTATCAAGTTTATCGATCTAATTTCTATCTTGCATATGTATTCGTATTAATTTATGGATTTTTTTGGTTGGACTTAGAGTCACTTTTTATTATGTTTGTTTTCAAGTGTAATTGTTGTTTCTTGATATGTTGTTATTATCTTTTTATTAGATTTTATTAATATCAAGAGATGTTTATATCATTAAAATGCACTAATATCATTCAAGATCGTTTTTTTTTACTTCATTTAAAATGCAGTACGTATTCCTTTATTCCTGATTTAATCTTCATGGATTTCATTGTTGTCTTGCGCTTGAACTTTTGTACTTTTTTTTTATCTTTTATTTTAGCATTATATTTTATGGGTATGCTTTTTATATTTTCTAATTATATGTGTGTATGTAGGTATTAGCTACATGGGTATCATTGTTGTCTTGTGCTTGAACTTTTGTACTTTTTTTTATCTTTTCTTTTTAGTTGTATATT
Organism: Scutellaria baicalensis; assembly: GCA_005771605.1. Classification (NCBI taxonomy): domain Eukaryota; kingdom Viridiplantae; phylum Streptophyta; class Magnoliopsida; order Lamiales; family Lamiaceae; genus Scutellaria; species Scutellaria baicalensis. Next base: position 28,501,688 of record CM016725.1, on the reverse strand, counting down.
TTATGGGTATGTTTTTATATTTTCTAATTATATGTGTGTATGTAGGTATTAGCTAACTAATTGAATTTTTGTTGTTTTTTTCTTGCAGAAAATGTATTATTTGATGTACCTATAATGTCAGTACATGAATATGGTTCAACGTCGAGCAATGTTGCACCATCCATGTCGAGGATTCCTTTTTCTGAAATTAGTAATGGTATTTTATTTGTACTGTTTAGTACATATTGCTATATTTATTTATGTAATGTTATTGTTAAGTTTCATATACTAAGTTGATATGAATTAAATATTTTTTGTTTAGTGAGCTCAACAAATGATGTGATATCAAGGGTTTGCTATGGTTTCAACGAGGCATTGAATGTGGAGGGTCGGCAGTTTGCAAATATGAGTTCTAATTCTGCTGATTTGATTTATTTGACAAATATTGGAAATCCGAGAAATATGGGAACTATAGTAGAATCCACATCGGCCTTTGCCATCGAAAATGATGATGAACTGTATGATGTTGATGTTCATGGTATGTTATATTATTCAGTTGTTTAGGTATATATATATAAATGTTATATGTTATCTTACATTTTATATTTTGTATTGTAGAGTTCACTCAGTGTGGTTCCAAGGATGTTGCCCGTTCTATTGGTATGTTTTCTTTATATATATATATATATATATATATTATTTTTGTAGTTAGCATGTGACTGATGCATTTTATTTTATTTTGTGTCCGAATTTTACAGCTTATTTTGATTTTGGTGATCCAGACTTTAAATGTGTATTTTGCAATTCTGTGTTTTGGTTTGAGGAGCGATCGCAATCGTACTTTAGAGCAAGGCATCCGAGATATTCATTGTGTTGTGGGCAGGGAAAAATTCAGCTCCCTTCTATGAGAAGGCCTCCAGGGATATTGTATGATCTTTTGCATGGAAGTAGCGAGAATAGTAGGCATTTTTTGGACAACATAAGATCATACAATAACATGTTCTGTTTTACGTCGATGGGTGGAAAGATTGATCGTTCAAGTAATACAGGGGGTTGTCCGCCTGTTTTTAAGTTATATGGACAAAACTATCATTTAATAGACAGTTTATTACCGGAGGATGGGACTTCAAAATTTGCACAGCTGTATATATATGATACTGATCATCAAATCAACAATCGTCTTGGTTGCATAAGGTATTGTTTTGTTTTCTTTGATACGTTCTTTACATAGTATAATAATTTGTTTAATTTATTGTAGCAGTGTCCATGGTTTGTTGAAATTTAGTATTTCTAAACATTTTATTTTCATTTCTTGGTAGGTCTGGTGGTCATGACAACACTCTTCATGCAAATATAGTTTCAGATTTGATGACCATGTTTGATACGTGAATGGCTAGAGACAAGTTGCTTGAGGGGCAGGTTTCTGATGTTAGGTTGAGGTTGATTGGAAGACGGGGTGGAGATGCTAGACGGTATAATTTGCCTACAGTGTCTGAGGTTGCTGCTATAGTAGTTGGTGATTTTGATGAGTGTTTAGGTGATAGGGATATAATAGTAGAGACGCGGACACATCAATTGAAGAGAATAAATGACTTAAATCCTGCATATCTCCCTATGCAATATCCTTTATTGTTTCCATATGGTGATGATGGGTATAGGGAAGATATACCTCTGTCTGTGGTTGGTGCAGGCTCTGCCAGTGGAGCGAGGAAGAGAGTAAGTATTAGAGAATGGTTTGCTTATCGTTTGCATGAAAAAGAGGAAGAGCGTGTATCTATTTTATATGCAAGGCAATTAACCCAACAATTTATTGTTGATGCTTTCACAATGATTGAATCTGCAAGATTAACTTATATTCGTACACATCAGAAGCAATTACGATCTGAGATGTATAGGGGACTTGCTGATGCATTGCTTCGAGGTGAGACTGATCCATTGGTCTGGGTCGTCGCGTCATTGTACCTCCCTCTTTCACTGGTGGAGCGCGTTTCATGATTCAAAACTATTAAGATTCAATGGCAATATGTCGTTGGATTGGCTATCCAGATCTTTTTATAACCTTCACTTGCAATCCAAAATGGCCTAAAATAGTTAGATTTCTTGATAGTCGAGGGTTGAAGGCTGAGGATCGTCCTGATATTGTATGTCGTGTCTTCAAGATGAAGTTGGATGCTTTGGTTGGAGATCTTCGAAAGAATAAGATATTTGGTGTTGTTAAAGCAGGTATTTTAAATATTTCTTTCAATTTTTCATGTTTATTTGATTTTTATATTTGTGTATTAATTTGTCATTTATTTGGATGGAGTGGTCTTAATTGGATCTTTTATATTCATTAGTTGTGTATACAGTTGAATTCCAAAAGCGTGGATTGCCACATGCCCATATTTTGCTGTTTCTTGCTAAATATGATAAGTATCTCACACCTGCTGACATTGATCATATAATATCAGCTGAGATTCCGGATGAAAAAATTGATCATTCTTACTACAATGCAGTTCTAGAATTTATGATTCATGGTCCGTGTGGTGTTTCAAGACCTAATTCTCCATGTATGGTCGACGGAAGATGTAGTAAACATTACCCGAAGTCATTTGTTAATGTGACATCGGTTGATGATGATGGGTACCCAATTTACCGGCGTAGGAATAATGGGAGGATTATGAGTAAGAATGGTATTGACTTGGACAATAGGTACGTTGTACCTCATAATCGTCATTTGTTACTTAAGTATGGTGCGCATTTGAATGTTGAGTGGTGCAATCAATCTCGATCAATCAAGTATCTTTTCAAGTATGTTAACAAGGGGCATGATAGAGTTACAACTTCATTCTATAAGAGTGGTGTTGATGAAGATGCTGCAAAACCTATCGATGAAATCAACATGTACTATGATTGTAGATATGTGTCTCCATGTGAGGCTATGTGGAGGATTTTAGGTTTTGAAATTCAGTACAAGAATCCACCTGTTGAGCGCCTCAGTTTTCATCTACCTGATGAGCAGCCTATTTTGTTCTCGGATGATGATCCAATAGATGATGTCATGAATCGTCCATCCATTGGCCACAGCATGTTTGTTGCTTGGTTTGAGGCAAACAAGCGGTATGCTGAAGCAAAAACTCTCACTTATGCTGAGTTTCCACAAAAGTTTGTTTGAAAACGGGATAAAAGAGAGTGGACCCCTCGGAAGCAAGGTTTCTCATTGGGTCGTGTGTTTTATGTGCCACCTGGAAGTGGAGAGGTGTATTATTTGAGATGTTTGTTGAATGTTTGTCGAGGTCCAGTGAGCTATGAGGAAATAAAAACTGTTGGTTGAATAACGTATGATACGTTACGTGATGCGTGCTATGCGCATGGTCTTCTGGATGATGATAAGGAATATATTGATGGGATAATTGAGGTAAGTCAGTTTTCGTCTGGTCATGCGTTGAGATATTTGTTTGCAATATTGTTATCCTCTGAATCTCTAACTAAGCCTGAAGAAGTTTGGAGCAAGTGTTGGGAGTATTTAGCTGATGACATATTATATCGTCAACGTAGGATATTAAATCATCCAGGTAATAACGTTATAAAGGTCTATAGTTTTACATATGGTAGACTTTTATAAGTACTTACATCATTGTTTAGATAATACTTTTTAGTGATTTATGTATTTCTCGGTGTTGCTTCACAGATCTAAGCTTGAGTGAGGTAGAGCTTAAGAACATTGCATTGATCGAGCTCGATAAAATATTGCAAAGTTTGGGTAAAAGTTTAGCGAATTATGATTCAATGCCATACCTAGATTTGACAGGTGTTGTTGCTACACAAAATAAATTGGTTCACGACGAACTGCGATATAATCGAGCTGTTTTGAGACAAGAACATGAAGCTTTGGTTGGAAATATGAATGATGAGCAACTTACGGTTTATAATATGGTCTTGGAAGCAGTTTCTTCAGGTACTGGAGGTGTTTTCTTTGTGTATGGTCATGGCGGTACTGGTAAAACGTATGTGTGGAGAGCATTGTCTGCAAGATTGAGGTCGGATGGCGATATTGTCCTTAATGTTGCTTCCAGTGGAATTGCATCTCTTTTATTGCCTGGTGGAAGGACTGTTCATTCCAGGTTTGCTATACCAATTAATATTAACGAAAATTCAACTTGTGCTATCAGTCAGGGCAGTCAATTAGCAGAACTTATTGTTCGAGCTAGGCTTATTATTTGGGATGAAGCACCTATGATGCATAGACATTGTTTTGAGGCTCTTGATAAGACGCTTCGAGATATCATGCAATTGACATGTCCAATGAATAAGAATAAGCCTTTTGGAGGTAAAACTGTAGTTTTTGGTGGAGATTTTCGTCAAATTTTACCTGTCATACCAAAAGGCACCAGACAAGAGATTGTACGGGCAACAATAAACTCATCCACAATTTGGCAAGATTGCAAGTTGTTGAGACTGACGAAAAATATGAGGCTTGGTAATCCATCGGTCGGTTGATGAAGCTATGAAGATGGAGGGTTTCTCAAAATGGATTGCATCGATTGGGGATGGTACAACTGGAGTTGATCAAGATGGATATCTTGAAGTGGATATTCCTGATGATATTTTATTGAGGCCTTCGGATGATCCAATTAGGGATATTGTTCATGAAACGTATCCGTTGAATGGAAGTTCTGTTGATGTTGCAAGCTATCTTAAAGATCGTGCTATACTAGCACCAACTCTTGATGTTGTGGATAGTGTGAATGAATACATGACTTCATTGAATTCAGGTGACTTGAAAACTTATTTGAGTTCGGATAGCACGTGCAGGTCGAGTTCAAGTGATGGTGTTTTGGCTGATGTTCACACCATGGAATTTTTGAATGGTATAAGGTGCTCGGGAGTCCCAAATCATCAATTGTTCTTGAAGGTCGGTACTCCCGTGATGTTGCTTCGTAATATTGATCATTCTTTTGGTCTCTGTAATGGTACTCGAATGGTTATAACAAAGCTTGGTACACATGTCTTACAAGCAAAAATCTTGGGTGGCACTAATGCTGGTCATGAGGTTCTAATTCCACGAATGTCATTAACACCATCTGATCCGAGATTGCCGTTTAAGTTTCAGAGAAGACAATTCCCTTTGATTGTATCATATGCAATGACAATTAATAAGAGTCAGGGACAATCACTCTCTCATGTTGGTTTGCTGTTAAAGAAACCTGTGTTCACCCATGGCCAACTATATGTGGCTGTTTCACGTGTCACTAGACCCGACGGTTTGAGGATTTTGCTTCATGATAAGGATAATCCATATATTCGTTCAACTATGAATGTTGTGTACAAGGAGGTGTTTCAAAATTTGTAGGTTTTATAGTGTATGTTATGGATTTATTGGTATCTATTTTGAATTTAGTGTAGTGTTTGGATAAATTATGTTTTTTTATGTCTTTTGATTTGCCAACTTCTTTCATGTCATGTCTTGAATATGTCAACTTATGTTGTGCATCTCAATTTTCATCATCTAAGTTGACTTATTTCATTGAAGCTTGCTTATGTTATATGTCATATTTAAATATGATTATATTCATTTGTTTAATTATGCATATATATATGCATGCTTTTTATTAGATGACTAACCGCGCAACGCGCGGGTGCACTGCTAGTTATACTAATAGCAAAATGTTTGGGAAAAATTACAAGAATGCCATTTTCCCGCCCATTTTATTTTTTGTCCTTTTGTCCAAGTGTCAAAATGTGATTGAACATTGATTGTATTTTCTTTTTTATTTTTTTTATTTTATCATTATTATTAGTTATTTTAATATTTGGCTGGGAGGATACTCTACAATAATTAAATAATATTAAAATGTAGAAGTTATGATTATGTCTATAGTCTATAGATATTTATAGACAACTTTTATTGGAGAAATCAATAGAATGACTTGCAACATACTCTTCTATTAATTCTTTGTCATTTTGTCCAAGTGTCAAAATGTGATTGAACATTAATTGTATTTTCTTTCTTATTTTTTTAGTTGATCATTATTATTAGTTATTTTAATGTTTGGCTTGGAGAATACTCTTCAACAATTAAATAATATTAAAAAGTAGAAGTTATGATTATGTCTATAGTCTATAGATATTTATAGACAACTTTTATTGGAGAAATCAATATAATGACTTGCAACATACTCTTCCATCTATAAGATAATTTATATCTATATTCATACTTATATAAAATGTCACATAAATTTGTGTAAATAACTTATTTTTTAAGGTTTCATTTTGATTTTCTAAATTAATTTAGTAATTTTAAATTAAGCTTCCATCTCAAGCCATTAAAATCAAATTTTCTCTCAAAGTCATTGCCTTATATAAAGAATGTTTATTCATTTAACAACTCTCACTTACCTAGCTTATAAAAATCAATAAAATTTAATAAATTCTTTTAATAATAATATTAGGTAATATATTAAAAATTATTTCAAATAAATAGAATGTCATTTTCCCGCTCATATTAAAAATTATCTATACTATACTAATAGCAAGACAGTTGGGAAATTATATAACAAGACGTGCAACGCTCGGGTACACTGCTAGTATATATAAAGAAGACTTTCAATAAAAATAGTATAACTAATTTTCCCTCTGAAATTTACATACTATAATTGGAAAGAAGTTAGTTACAATAATTACAAAAATCAAAAATAAAAAGATTTATATTTTTAAGGATTGTAGGGCCCACTAGGTTGGGCTATAGTCTATTGGTAGACTATGGAGGTTATTTTTGTCTTTTTTTATATTTATATAAATCACATTCTTTAAATTAAATTATTTTTTATTTAAATTTTTGTTATAATCTATGATATATCAATTTTATCATTTTTGTATCTAGAATTTAATTGTTCCTTTTATTTTGTATTCACAATTTTGATAACAAGTGGGGTATAAGTGAATGAATGTATACTTAATGCATATTAAATAAGAAGTCATGATTTTAAATTAAATGATTTATTCATTTATAATTTATGTTTAATATATGATTGATCAGTTTTATCATTTTTATTATAATTTGTTTATTGTAATTTTTAATTTTAATGAGACCATGAGACAATTTAGGGATGTAGGTTTTTTAACAAATCATAATTTCAAATTAAATAGTTTCTTCATCTAAAATTTATTGTTAATGCATGATATGTCAGATTTATCATTTTTTAAGAATTCTAATTTGTTAATTTACATTGCATCGTAAAAAATAACAATGTATAAATTTGATATTCAAATTTTTGTGCATAATTATATTTAACACAATTAGAAATACAAAAACAAATGACTAAATTAAACACAGATTAGGAAATAAAAAAAATTAAAATACAAAGTTTTAGACTTTTGGAGAAATTAATTATAATGAAAAACATTTTTATATAATTGTTTAGTTTATTTGTCAATTTAAGTGGGTTCAATATTTAATTATCTACGTTATTTGAATATATATAGCAATATATTTAGGTATTTATATCTTTTTTTCAATTAACTATAAATAATTAAGTAATTGGTTAGGCCGAAAATTTCAAAGAAATTTATAATTGTGAACGTCAGGGAATATGCAGCTTTGTCAATAAAATTAATCACTTATTAAGCATTCATCAAAAAATATAATAATATATTTATCATAACACTTATGTTTATATTATAAACTGCAACTCATGCATAACATATCTTTAGGAGTTAAAATGTTTTTTAATATCAATTATCGTTTAGCATCAATAACACAATAAATGTTTCTCATTACTAAATTTAATTTATTTTTTACAAAATTGGTTAGTGTATAAAATTGGTGTCATTTTTAACAACTTCATATTTTAAATATAGATTTTATAATTTATTTTTCAACAAAAATATAAATTTATATATTATTGTTTGCATTTTAAAAACATAATAATATTTAAAATGAGAAACAATAGAGATAAAATGTCTAAATTCTTATTGATATATAATTTAGGTAACGATAATACTATCACATTATATTATTAAAAAATTAAAATTAATAAATTAAATTACAAACAGTACATCGCACGAGTATAATTCTAGTCTATTCTATACTAATAGCAAAATGTTTGGGAAAAATTACAAGAATGTCATTTTCCCGCCCATTTTATTCTTTGTCCTTTTGTCCAAGTGTCAAAATGTGATTGAACATTGATTGTATTTTCTTTCTTATTTTTTTTATTTGATCATTATTATTAGTTATTTTAATGTTTGGTTTGGAGGATACTCTTCAACAATTAAATAATATTAAAAAGTAGAAGTTATGATTATATCTATAGTCTATATATATTTATAGACAACTTTTATTGGAGAAATCAATAGAATGACTTGCAACATACTCTTCTATCTATAAAATAATCTATATCTATATTCATACTGTATAAAATGTCACATAAATTTGTGTAAATAATTTTTTTTTTCAAGATTTCATTTTGATTTTATAAACTAATTTAGTAATTTTAAATTAAGCTTCCATCTCAAGCCATTGAAATCAAATTTTCTCTCAAAGTCATTGTCTTATATAAAGAATGTTTATTCATTTAACAATACTCACTTACCTAGCTTATAAAAATCAACAAAATTTAATAAATTCTTTTAATAACAATAATAATAATAATAATAATAATAATAATAATAATAATAATAATAATAATAATAATAATAATAATAATAATAATAATAATAATAATAATAATAGGTAATATATTAAAAATTATTTCAAATAAATAGAACTGCAAATTTCCCGCCCATATTAAAAATTATCTATACTATACTAATATCAGGACAGTTGGGAAATTATATAACAAGGCGCGCAACGCGCGAGTACATTGCTAGTATATATAAAAAGAGGACCTTCAATAAAAATGATAATACCTAATTTTCCCTCCAAAATTAACATACTATATATGGAAAGAAAGTAGTTATATGAATTAAAAAAATTCAAAAATAAAAACATTTATACTTTTAATAATTGTGGAGTCCTCTAGGTTGGGCTATGAACTATGGCTATGGGTAGGTCATATATGTTATTTTGTCTTTTTTCTCTATGTCATATAAACTATAATCTTTATAATTAATTTTTTTTTTCATTTTAAATGTTATTTTAGTCTATGATATATCAAATTTATTATTTGTTTATTTTAGAATTTAATTGTTCATTTTGTTTTGTATTCATAATTTAAATAACATGTGGCCATGTGGGTCAGAGCAAACGAGTGTATACCTAATGCAAATTAAATAAGAAACTACGATTTCCAATCAAATGCTTATTCATTAAAAATGTGTATTTATTGTATGATTGATCGGTTTTATGATTTCTATTTGTAATTTATTTATTATAATGTTTATTGTATTTTAACTTTGATGTGACCATGGAGATACTTTCGTTAAACTAAATAATTTCCTCCTCTAAAATTTGTTGTTTATGCATGATATATCAAATTTATAAACTTGATGAATTTTATTGCTATTTACATTTATTCTTGAAAGAAACAAAATATAAATTTAAAATTTAAATTTTGTGAATAATTATACTTAACAAAATTACAAATACAAAAACATATGACTAAATTAAAATATAAATAAGAAAACTAAAAAAATTAACATAAGAAGTTGTGATTTTTTTAGAAATCAATGAAAACGAAAATCTTTGGTATGATTGTTTGGTCTATTTATCAATATAAATGTGTCGAATATTGAGCTACCTACGTTTTAAATATATATCAAGATATTTTAGGTATTTGATGGACACATTTTCTTTAACTTGAAATATCGTTTGCATTGGTATCTATAGTTGTGAACACCAATAAAATATTTACAAAAAACTTTGTTAATAAAATCACATATTAAGTATAAATCAAAAAATATAGTAATATATTAATCATTGTACTATATTTGTATTAAGTGCAACATGCATAACATATCTTTAATAGTTAAAATATTTTATAAACATCAACTATCGTTTAACATCCATGAAACAATAAGTGTTCTGTAATACTACATTTAATTTATTTTTATTTTTATTTGCAATATTAATATAGATGTACAAAATTTGTGTTTATTTAACAACCTTATATTTCAAATATAGATTTTATAATTTGTTGTTTCACGCATATATATATATATATATATATATAGAGAGAGAGAGACAATATTTGTATATTATCTTTTGCATTTCAAAGTAATATATTATTTAAAATGAGACAAATCTATACTATAATAATAGAAGAATAGTTGGGAATATTTACATAAATGTCATTTTCCCCCAAAAAGTGTCACATCAATATATTTTTTAATTATTTTGCATTTTTTTATTATTTAATCCATATAATCCATATTTTAAATATTTTTTAATAATACAAATAAATTAGTTTAATAATTTTTTCTTTTTTATTTTACATTTTTTGTTATTTTATTGTATTTAATATATATATATATTTGATTTTAATATAAATATTGTATTATGATAGGTAGAAAATATATGCATTTAATTGTTGACTTAATTGGATTCTTATCATCTTTTATTTGATTGGATGCATTATTTTCGAACCTATATGCGCTTTTGAACTTAAGATACTTCATGTTTTATTTTCTCGATTATTGTAGGAGTTTTTGAAGTATTTTGGAGTTAGTTGGACCGAGGCCCAAAAGTAAGAAAGATCAAAAAGAAGGTCCAGCAATTAAAAAGTCAAAATGTTGGAAGAAATAAAAGTTTAAAGAAAGAGATGGGCTTATGCAAAAGGAGGCCCAAAATCATTTTGTAAAAGAGGGTTTTGCCAACTTAATCCCCAAGTCACCAAGGGAGAGGAGGACACGTCAGTTCTGGAGGAGAGAAGAAAAAGTGATCCACATACTTTCTTTACATTATTCTATTTTTCTTAGATGGATCAATCAACAACTTTTGTGGAATCGATCGAGATGATGATCGGCTAATTTCTTAATTCCGGTTAGCAGGGATGTTTGAACCCAATTATCTTTTTATGTTTTAATTAATCTCGTTTATCCCTCTCGATGTTTTGATTGAAATTGATTGTGTTATCTGTGTTGAATGATTTCAATTATGGATGCTTGATTTAGATTGACCACCTAAGTTGAGTGTTTGATAATTGATTGCTAGAATCTTAAATCATGAATCCTAATTGTTGTGGTTTAATTTTCAATGGTAGTAAACTAGAGGTCGCGCATCTCTAGGGTAGCACAATCCTAGATTATCAAATCGAGCTTGTGTATTTGGAGTCTAGTTCACCCTATCGTCTTGGTAATTAATACATTTAATGAATCAAATCTAGAGAGCTTATTCTAGGTTGTTCAATTAAATATGGTTAATTAGTGATCTTATCCTAATTTAACTAATCTTAAGAGACGATTCAGTTTAACAGAGCTTGTTGTTAGACCAGGGGTGATAATTCTATGATAATCTAAGAGAGGGTGTAACATTGATTAAGACATAATTGATATTAGGGGATAATTGAACTGTTGACTGGAATGCTTGTCACAATTGATTTTTGTTTAATCTGTTTTCTAGATCGTTAGTTAAATTTAGTTTAATTATCAATTAATTTGAGAACCCCCATAATTCTTATTTTCTTGAAATTAGACATAGGTAACATAATTGAATTGTCACTCTCCGTGGGATCGACTCTTACTTGTCTTAACTATTAGTTGGTTAGGATAGGAAAGATTAATTAATTTTATCGCGTCGCGACAGCGCGGTCATATTAGTTTATGCTTATTTGTTTATCTTAATTAAATTAATTTTTATTGAATAATTTCTTAAATACCAACAGTAGATATTGTCCAAACAATAATTAGAATAATTAGGGATAATTGATATCATAATTAATAAAAATTAATAAATAAATGTAACACCATTAAAGATGTACATATATGTATATATATAATATGTATTTAGTGTGAAATTATATGACATCCTAAGTATTTTTAAATTAATATTTGTATTTTATATATGTAATATCATTCAACACTTTATCCTTTATCGATATATTTTAATGATGAATTGAAGATATTGTTAAATATACAAATATAAAAGGCTAAAATATTATTAATATCATTCAATTTATTTTAAATAAAAGGTTGAAAATATATAATTGATTGTGCTTGCATCAAGTTCATACGTAAAATTTCTAGTTTTTTTGTGTATTGTTTCTATATATACATACACACACATATTTAATTTAAGTAATTGAATTTGATTTTTAATCCATAATTTATTTTTATTGTTTTTAATATATCTAATTTAAGTGATTGATGATATTAGTTTGTAACACATATAACAAAAAAAAATGTTTCAATTAGAAATGTAGTGCATAAAGAAGTTTTTCAAAACTTATAAACTTTGCAAGTAAAATTTCCAATTTTTATTTGAAGATCATGATTGATACTTATCTTTTTGGTATTAATTATGAATTAATGAACTGAATATGTAAAATATCGATAGGTTGTTGTGAATTGAATTATTTTAAGCCAATTTTAGATTTTCTTAATTATTAAATATTATTATATCTTCTATGTACTAAAATTATTTATATTATAATATCAAATAATTAATATTTAACGACATTATATCACAGACGGCGCATCACGTAAGGGCAAAAACTAGTTAAAGATAAAATATCTAAACTCTTATTAATATGTATATTTAGGTAAAGATATTATTATGACATTGTTTTATTAAGAATTTTAAAATTGACAAATTTTAGATGATGCACGGGTATAATGCTAGTTGTAGATAAAGAAGAGAAAAATGAGATTAGGTAATGAATATATTGTAATTTAGGTCTTCAAAACAGATTTATTCCTCTAAATATCATGGATGTGAGCAATTTTCCATGAGATTTTACGATGAGTTAGTTGGAAATATTGTAATCTGCAAAATCCGTGAACTTTATATAGTAAAATGAAAACTTTTAAAGTTCATATAGCAAATTGCTAAATTTAATTACACTTGATCAATATCCGGTGAGATTTGATGATGTGGCAACCAAAAATATTGTAACCTAAAAAATTCTTGCACTTTATTTAGTGAATAAAAACATTTAAAAATGATATAGTAAAGTGTTAAATCACACATACTTGAGATGTGTTTTTGTTTTTTTACCCCCTTAATAATTGTTTATTATTACTTTTTTAGAACAACTAGTGTTTCACCCGTGCGATGCACATACTTAAATTTATTTAAATGGTGAAATTATAATATACTCAAAGATATAATTCATAGTTTAATTAAAATACGTGAATTGAAAGTTAAAATATACAAATTTTGATAAGTCAATTATATATTTTGTTTGATTGCATGATAATTGTTTGACAATTTTCATTTTAATTTTTTTAGTTATATTTTTACATTCAAAAAATGTACAAATTGAATAAAGAAATTAAAGAAAAACCTATAATGCAGGTAAAATTACACTTTTCTTGTTTTATCTCGACACATTCACTAACAATAACATTGGGTACGGAAAATCCATCATTTAATAAAGACTAAAATTTATCAATAGTCATCTCATAAAGATATATGGTTCAATCTATATTTGCTAATATATAAAGATAAATATGTATAATGCCAAATCCATTAGATTGACATTAAAAAGAAAAGATATAATATCACTTTAATGAAACTAGTAGTGCACCCGCGCTATGCGCGGCTAAAATATTTTTTAAATGTAAGAAATGAATATATTGAATATTTGATTGTTAAAAAGATATGAATATAAATAATTATATTTTATGTATTTTTTTTGTGTATATTGTAATAGTGAGGAACATTGAACACTTATAATTATTTATTTGTATAGAAAGTTATTTCTTGCATTACACATAACAAAGTACATACTTCTAATAATATAAGATACTTTTGAATTAACTTTTAAATTTATAAAACTTTAAATAATTATATCATAAACATTTAAGTTTAAGTACATAAATTTCAAAAAGTAGTAATCTTCTTCTATTAAATATTGTATCACAAAGTTTGTATTAAAATAAAAAAAAGATGTTTTAAAAGAAGACACATGAGTATGTCGATATGAAAAATTAGTTTTTGTAATAAATTATATTATGTAGATTCATACATTGTAGAAACTTATAACTTAAATCTTTTACAATTTATAATTATTTAAAACAATTTTTTTTATAGCAGAATGTAATATAATATAAAAAATTATTTTCTATTTTTTTTATTATAACGTATGATGATTCAAGAATTATATATGTTTTTCTTTTCTTTTTTACTACAATATTTGATAGCTTATCAAGAAAGTCATGTAATTTAAAATGATTAAATTAATTTAGAAAAATAAAATGAAATCTTGAAAACTAAAATAAAAAGAAATTATTTACACATCATCAAATTGATGTGACATTTTTAGGAGGGAAAATGACAAATTAGTAATTTTTGACAACTTGCTTGCTTTTATTATAGTATAGATAGTATAGAAATGAATTTACATAATTACATTTTTCATATTCTTTTATGTATACTAGTTTTGTGGCACGGGATTAAACTTTTTTAAAATATAAGTATAAATATTTGTAATTTAAAATAATAATATATAAATTTAATAGAATAAATTTAAGTGATATATTTATATATTTTACATATATATATATTCGAATTTTTCAGAATAATTTTTACAATATTCCACTATTAAAAAAACTTGTGAATTTGATAAAATAATTTTATTATGGAAAATGATTTTCATAAATTATAGAGCAACCATCACAATATAAAATAATGATGGAAAAAAAATACAAAATATTGTGAAACATCAAAGTCAATTTTACTATGGAAAACAATTTTCTTGAATTGTGTTCTTTACAATTCAAAGTATTCAATTAACAATAAATACATATAAATGTTGTATTTTGATGCAATCTATGTATAACCTTTCTAGAACCTTTCTTGACAATGTTTGAAATATAAAATCAGTACTTTTGACAATGGTCTTAAAAAAACAAAAACAAAAATGAAATTTATCTTGTAGTGTATTAATTTTAAATCTATAAAATCTCTAATCCAAAATTAGAGACTCTCGACCCAAATTTCTACACAAAATAATTTGAATTGGCGAAATAATATAATATTACATAGCAATAAGAATAACCAATATACAATACTAATAAATTAATACATATCTGAATTGTTCTTCTTCAAATTACAAATTAATAACAATAACTTAAATCATTAAAAAATGAACACTATGGTCATTAATTATTGATTCAAACTACAAATATCTCAGAAATCAATTCGTAACCAAATAAATATACATAAAGAAGAAGAAGAAACAATCCACTAATCCAAGAAAACATAATGTTTGGAATGCAGAATTAAATTGTGAATGGAAAAAGGTGTGAATGAATTCCAAGTTTATTTTGATCTCATATTTATAGTGGATGATATGCTTATTAAATATGGAATTAGTGCACTATTTATGATATGATCATAATTGATTGATATTGTGATTACATAATTTTAGGTTGCCTTTTGAAAAATATCAAATTTTAGATCTTTTATATAAGTTAAAAAATATACATTTATTCGATTGAATACAATATTATTATATCATCTTAAAAATTAATAAACATTCCACATCCAAAATATGACATAATAAATTGATTCTCATAAATTAATAGTCTTCCATATATAATGACATTTGTGATGTTTAAATAAGATTAATTCTATAAATGTAAGAAAAAATTTCATATGATGATTTTTTTTCTTAATAATTATAATGATTAATCTTTTTAGTACTTAATAATTATAATGATTTATCTAATCTAATGAAATCATTTAATTTTTTTTCTATATGATATGTATAATTAGCATATATTTCACCTTATGTATACAATATTTTAGCAAACTTTAATTGCACGGATATAAATTTATCACATAGAATTTATATAACATAATAATTATAATTATAATTATTGAGATCTAGACATGGAAATATTAAACAAACTTGAAGGTAATTAGATAATGTAATTATAATTAACTACTACATATAATTTCCTTATATATAAATATATTAAATATGACTTATATTTATTAAATAAAATAAAAAAATATTTCCTGATTTGGTAATGTAATTTTGGCGGGAAAATCTAGCTATTACTTTTTTTTAGAAACCATTGTGTTTTTATATATATAAAGATTGTAATATTAAAAAACATCGAATGCTTATACTTTCTTCTTACATTACACATTTCGTAGTATATACTTCTAACATAAAATATTTTCGTATCAACTTCTAACTTCATAAAACTTTTACATATTTATATTATCTTAAACATTTATGTTTAAGTACATGAATTTCAAAAATTCTATTAAATATTTTATCACCAAATATATATTAAAATAAAAAAAGACGTTTTAAAAAGAAGACACGTGAGTATGTTAATATGAAAAAATAAATTTTCTACAATAAATTATATTATATAGATTTTATTTACTTTATAAACTTTTAACTTAAGTGATCTTTTATATAAGTCTTTAACCAAAAATTTAATAGTATGCATAATATAAATACATAAAAAATATAATTTCTCTCTCTCTCTCTCTCTCTTTCATTATAATGTATTATTAATCAAAAAATTATATATATTTTTCTTTTATATTTTATTATAATATTTGATAGCTTATCAAGAAAGTCATGTAATTTAAAATGATTAAATTAATTTAGAAAAATAAAATGAAATCTTGAAAAACTAAAATAAAAAGAAATTATTTACACATCATCAAATTGATGTGACATTTTTAGGAGGGAAAGTGACAATTTAGTAATTTTTGACAACTTGCTTGCTTTTATTATAGTATAGATAGTAGGTTAAAGATAAACATATAAAGCGCTTATATATATATATATATATAAAGATAATATCATATTATAAAAAATTATATTAATTTCATTATTAATTAAATATGATATTCATTTCATTATTACATATGATATATATATATATATATATATATTATCAAATCAAATGGAGCCCTTTAATTTCTTTCTATATGATATACTATTACCATATATCTTTTAATTTTCATATCTAAATTATTTAATTGTTGAATATGTTTTATATAGATTTATTAAGTGGTGAATTAATTTGTATATATCTACTCATTTATATAACAATTTTGTTTTATACATCTACAAAATTACATAAAATTGAATCTAAATCTTGGTTATCCTTTTATATATTGTACTCCCTCCGTCCCCGCTTATTTTGCCTACTTTCCACTTTTTCGTGTCCCAACTTATTTTGTCAGCCCCAAAATGGCAAAGAAAAAAGTCAACAATATACTACTCTACACTCAAAAAGCACACATTAATTACAAAATTGCCACTCAAAAACATTAAAATAACACATCACATCAAAAGTCAACAGTTTTTTCTTAAGCTCCGTGCCGGTCAAAGTAGGCAAAATAAGCCGGGACGGAGGTAGTATTATTTTGCAATGGTAAGAAGTATATAATATTTTTTTTGTATATATTTACATGCATATTAAATCTCATATATATATATATATATATCATAAATATATGAATTGAAATTTATAATTAAAGTTGACTAACCGTATCTACTTTTTGGTAATGTTCTCAAAACACAAAAACAAATATTGAGATTCATTTGCAGAATTTTATATAAAAAATAAATTTATAATCTAGTGTATAAATCTTAAATCTTTGAATTAATCTCTAATTCAAAATCGGAAGCTCTCATTTCTTAATCAAGATTCAAGTGTCTTCATCGAATTCCTACATAAATAATTAGAATTGTTAGCAATAAGAATACTCAATATACAGTACCAATAAATAATACATATTCAAAAGAAGTCATCTTGAAAACATGAATAACAACATAAATGTAAATCATTCAAAAGTGAATGCAAAAGTCTAACAAATAAATTAATTCATAGCGAAATAAATATACAAATAAAAAAAATGATGGATTAATCCATGGATCCATGAAAACATAATGTTTGGAAGATAAAATTTGAGAAATTATTCTGAATGGAAAATGTGTGAGTGAATTATGAGTTTATCCTCTCATTTGCTAAAATAATACAAATATCAATCTGTTCCAAACATATTTTTACACACATATATATATAAAGAGTTAGTCTCCTGTGCACCAGTTGCACGGATCATATCCGTGCAACTGGGCCGCGCGTGGGTCGCGCGCGGGCTGGGCTGGATGATATATTAGATATGAAATTAGTGTACTATATATGGTATGAACATAATTGATTGTTATTATGATTGTATAATTTTGAGTTTTTTTCTTTTTGGAAACTCTCAATATACATATATTTAGCTGAATAAAATAATACACTTTATATCAACTTAAAAGTTTATAAATATTCCATACCCAAAATGTATCATAATAATTGTCTATCATAATTAACATTTTGACATTTCATATTAACAAAACTAATTTATAATTAATGATCCAAATATGGGATCATTATATATAATAGTCATATAGGCATTATTTAAACATATCGTATATGCATTTCATATTCACATTATTAACATTGAAATCGATTTCAGTGTATATAATCTTTATATATATAAAAATACAAACATTACCAAAAAAAGAAGATAAAAATTTTCCCGCCTAAAACCACTTTCTATTTATGTAAAAAAATATATATTTATTTTATATACATATATTAAATATATTAATTGCATTCTATTTTATAAGGAAAGTCAAACTTAATTATTTAGGTAAGAAATTTTTTATTGATGTTATGTATGGATACACCTTTCAATTTAAATAAATAATTACATTATTTAAATAAATGAAAATGATAAATGGTATTTAATTTCTATTAATATATAAAAAGATACAATATATAAATGAATTTAAATGCAAATGAAATATTATCATATGATTTTAATATGATGATGTAATATGTATATATCTATGGAAGTGATATGACAAAAAAATCTTTTCAAATATTTGTCTATAATGGTAAGTCAACTTTGATTATTAAATTTCAATTGATATATTTATGATATAATTTAAATAATGTATAAAAATATTATTTACATCATATCATCAATAATATAAACATTGATCATTTACAATAATATAAATATAGATATGCTAATGAATAATATGTATATATATATATATTATAATTGATCACTCCACAATAAAATGCTATAATACATATATTGAATTTTGTTTCAAGATGACACATCTTTCTTCACTTTACATATGTCTACTTAATTATTTATGACTTAAAAAATGTTATTTATAAAATGAAAGATTTATATTGATTATTTTTTTCGTAAATAACATCTAATCAGATTAACATATCACATAGAAATGTAAGATAACATTTGCATGATTTATGGGATATATATGTATGTATATATATATATTAATAAAATTCATATATATTCATAATTGTGAAATATAATTTTTATGGGATTTATGTTCATTATAATTTTAAATTATTTGTTATGCATATATATATATATATATAAACATTTGACGTGAAGGATGAATAATTTTTTTTATTTATATAAAAATAAAAATATTGTCTAATACAGTATGACAATAAAATTCATATATATTCATAATTGTGAAATATAATTTTTATGGGATTTATGTTGATTATAATTTTAAATTATTTGTTATGCATATATATATATATATATATAAACATTTGACGTGAAGGATGAATAAATTTTTTTTATTTATATAAAAATAAAAATATTGTCTAATACAGTATGACAATGATTTTCCATCTAAAAACCACATATTATAAATAAAAGCAGAATGATGAATTTATATGATAAAATAAATTTCATCTATTTATATAAATTAGGAAATAAAAATGTTTTCCTTTAAAAGTGAAGATTTAAATGGAATAAAATTATTGATTTCATAAATTCTTTTAAAGATTTAAATCGAATAAAATTATTGATTTCACAAATTATGGTATTGATTATTTATAAATGATCGTGGTAATGAATGTTGTCAGTAATTATTCATTTTAATTTCATGTTTGAATTTCATAAGTAAATGTCACACAACTCTATCCAACATGAGTTATAGAATATTTGAGGTATATAATTATACTATCATTAGCATACATTTATTATTTAATTATATTGCACTATTTGAGATATATAATTATTATGTCATTGATTCTACAAATTAAACTAGCGTATATAGATATCACAAAATATGGTATTTAAAATGAACATTTAAATTTATTATCTTAAATCTTTAATTATGGTAATTACCTGATATAATCAACAATCATACATTATAAATAATACAAATTCATCTTGGTTTCATTCACTCGCTTTCATTCTGTTATTTTACATATCACTTTTGAACGATTTATGAAGTGTAAGACGTCCTTAGAGGTAAAAATTATAAATTTAATGTTTATTTTATTTGTTTTATTATAAAATTATTATATTTGAGGATCACGTGGATGGATATTTAATTATTGTTGGTTTTTCTTTTACCATTATACGGAATTATAAAGATAATTCACTATTGAATGATATGAGATTATATGATATGTTATCCGATTGATTTTTATTATTTCAATTTTTTTTATATGATCTTTATTTTACTTTTTTTTTATCATCATAGTATTATATATGAATTATTCTTACTTCAATATAATTTAATTTTATAAAAGCGTTGATCACTTCTTATATGCATGTAATAACTGAAGAAATCTTAGGCTTGCGACTTGAGAGTACATATTCACCAATTTTTTAAAAATTTTAATTGATTTTGACTTAGCATTCAAGATATTGAAAGCTTGAAAGGTAATATGTTAGGGAAAATAAATCTGATTTTGGATTTAGCTCTCAAAATGATGCATCATCCATGTTGTTAAGATTAAATATATATTGATTTAATTTGATTTATAGATATATAAATATAATGGATGAAATTAGAGTTGTATTATTGTTTTCAATTTTTTTGTACTTTCAATTATATGTAAATTCTGAATATTAATTGTCAATTATTCTTTTGTCAAATATAAAATAAAAAAAATATTGATATTTAATACATATAATTTTCAGTTTTCTTGAAATATAGACATCATTGATCTTTTTTGTTTATATATACATGTTAATATTATTTGTAAGTATCTAATAATGATAGATTCAATATTATTAATCGCATAAATAATGATGAATTTAAATATTAATAAAACTCAAATTTGTCAGTAGTATCCACTTTTTTTCATCTAACTTATATTAATAAAAAAAGTTGAAAAAGTAATAATTGGTATATGCATGTAATATTTGATTTTTAGTTAATTTATTTATTTCTTAAAATATATATTGTATATTGTTTTAAATTATATATGGTAAGGTTGATTTCTCAAGTTATATTTGGAAAAATATTAATAAATCAAAAATATTATCTCAATGTAATATTACACATGTTGATACCATATATTGAAATATAAGTCAACTATTAAACTTAAACATCATATGATATATTTCGAAAATTAGCAATTTATACTGATGTAATTCAATTTGATCACCTTATGATCATTTTTAATAAATTAAAAAGATATATATATATATTACAATATGTATTATTTTTATAATGAATTTTAAAATATTATAATTTAAAATCTCATGTGGGGAGGGAGTTGGCGGGCCGTTGGCCGGAAAAATTATTTTAGGAAACGTTTTTGGTTTTATATATATAAAGATAAAAATATTATATTATTTTATATTGGAGTGAATCATATAAATATATATTATTTATATCCATATTATATCATATAGTTTATCATTGCATAGTGATGTAAATTTTATTATATATATTATTCATACATTGACTAATAGTGAATAAATTAAATATTTTTATATTGTTTTTATAGATTTTACCAATTAACATTACATAAGATATATTAATTATATCAATTGAAATTTAATAGTTAAAGTTGACTTACTATATAGATAAATATGTATGAATGTTTATTTTCATATCACTTCCTTATATATATACATCATCAAACAATATCCCATTTTTATTCACATTCATTTATATATATATATATATATAGTATCTATTTATCTATTAATAGAAAATAAATATCATTTATTATTTATTTAAAAAAAACATTTCCAATTTTAGCATGATGTTTTTGGCAGGAAAATTTTCATATTATTATTTCAGGAAATGTTTGTGTTTTTATATATATAAAGATGCTAGCATGATATTATATATATGGAAAGATAATATATTATGGTAACACATATATTATATGTTTTAGTTGATTGACATGTATTTCACATTTATCCCATTCTGAATATAGAAAATTAAAGTATTAGTTAATTTATAATATAAATATAGTATGAGATTTTATGTTAATTTAAATCCTATACTAAAATATTACATATATTATCATAAAAACAATTGTATTTGTATTAAAGATCATATAATTAAACATATTCATAAATATGGAATGCAAATAAGTTGAAATAGTCAAGTCCATTAATTTGGTCATCAATTATGTGAATTTTGCATGAATAATTAATAGACTTTTCAACAATTCTTAATTTTGTGTGTTTTTTAATTTAAAATTGGGTGACATATACATATTTCTTGAAAATAAAAAAAAAGTATAGTAGCATTACACGTCTCTCATTTGGAAAAATTAGACTTACATATTTTTTGAAAAACAAAAAAAGAAAACGAAAAATTCAATTTCATTCCCTGATTTTTGGCATAAATATCCAATTTGATTCATTGATTTTTTTTTATTATTATCCTTTATTCATCTCAAAGAATTTAACAAGTCTCATGCCGAAAAATAGTAAAAATGATAAGACCAATAAAATACTAAAAAGATTAATCATTATAATTATTAAGAAAAAAATAATCATAATATGAATTTTTTTCTTACATTTCTAGAATTAATCTTATTTAAACATCACAAATGTCATTATATATGGAAGACTATTAATTTATGAGAATCAATTTATTATGTCATATTTTGGATGTGGAATGTTTATTAATTTTTAAGATGATATAATATTGTATTCAATCGAATAAATGAATATTTTTTAACTTATATAAAAGATCTAAAATTTGATATTTTTCAAAAGGCAACCTAAAATTATGTAATCACAATATCAATCAATTATGATCATATCATAAATAGTGCACTAATTCCATATTTAATAAGCAAATCATCCACTATAAATATGAGATCAGAATAAACTTGGAATTCATTCACACATTTTCCATTCACAATTTCTCAAATTCTGCATTCCAAACATTATGTTTTCTTGGATTAGTGGATTGTTGCTTCTTCTTCTTTATGTATATTTATTTGGTTACGAATTGATTTCCGAGATATTTGTAGTTTGGATCAATAATTAATGACCATAGTGTTCATTTTTTAATGATTTAAGTTATTGTTATTTGTAATTTGAAGAAGAACAATTCAAATATGTATTATTTTATTAGTATTGTATATTGGTTATTCTTATTGCAATGTAATATTATATTATTTCGCTAATTCAAATTATTTTGTGTAGAAATTTGGTCCAGGGTCTCTAATTTTGGATTAGAGATTTTATAGATTTAAAATTAATACACTACAATATTAATTTCATTTTTGTTTTTGTTTTTTTAAGACCATTGTCAAAAATACTGATTTTATATATCAAACATTGTCAAGAATAAATTTCATTATTCTTGGAAATATGTTTTTGAAATAAGGTGCATGCTAAAAAGGTTATACATAAATTGCATCAAATCCAATGTTTAATTCCACTAAAATACAGCATTGTCAAGAATAAATTTCATTATTCTTGGAAATAGGTTTTTGAAATAAGGTGCTAGAAATGTTATACATAGATTGCATCAAAATACAACATTTATATATATATATATATATATTTATTGTTAATTGAATACTTTGAATTGTGAAGAACACGATTCAAGAAAATTGTTTTCCATAGTAAAATTGACTTTGATGTTTCACAATATTTTGTATTTTTTTTCCATCATTATTTTATACTGTGATGGTTGCTCTATAATTTATGAAAATCATTTTCCATAATAAAATTATTTTATCAAATTCACAAGTTTTTTTAATAGTGGAATATTGTAAAAATTATTTTGAAAAATTCAAATATATATATATATGTAAAATATATAAATATATCACTTAAATTTATTCTATTAAATTTATATATTATTATTTTAAATTACAAATATTTATACTTATATTTTAAAAAACTTTAATCCCGTGCATCGCACGGGCACAAAACTAGTAGTAATAATAATAATAATAATAATAATAATAATAATAATAATAATAATAATAATAATAATAATAATAATAATAATAATAATAAATATTTCATATGAAATATTATATTAAGGAAACCTCTTGTAATGTATATATTTTGTTAGTAATGAGAGAAATTGACAAAAAATGATATTTCCTAATTTATAATTGTCAATGATTCCAAAAATATTGAATTATAGTTAATGATATTATTAATGTAGACAATCATACCATAAACAAAAATGTAATCCTCTAATATATTGGCTAGAAATATATTAATTAAGTTATATGGTAATGCTAATTATATAATCACATTAATTATTTTCCATTTTTGTATAAAGAATAACTTCTTTACAAAAAAAGATTTCATGATTTACACCAATAAAAAATTCATTTACATTAATTTTGATATATAAATATTTCTTTCCAGAAGTGGAATGCTACTTTAGGCGGGAAAATTTTACATTATTTTTTTTAGCAATGTTTGTGTTTTTATATATATAAAAATAACCCACACTTTTTTAACACCTACAAATAAATGAAATACATATTAACTCTTTAAATCACTTAACAAATAAAAGTCTTGTTAATAACACAATTTGTAAACAAATACTTTGATACGCGAGTGTTAATGTAATATATGCCACTAGTGTTCTTAGTTACGTCTTTATATATATAATAATATAATTATGAAGTCTTTATCAAGTATGTGAACGATGGTATTCCTTACTCAAGGATGAAAATATTGGTTTCGATGGATATATCGGTACCTTGATTTTACGGAAATATCGATGATATATCGGTTTCGGTAGAAATATCGGTACATATATTTTTCCGATATTTACCGATATATTTTTGATATTTCCTGATATTTATCGATATTTACCGATATTTTCCCGATATTTATCGATATTTACCGATATTTTCCCGATATTTATCGATATTTTAGCGATATTTATTGATATTTCCTTGATATTCATGAATTTTCTTATAATTTTTACCTGAAGCCACTGATATTGAAATCGATACCAATTTTTACCATATTTAGCTAATAATTATTGATATTTCATTTAATTTTTATAAAAAAATGAAAATATTGGAGATATATCATGACAACCCATTTTTATTTCAATCACATGAAAAAACAAAAATATCAAAAATATATTGAAGATATACCGGGAAATTTTCATTCTTACCCTCACTTGACAGGTTTCTCAATAACCGTTGAAAATGAAGGAATATGAACATTGAACAATTTCTCGAATCCCCTCACTTCGACAGGTTTCTCAATAACCGTTGAAAATGAAGGAATATGAACATTGAACAATTTCTCGAATCTCTAAAGCCAAACCCCTTTTCCCATTTCCTTCTACCAATCTATTCCTCTTCCAATCCATTCACAATTTCCCACTTTCACGATTCTTCTTTGAAGGATCGGCTGGAAATTCTTCTACTATTCGATTCTTTCACCTTTTTTTCCTTTTCTCCAACTATATATACAGCCTGAAGATCAACGCCTTTAATTCGCGCTGCGATCGATTGATTGTAGACCCTGCAAATTCGCGGTGTGTTTTCTCGCTTTTCAGTATAATTTTGCTGGTTTTCTTTTGATTGTTTGCAGTTCATTTTCAGTAATTTAGTTGGTTGATCTTAGCTTTTATTTCAGCTTCTACTGTTTCATGATGCTTTAAATAATTGAGATCTTCATAGCCTTTGGTATCTAAGTAATTGAGATGTTGGAGAGTTAGAGAGAGTTTTCGTTTTTAAACAGGTTTTTGTGAATTCAATTACGCTGGTGGCTCTGTGGATTGTGCACAATATAGGATAATATACTGTATAGTTGTGTGCATGCTATATTTCAAGGTTATTGTTCACATTAAGGTGACTTGTCTTTGCTTGATGGATGACTTGCAATCTGTTACTTACTGTATCGTGAACACTGAACACTATATATCACTGAAGCTAAGTCAATCGATCAAGTAGAAGAGAGTGAGTACATATTGCAGTTGTAGCCGAAATGTTTAGTTTACATTTCAGAGGAGAAAGGATGTTCTTAAAAAACAATTTATACATTTTGGATTTGTCTGATATATTTCAATCTTGTTTCTCATGTAATGTGTTCTTCAGTTTTGGGATTCCATAATGATCTACCCAATCTTTGGAGATGTTTTTCTCTATTCAAAGTCTGTATTTTGATTTACTTGATTTCTTGATTCTCCCATTACTTGGACTGAACTGTAATAATTATGGTCGATGCAGGGTCTTCATTTGAGCAGTGCCCTGAGTTGCAACTTTGTGGGGATACAACAATGGGTCACAGCAATGTAGGCACACTACTGACATGAATTATACACTCTTTGAAGTAGTTATAACTGTTACATGAGCATTTTATTTTACATAAGCTGCAAGATAAAGCTACTTATCATCTCTTATATGACTGCAGGAAGTTGATCAAAATAATCAGCAAAATAACCCTGGTATGCATTTTTAATAAATTTGAATATTTGTTGATCTTTTTTTACTCTAACGCATGGATAATCACACTAATCTAGTGTTCCATATTTGCTAATCAATGTTACTATTTTCCCCTCATTGGTCATATTTTATGTGGCTGCTTAATTTCTTTTCTGTTCCGTTAGTATTAAGTTGTATGTACATTATATTTTTGCAGTTAAAAATAATGTTGGTATTACTGAAGAAGAAGTTATGATTGATTCTTGTAGAAGTATTCAGGTAACCAAGATAAAGAAGCTACTTTAGTTATTTCATCATTTTTCAACCAGTGAAAAAAAGTATCAACATACATGTAGGTTTTGGCACTGAAACTGACATTACTACCAGTATCTAGCTTGAAAAAGTATATCTTAGGTCCACATTTAGAAGGTTTTGGCATACCTGCTGCTAGAGGAATTTATCACAATTATGTCATCATGTTTATCCTACTATTGCTGACCATTTCTAATAATCCATGTTCTTAGAATTGGTCTTCTAGTTGTCTGAATCTTTCTTGATGTTATGATTTATATTCTGGTCTTGCTAGCTTCTGAATATCCTTAAATGGTTTTGAATGAAAAATAAGAACCAGTGGCTTAATGTTCTTTTTATCAATGCAGTTGCCACCATACGCAACGGAAAAGAAATTTTACTTCAGGTAACTCAATTGTGTCATCATCATGTAATTCAGATTAATTCATTGAAAATTTGTCCATTCGCACAACAAGCATACTTCTCCATCCCAAAGTTCTTTTACTATTGGTGCTTGTTGGTCAGGCAAACTGACTAATTTTAAAATGCAATAGGGTATTTTTGTAATTCTAATTAAACAATAAATGGGTAGTTTTGAACAAAATTTTAAAAAAAAAATCAAATTGTTAATTGTCATATGAAAAATATCGTTCACAATTAAAAAAATTGGTTTTGTATTTTGGTTCATATTTGTATGTAGGAAACAGGACTATAGCTTTGGAATTATATCGTGATCAGTTGTTTTGCAGGCCTTCAACTGGGAGTCCCATAAACATGATTGGTGGAGGAACTTAGAGAGAAAGGTCCCTGATATTGCGAAATCTGGTTTTACATCAGCTTGGTTGCCCCCTCCGTCAAATTCTTTTGCACCAGAAGGTTGAGAGAAGAAATTGATAATTGAAATTTGTTCTAATTCATGATTATGTTGTCTGATTTGTTATTTTCTCTATTCATCTTATCTAATTATTCGGTTGGTTGGCAGGATATCTTCCACAAAACCTGTACTCCCTTGACTCTTCATATGGTTCTGAGCATCTGTTAAAAGCTTTACTTAACAAGATGAAAACTTACAAAGTTAGAGCAATGGCTGATATAGTCATAAATCATCGGGTTGGGACCACAAAAGGGCACGGTGGAATGTACAATCGCTTTGATGGAATTCCATTAGCATGGGATGAACGTGCTGTTACTGCCTGCACTGGAGGAAAGGTACTGATTTTGCAGCACTTGCAAGATATATAATAGTGTTTACTTTATTGGTTGTTTTTGCACGTGTTATCCTAATTTTGTTATTTCACTAAAGTTTCATATGGCCTTTTCATGACTTTTTAAAATTCCCAGAGACGTGTAGCCTGTGGAGCACAATAGATTTCATTGTGAAGGATTCTTTAGATAACTGGAGAAGAACTAATTAGCTAGGGTCCTTGATTACTCTGTCTGCCCTAAAGTATTTGATATCTCAGTATTAATTTACAAGTTTGCATGTTTAACTGCCCATGCTTTAAAATAGTAGAACTTAATATATGTCATTTAAACCACTTCATAGTTATGATTTCTATTTCAGTAGCATATTTATATTCATTTTTGTTGATGAACCATTTAGGGCAACAAAAGTACTGGGGACAATTTTAATGGGGTTCCAAATATCGATCATAGTCAACAATTTGTGCGGAAAGACATTATAGATTGGCTTCGATGGTTGCGCAATTCTGTTGGTTTTCAGGATTTTCGGTTTGATTTTTCAAGAGGGTATGCATTATATTCAGATTCTTATTATTGTGTTGTCCACACTGTTATATGAATGAGTTCAAATGCAATATTTTTCATTATTTCTTTTACCTTGTCTAGTTATTCTCCAAAATACGTGAGAGAATATATTGAGGGTGCGAAACCCATCTTTTGTGTTGGGGAATACTGGGATTCTTGCAACTACAGAGGCAGCTACTTTGAGTACAATCAAGGTATAAATTTATTGCAGGAAAACATGAGCACCTTGTTATAAGTTTTCAATATCAGATCACCTTGTTATTAGAACTCAAACCCCTTTTCTTTTTCTTGAAAGTGTGTGTATGGTAGATTTGATGTCATACATTCGTATAACTGATATGACATATCTTTATGTATGATATTTTAGTCTTTAATTTTCAGCTTTGTTGCTCAAATTCTTTTTTGGCATTATTTCGTTTTTCTACCGTTGTGTAGATCCATCCTTATTTCTAGGTGTGGGGAGCAGTTTTTGAGCAAAATTCTACTTCTTTCTCACTTTCAATGGCCAGGTTAAGTTAATATTTAAACCTCAATTCTTTTACAGATAGTCACAGACAAAGGATCATTAACTGGATTGATGGCACTGGACAACTATCAACTGCATTTGACTTCACAACAAAGGGAGTTCTGCAGGTAATGTATTTATTTCAGGTTTAAATCCAGTAAGGATCTTATCCTTTCTATCAGGTGTGAAATTATTTTTTGGAATGTTTTACTTTTTGTTAATGACCACTGGATCAACTCCTTGGAATTCTTCTCATTTCTGTATGAGCTATTGTTGTTTACAGGAAGCAGTTAAAGGAGAACTCTGGCGTTTGCGTGATGCTCAAGGGAAGCCACCAGGTGTCATGGGGTTGTGGCCTTCAAGGGCGGTTACGTTTCTTGACAACCATGACACTGGTTCAACTCAGGTACAAATTGTTCTATAAATACTTCCAAATTGCTGACGAGTGTTAAAGCACACTCGAGAAGAACCTTAAGAAAATGCACTATGATGTTTAAAACCTTGCCTTCCATTTTTCCATTTTACACCCTATATTTGAGACCAGTTGCAATGGTTGACCAAAGAGTGGCCGAGTCTTTTTTTTTCCTCTTGTCTAAAGTTATGGACAGACCAAGTTGTAAGAGATGAATATAAATATTTTATTGCTAGAACCATGCTGAATTAGTGCTCATTCTGAAATTACTGGTATCGTGTGGTTGTAGTTACTATTTGACGTTTGCTTTTTTTGCAGGCTCATTGGCCTTTCCCATCAGATCATATTATGGAGGTAATGTTCATCAATTCCCTTGATTAGAAGGTCTATTAATCTTTTGTTGGGTTTTATCCTCTTATATTGTCTTCATATCATATATATTCATAGTATATAACATTTTAACTAGATGTCATGCTATCCTTTTCTCTTTCATGAAGATGGTAATCAATTATATGATCAAGTGAAGTATGCTTCGATAAATGGCTATAGGATGATGAGATTTTCTTGTCTTTCTCATCTTTCTGTTTGCTTTGAACGAGATAAATCTGACTATATTTAATTGCCTAAGATTCCAGTTGATTTGTGTGTGATCCTTTTAGTATCATGGAAAGTTCACCAGTTTGCTCCACAAAATACGAGTTCCTAAAGTTCTTGCAAATTCCATTTTCCTTTCCTGTAAGCTATGTATTAAGAGATGACACTTCTCAGGGCTACACGTACATACTCACACATCCCGGAACACCTGCAGTATTCTACGACCATTTCTACGACTGGGGTAGTTCAACTCACGACCAAATTGTGAAGCTGGTATGCTGTTTAATGTTAATAACCCACCGACTATCTATTTGCAACACTTTCTAAGCTTACGTGAATTTCCAGATTGATATCCGAAAGCATCAAGGAATACACAGCAGATCGCCAATTAATATCCTCGAAGCACAGTCAAATCTGTACGCTGCAAATATCGGGGATAAAATAGCAGTGAAGATCGGAGATGGCTCATGGTGTCCTTCTGGAAAGGAATGGACACTGGCAGCGAGTGGGCACAGATATGCAATTTGGGAGAAGTAGCCATCGAATGCTGCTTTTCGTGCTATACAATAAGCTATGGAATTGCAGTTGTGATGTTTAAATAAGAACTCCATTTGTCATATCAGTGGTGCTGAAACATGGTATAATATAAGGCTTGTTTTGATATTGGAGATATATGTTTTTATATAAATATAAAATGTTACCAGCTAGTTCATCTAATTACTTTTGTTTTATTTTCTTGATACAATTATGCTACTCTATTCACCGTGGACACATTAATGTGTGTTAATCGCTGATGATATCCATCATATCAATTAAATCATTTTTCCATATAACGAGGGAATGAACATTAATATCAACTGATTTCATTTTTCATATAACGAGGTGTATTAAGAGTTGTCCGTCATAAATACTTTAATATTTTCCTTTTGTCAAAATATATAATTGGGAGTATGACCATCATAACAATCTTCATCGCCCTAATCATTTGTGTCTTGAAAATAAAGAATAGAATATCAAATGAAAAGTTTCAAATATGCATCATCATTATCCATCTCCCCTCACGTGACTCCTCTCTCTCTCTCTCCTCTATTTGTGTTCCCATGTTTGAGAGTGGAGGATTTTCTACTTAAATGAGTAAAGATGTTTTGTAATCTTCAAGTGTATCTACTTTTTAGACAAAAACAATTTTCAATTTACCTTAAAAAATAGGGGACACATATACATTTTTTTTTGTGAAAGTAATATAACCAAATATTATCTTCTTCTTTTTTAATGAGTTTTAGGTTAATGAAGAAACTAAAGGTACATATGAGGCATGTGAACAAGTTAATTATGGTTGGAAGGAGTAACATTATAGCACTATAGCCATATTAATATGCAATGCAGTATGGTTTGGTACACACATATGCATATGCTTGTGAGTATTAATGCAGGGAAAAAGTGGAACATAATCAAAACCCCATATAATTAAATTCTACTTATACACTTTACATACACAACATTCATCCTCCACACAACAAATACATATTAAATTACTAGTAATTTATCACTTATTTGAGGTTCAATTTCGAATTTGAAAAGAATTGATTTCAAATCCTCATGAATCAGAATATATCCAAATCTCACCATATTTCCGAAAAAATAGTTGAAAATTAGAGGGATTGATTTCAAATTCATATATATATATATATATATATATGAAACACCACCGATGAATTTACTACTAAAATTTTCAAATATCTCTTCAAATCTCTTCATCCAGATTAAGTTTATTACTGTCTTTTTATTACGTAACGAAAATTCGTAATGTAATTTTATTTTTGCTATCATGGTTGGATTCTCTACAACAACAAGAATTGCATTTATTTTTGTACATGCTACTTAAACTATAAGCTATTCATACTTTAATAACGTCATTTATAATAATCATGGTGCTAATTGGGTGGAAAAGGATTAGAAGGGAAGAAAAAAAAAAAGTCAACCCAAACTTTGTTGTTAGTCAAGTTTCCACTTTTACCATTTTCTCGTAATCATGTAGGTCAAAATTGACCATAAAGTATAGGAACTTTACTCGGTTTTTATCACCATCTTTTTAGGCCACTAGATTTTAATTAGGTGTTTGCTGCTTAATTATATTAAGCGTTTTGCACTGTAATTCATAGATTATTAGCCTATGTATAATATTTATACGAATTGTTGTACAAAGTGGATAAATTATATCCATATTTTAAAATGTGGCTCTAAAAGCTACAATCAAACTGATGATTAATGTACTGAAAATAAAATAGTGCCTGTGGTAAATATTTAAATTTTCCTGTAACTATTTACGGTGTAATGGGTTTTTTTTCGTGTAAGGTCTATTCTTTGTAAATCAAGACTGTGTAATTCCTCATTCCATTTTTTCTTGTAAGGTATAATTCGTGTAAATCAAAATTCACGAAATACCTTATTCCAAAATTCGCAGAAAAATAACAAAACTATCATTTATGATGAAATATAATAACATGACCGAATTATAAATGTAACATACATTAATCTCAACCTGACATAAAGATATATACACGCGAGATTTAGTAAAATATAGGAGTAAAAATTTTGTATCTATTTAAGGCTGGAAAAATAGATTATTTATTAATTTGAAGTTTCAAATATCAACGACAACTTTTTTTTTTTTTTAATCTTCTATTACCTTTTGTTTTTCATATATTTGAAATTTATTAATCGTATTCTTTGAATAATTATTTTGAAACTATCTTTTAAACAATTAGGATCTAGAAGATAGTCATAATTTAACCGTCTTTAATTAATTTTATGTTATAAGTTTCAAATCGATATTTTTCTCTTTTAAACTCTAAATTGGTAGTTAACTATCTTTCGAAGTTCGAAATCGAGAGAACCTAAATATTTATAAAATGTATTTATATATATATATATATATAAATTTACAGAGAATCCAAATTTGAGTTCTTGTTAAATTAACTTCAACACATAAAATACCTTACATGGAGTTATATGGTTATATATTTGATAGAGTTCCGCTATTCTATCCACCGCTGACATGTCAGATATATATTCAATATATAAATCAATTTCATTTTTCATATAATTAGGAATTGAGATCATTGATGAACATATTAACAGTTACCCATCGTTTACATCTTAGAAATTTCCATATTTGATAGAGGCAATTATATTTATTTCCATAACAGGCCGATCCCATTCTACTAGCTAGTTAGTAGCAGAAAAGGCCACAATGGCTGGATGGATTATTTTGGCAATAATACGATTTCTTATCATTTAAAAATCAAATAATTAAACAAATTAACAAGATAATGAAAAGGCAAAACTAACTCAAATTAAATCCATCAGTATCATATTTTTATTATATAAGCTTGTCGAAATTGTGAATCCCATGTGCTAAAAAGCATTGGCTACGAGGATATGTTCCTTTTAATATTAACATGAAAACATCAAAATAGGTAACAATCATTAAAAGTGACACACTATTTTAATTAATTAAGCACAAAATTTTCAGCCATGCATAGTAAGTGCATGGACCATACTCTAAAGGATGTGATATATATTGTTCCATATATAATTTGACTTTTTCTGTGTGACCAAAATTAGGCATGCTTTACAATATATGATTAATTTAAATGGTAAACTCATACAAAATGATTCATTGTTACAATGATGGTTGAAACAAATTAAGCCAATAATGAATATTCAAATTTAGCATGCTTAAAACTTTAAAATTATTACACCTAATAGATGTCATACTTAATTTACAGTTTTTATACCATATTATCAATACTCATGATTTAACATTTAATTAAAACTATTTAATTAACTGCTTCAAATTTAAGATCTAAATGTCACAAGATTTTTTAAGTTACAAAAGATCATGAAGGGTTTGAACTCGAGACCTGGCTCAAGCAGAATATTATTAGAAACTGAATTTCAATATTATAATCAAATTTTGTACAAGTACTTTAAATAAGTTCTAAATTTCAATGTTATTGAGTTTTACTAAAATAGTAAAAAATTTAAAGAAAAAATTATCATTCAATTATATTCAACTAGGAATAGTTTAAGGGACAGTATCCATTTATAGCCTATTTGCTATAAATTAGGACATAGAAGACCCCCCATATAATTTTATCCCAAAAATAACCCAAATCTTAAATTTTATTCCAACTATACCCACTTTTGAATTTGTCAACTCAATAAAAAAATACACAGTATGACAATCTGACAAAAATAGCCGTAACTTTTGACTCACTTTTGATTGATTTTGACCAACTACACAAAAACCTTGATTTTAAGCAGTACACGAAAACTCCTGATTTTGGGCACTACACGAAAAGTCCTGATTTTGGGCACTACACGGAAAGTCCTGATTTTGGGCACTACACGAAAAGTCCTGATTTTGGGCACTACACGAAAAGTTTTGAAGAGTTTTCGTGTAGCCTTGTTTTGAAGAGTTTTCGTGTAGCCTTGATTTCAAGAGTTTTCGTGTAGCCTTATATTTAGGTGTTACACGAAAACTTGTTTGTCCCAGTGGAACTGTAGCTCAATTTGCTCATTGTGGTCCTGGGTTCAATTCCCATTGTCCACAGTGAGATTATTTTTTTTACTCTACACGAAAACAACAAGAGAGAGAGAGAGAGGAGGACACGAAAACAACAAGAGAGAGAGAGGAGGAGGAGGCTGGTCAACATGTCCAATTTCTCTTCAATTCCCCATAAGATTCTTTTCTTAATTGATTTGACAATCTCAATCAAATCAAAAAGTGGGTATAAAGGTGGAAATATATAGTGGGGTTATTTTGTTCTTCTTTTTTAGGAAATAGGCTAATCATGGCCATTTTCTCATAGGTTAATTGCATCAAAGATGGAAACATGATGGACACCATAAATTAAATGGTGGGCTAGTTTAAGTAAATGATTTTATGGGTGCCCCAATGATACAATCAAAGCTCTGACAATGCCAACTGGTGTGTAATAAACATATATAATTTAAATGAGGGATAATTAAAGAGGGGTTAGTGAGTCTATGTAATTAGTTGAGATTAATATTTCACCATAATGCCTATCACTATCCATTAATTTATTACAATGTACTAATATACTAACCACTGCAATTCAAGACTATACTCTCCATTTATGGAAAATTAAATTGACTTCACTTACAAGACAAAAATATCAACTCTCTTATCAATGCTAAAAAAACAATCAAATTCCAACGGAAATAATAACTGTTGGAATTTCCAACAGTATTTCCAACAGAATTCAACGTCGTAGAAAATTCTGTTGGAATAATGTTGGATTTTTTTTGTGGTTGTATATTCCAACGGAAAAGTACCATTGGAATGTTCCGTTGAAATTGTTTTTCTGTTGGAATTTTCGTCAGAATTTAAATTCCAACGCCCCTTTTTCTGACGGCCCACTTACGTTGGAATGAAGAATTCAAACAGAATTTTACAAAATTTCAACGGAATTGTTCCGTTGGAATTTGAGTGATTTCTAGTAACTTCTCTCCAATTTTCCTTTCATCATCAGTTTATTTCATAATCTTATGCGCTAAATTAATATCTATGTGTAATTATAAGTTCTAAGTTAAAACAATTTGGTTCATACCAAGTGCCCTAGCTTTTTAGATTATCTTGATCTAGCAGCTTGTAGATCTTGTGTTCTAGGAACTAAAAAATGTGATATAATCATTTTACATACATTTTTCATATTTGTATAATAAAGAGATAATTTAGTCATGTTAATCTCTTTATAAAGTTAAATGGTATTGATTTAAGTATCTTGTAACTCAAAAATTGTCCTAACTCTGTCTTTTTTTCACTATGAAATCCACTTGAAATTGAAAACGGCTTGCAAGTTTCTTGTCATGTGCTAATTTCCAGCATAGTTTATAAATTCGGATGATAAAATGACTAATGCAGAATGATTTTTGGAGTCATATAATTAAACTAAAAACTAATTTACTACCATTTCCATCCCAAAATAAATGTTGTTTTAGCAACTAAAATTTGTTTCAAAATAATTGTCGTTTTCGTATTCCAAAGCATATTTACATACAAGATCCGTGAGACGGTCTCACATAAGACCTACTCTAAAAATATATATGTTCCATCCATATATGTGCTTTTCCCCCCTCAATTAAGCCAATTCACAATGATTAATTACTGGTTATCGTTTAATCCCATATTCTAATTACTTGTAAGTCCATGGATCATGACCAATTTTATAAGAATGTTAATTAGACATCGATAATGACTATTAATTGTGTTGGACACCAAAAGTCAAACAATTTTCGATCTGATCTATTGTTTACGATGTCAGCCTCAATTCCTGCACGATACATAGACATTTATTGACATGCTTCAATTCATTTATGCCACATATACATTTC
The DNA here is from genome assembly GCA_005771605.1 of Scutellaria baicalensis. Classification (NCBI taxonomy): domain Eukaryota; kingdom Viridiplantae; phylum Streptophyta; class Magnoliopsida; order Lamiales; family Lamiaceae; genus Scutellaria; species Scutellaria baicalensis. The sequence continues at coordinate 28,464,930 of CM016725.1, read as the reverse complement.
ATAGAAATCTAAGGCAAATCTTTTGTTTTGTTTTAAAGATATATCCTTCACATGATTTAATTAAACTTTTGTTTGGACGGATCATTGGATCGCAAAGTATCATTCTTTTCAAGGGTTTCTAAAATATTGAAAAAGACAATCTTTAGATCTAACAAAGAAAGTTAAGAAAAACATGTTATCAAAGGGCCCTAACTATAACATTTTTTTAAATTTGGTTTTTAGGTCAAAACAAATGTTAATGATGTAGTATTAAAAAAGTCAGTTTAGAGTTTTTTTTTATAACAATAGTTGATTGAATTTTTATCGAGAGATCTAAACATAAATATTTCTCAATATTTTAGGAACCATGATGACAAAGTTAGTACATAATAATATCTTGAGACCTAAAAATACACTCCCTTCGTCCCACAAATACAGACCTTTATACTATTTTTCGTCCATCCCACTAAGATTGACCAATTATTATATTAGTATGATTTTAATTTATAATCTCACATATGCCCTTATTTAAATGTATATTAAACCACCACTTCTCAACTATCTATGTACCTCTTGAAACCGAAAAGATGTTTAATTCAATGCAAGAATTAATGAAAGATAAGGGCGTACTTAGAATTTCAAATTGTTGTAAGTTTATTTTTGTGGTACGAAGTTAATACTATTTTGTCCAAAATGAAAAAAAAAAAAAAAAAAAAGGAGAGAATTGAAGACAATATGGTGGAAGTTTTTATTGATGCATGGGTTGATTTATGATGAAAATGAGTGGTGAATTAATGGGTATGGTTGGGGGGCAGTTAAGGGCAATAAATAGGATGTAAATGTAATGCATGAAGTTTGAAATCATAGAACCAAAAATGTGAAAAAGCCAAAGGTTGATTAAAATATGTATTATTTTGCAGTTGAAGTTTGAAAGAAGAGCAGTTGACTGTTATTAATACACACATACTGAAATGAGATTAAAAAAAAAAAAATTGCAACAAAGAGAAAAACAGTGGCCAGCTTGTGAGCCTCATGAGTGCGACCTATCACTCGACAAAATGCCTTTTCTATTTTTTTATCTTCTAATATATATTTAGGTTCTTGGAAAAGGGAATTAATTAAGAGAAACACTAATGATATCAACATACTAACTACATCATCCCCACTCATTATTAATGTTTCACCCTTTTGCTTCTCCTTCTTTTACTTTTACTTCTGCCTTTTGGGATTATAAATTTATTAGTGGATTTAGTCGACATTTGATCTCACATGTTATTTACGGTGTAATAGTAGAAAAAGACGTACTTAGGTTATAGCTGAAAAAGACATATTTGAAATATATATGTAAAAAACAACTTATGAAACACATATTTATAGTTGAAAAACACGAACTTATACTTGTAACAGACGTACTTATATCTCGTTGCACGTGAGACGGTCTCAGAAGAGATCAACTGATTATGTCCAAATGAGAATGACAATGACCTTGTTTAGTTTTCAAGATAGAGCTAGTAAGATTGATTGGTTAGATGGAATTACAATATTTATACGTGTCTGTGATTTGCTAATGTTAAAAGATTAAAATATATTGATTGGTCTCATAGGATTAGATACTAATTTTTTGCAGCATATCCAAAAAATTAATCTAAGATATGAAAAATCAAAGTTTAATGATGCAACTTTTTTTTGGAGGTGAAAAGGTCAAAAAAACATGGTGTTAGATTAATTATGAAAATGGAATGTTAGTGTTATGTATTTGATAAGCATAACCTAGGATGCTGCCCTGCCACCTTTTAAAGAAGATATGTGAAGCCTAGATAGATAGGTCCCTCCCCACTAAATCAAATATAGAGTAGGTTAGGTGCCCCCCAAAAGTAAGGACCTTCGGTTCCTATACTGCACGCAGATTGCAATATCATCATTCAATATATAATAAGTTCTATTTTCAGGATAAATGACATCAAGATTTTTTGGTCATAAATTAGATTTTGCCCTTCAAAATATACAACTCAAGAAAAATTTATGATAAAAATAATAAAAGTGAGTTCTGGGTCAAAGGGTGCACGATGTGTTTTTTCATAGGATTATACGATATAAACAATTTCGACAGAGAATTGGCTTCTTTTATTATTTAACTTCTATTAGATCAATTTTCCTTAATTGTGGTACAGAAGTAATAAAATTAATATTTATAATTAAAAAATATCTTATTTGAATTATGGTATTATAACCGTTGGACTCAAATCTTTCTTTTTTGATCTCCAAGTCTGCCTTTGTTTTCATCAAATGAATTTTATTTATGGTGATGAAATTTCATTAAAAATACTAAAAGCAACTATTTTGTTAACAAAATTTTAACAAAAGAGATAACCTTTTGATGAAAAATTAAAATATGGAGGATTGGTTTTGATGAAATTAAAAACGAGGAACCAATTCTAAACCTTGCATCCAAACGAGTTACAATGGATCCTTCAGATATTAGTTGCTCGCAGGTGAGACTTATATAGTTCAAGTGGTATCCCATCTTTATAAGATGTAAATTATGATGATCGGATTGTGATGATTAGGGTTTGAAACTCTGATCAAAACTCTGATCAAACCATGATTATCCGAGTTTTCTAATTCTTTTTACCTTTCCTTCCACTCCCTCTATCTTTTTTTTTTTTTAAAAAAAAAAACCCCATCTATCGTGTTTAAAAAACACAAAAACTTATTGAGTTGGTCTCTTGTGAGACTGTCTCACATGCAACCAAATTCAAGTATGTCTTTTATAGGTATAAGTATGTGTTTTTCAGTTATAAGTATGTGTTTTATAAGTATATTTTTACTAGTATAAACATGAGTTTTAAAAGTATGTCTTTTACACTCATAAGTATGTCTTTTTCAGCTATAAGTATGTGATCTGGAATTCCATCGCATGTGCGACGGTTGCACGCGAGTTTTGTTGAAACTTATTTGAAACGATCTCATGGATAATTTACGTGAGACGGACCCTTTTTACCCATAATCCAAACTCATATCCATTAATTTATATGATAATTTTAAAATGTGGGTTGTGGGTTGGCCCGTCTCACATAACACGATTCGTGAGACGGTCTCACACAAGACTCACTTTTTTATAAAATTACTAGTGTACCATAAAATGAAAGTTTAAAATTTTATACATTTATGATTATTCTCTCTCGAAATTATATTTATAAACAATTTTATATAAATATTGGTAATACTATTATAATCATACATCCAGACAAGATGATCATCATTGGTAAGTGGAACAAAATATTGATGATAGACTCTTGTTCAATTTTATGTGATCAAATCACGTAATTTTAATTATACCACATCATGTCTGATGATGAAAGGCAAATTTGTTGTATTCACTATAAACTTCACAATAATTTAAAATGAAAATTCATCTACTATTTTTCTGACATGCCATTTATTTGGATTTTACAACTGGTAATTTGGGTAGTGGATTAGATAATTAATCAGTTTCCTTGGTCGAATATAAATATTATTTGCTAATTACTTTTTCTCTTTTATTTGTGTCAATAATTTTTCATAACTAATTATATAATATTTAATTGTTGTTCCATGAGAAAATGATTACATAAGAGGATTGAAGAGAGTGAGTACTACCACATTTGTTAGATATATACAGAATAAGTTGTCATGTCTTTATAATAATGTGCTCAAAATGAAAATTTGCAGCCAATTGGAATTTAAGCTAACAGGAGGTGGCCCTGCACCTTTGAATTATACATGCACTTTTCTGTCATGTCTCTATTATTTCTAATAATTCGTATAAATTATTCTTGCTGCAAAAGTTTAGAAAATAAATGGCACCAAAAATTATTAGTCTCCCACACACAAAAAAGTAGTTTTGTGCTTCTTGGACCAATATATATGCAAAACTAAATAAATTAAGGGTTAAAGGTAAAAACCAACCTGAAGTTTAGAATTTTTTTCACTTTGCAATCTCTTTTTTTTTTCCCGATTGTAACCTAATTTTTTAGAGTTTATCCGATTGTAATCTAAATCATTTTTCTGATCATTTTTTCGGTGCATGAATTAAATTTTTCACTTTGCAATCCAGACCGTTTCTTTTTTATTCAATTACAACATCTGATTTAGGATGCATTTCGATAAATTTCAGAATTTTAGGTTGCAATTATGAAAACAAACAAACAAAGTTCAGGCTGCAATTAGATAAAACAACGAAGTTTAATTTGTGAAGTGAAACAATTAAGTCACATGTTTGTCTTGTGATCTCCACTTTGTCGAAAATTTTGGAATTGGTTAAATTTTGGATGACACAATAGAAAAAATTAGGTTGCAAAGTGAAAAAAAAAAATCTATACTTTGGTTTTTTTTTTTTTTTTCATTTAACCCATAAATTAAATACACACTCAAAAGATTATCAGTAGATTTATCGTAACATTTCAGCCTACAAAAGAATTCATGTGCATCATGAATGAATCTAAATTCGTGCCTTATGGATCGACTTGACCTGACACGAACCTCTACGTATCTCCAGGTGTCCTAAAAAAGATGTTCACACACTTAGTATATTTCTTGCATTTTTTGGAAAAAAATATGTACACCTAATAAATTGTTAAAGTCTAGTTTTTCCGACAACAAATTATTGTGAAAAAAATTAATATAAATTGATGATATGTTGTCACAAAAAGCAATGAAAAGAAGACTTGTTTGTGACAACATTGTTGTCGCTAATACATTATTGTTGTAGCAAAAAAACTATTTACGAGAAGAATTTTGAGAAAAATAATTTAGTGATAAAATATTGTTGCGCGCAAAATGATTTTACGACAATTATTAATGTTTTGCGGTAACATTTTGTTGTCTCAAATACTCATTTTTCTTGTAGTCACTACATAATATCACTTATTAACTTATAATTTTCTGAAGTATTATATGATCCAAAGAAAAATATTACATAGTGAGAATAACAGTATTACTTTTAAAATTATAATTTCTCAAATTAATTACGAATTTAAAATATTATATAATACCCTTAAAAGAAGTATATAATATGTTGTCTGTAGATTACACAATATTACTAGTCAAATAATAATTTCTCAAAAAATATTATGTCATATACATAAGATTTTCGGCTAATGAAAAGTACTCGACAAAGTAGATCTATTCATTTCCTTTTAATGTTGATAGTCCTACAACAATTAATGAGGAAACCATCAAGAACTTTAAGTTTCTTGAAAGAGTGATGCCCCTTCAAATGTGATTGCACATGCTTTAAGATGTTATAGGGACGCCTTCCTACCAAGTTTAATTTATAATGTAGGAAATGTGTCCTCAAATTGATGGATGATCTTCATTACATCTTTTGTGGCAACAACAAATAGATTGAGAAACATATCTTTTTAGAGCGTCATTTGGCCCATGGGATCTAGATAGATTATTTTGCATGGCTCCGACCTCCAACAAGAATATTATCACTAAGGGTATGTTTGGAGTTTGGACTGGACTTGGCACATCCAAATTTCACAGTCCAGACAAAGTTTGGATAGAATTAGCAAAATCCCACAAACCTACCATACTTCTCCAACTTTTTCTACAATTTCCTATAAAAAAACATCTACTTTTTCAACAATTCTAAAAAAAAAAAAAAACTACTTTTTCTACATTTTCCAATGTGAAAATAATATTTAATTATATGATACCCTACAAAATTTTCAAAATCCATATTTACAAATTTCCTTCTAAAGTCTAAATCTAAATTTGTTAAAGCCACCTTAAATTCAGAACAAACATCCCCAAACTTACTCAACTTTGGACGACTACTTGGAGGCAAATAGCCAAACACTACGCAACTTGTATTTGGCTCAAAGTTGTGTGACTTATTTAAAAATGGAAAAACATGATTATTTTTAGCCATGAAAAGTTTGTAGTATCAAAATTTATTGATGAGCACTAGGTGTGACTTGGAAATTGGTTCGCTGAATGTTGTCATTTGTCGTTTCAATATTATAATCAGTTTTGGTATATGATTTGCCCATGCTGCTTCATTTTCTTCCTTCAGTTGTAATTTACCCATGTTGAGTATTTCTTATACTCAATTTCTTTCCTATTTAATAAAATTCTTTTGAGTGATAAAAAAATAAAAAAAAAAATGTACCGCCTAACTTATATGAACCAGATCGGCCGGATGCGACCAAAACGAATTAACAAGATTATCTTACACAGGAATTTACCACAACACACATAAAACACGTATAGCTCATACAAAATGTAACCAATAAAATTGAAGAATGACAAATGCATTCGGGTACCAATTCATGAAGTGTATCTAAGAAAGTAAATAAATATATTCCATAGATCTGGTTTGTCATTTTACCATTTATTTTATTTTTGAAAAGGTCGTGAAATTCCAATCAGGATCATCTATTCCAAACCGTGTTTCATCTGGTGTTCCATTATAATCTCCACACACCACATGTAAAAGATCACCAATGTACATTTATCATCTACTGAAAACAATGAAACATTAGATGATATACAACTTGGAATAGAAGATCCAATTCTCGTGAAATTCTGTTATTAATGACGAGTACTACTTAGGGTATGTTTACATGAAACACAACTTGAAATAGAAGATCCAATTCTCATGAAATTCTGTCATTAATGGCGAGTAGGCGAGTACTACTTAGGGTATGTTTAGACTTTGGCACATCCATATTTTGAATGAGCTCAGTTAAACATGCCCATCCGAACTGGAATCGGCAGTTCGAGGTTCCGGGAAGGCCGAACCAGAACTGAATCGACCTATAAGGTAAGGTTATAGTTCCGGTTTTGGAACCAACGGTTTAACCAGAACCGCCGGTTCCGGACAATTCCACCTTTCTTTTTTTGTGTTTAAATTTTTTATTTTGTATCTCTAATTTTGATTTTTAATGCTTGTTTTTGAAGTGTACTAAAATAAATTGATATTTTAGAATACAAAATAAAATGGGAGAGACAAACAATAATTAAGTGAACAAACTTTTGATAAAAATTTGGAAAATTATTACAAGTCAGAACTTGAATTTTGAATAAAGAAGAACTCTATCTAATCTATCTATCTTTTACAAAATTATCTATCTATCTATGTAGTACAAAAGTCTATTTATTCCAACTTTTCAATTATCTATTACAATTACAAATTTACAAGTCTAAAAATTGGTATTACAAACAACATTAAGGAATGAAATGAAATAAGGTGGAGGGGGAAAATTGAAAGAACTTGAGTTTCATTCTAAGTTTTGAATTAAAATTTATTTCCAAAGTTATAATGAAATTGCCTACGTATCCTTAATTTGTACGAATTAAGGAATCAAAGCTCACGTAGTTCTCTTACCTCAACTTACCTTATTCAAAACATGTCGAGGTTAGTTGTGCTTGTGCCGCTAGAGGATGTTGTGTTTGAGTCGTAGCCATACAAATCGGGGTCACCTTTTGTCCAATGGTGTGGAATCGAGATGTTGTTGACGGTCGGCGGCTTTGACCCAATCATCAAGGAGCATAATATTTTGCACATTCTCTGCGGCCAAATTTGCTCGTCTCGGAGTTAATGTGTGTCCCCTAATGCTAAAGGCATGTTGATCAACCGAAACCATGGAGGCGGGACTTGCAAACAACTCCTTTAGCAATAATGGTTAAAATATGATATATGGTGGTCCTTCGTGACCACCACTTCAATAAATCTAAAGGGTTGTCAAAAGCAATTGATTCAAAAGTGGCACCTAAATATGAATCTAATTCTTGTGAAGGGTTACTACCTATAGCTCGTTTTTGTGTCTTAATGTCACAAAAGTTATAAAATTGACTAAGGACCGGTCACTAGATGGAGAAGAGGAAGAACTACTAAATCCTACATTTTGAGCACCTACATTTTCACTACTACTAGTCACTACCAAATTATTTTGTATTCTCTAAATAAATCATACAAAAATCTTTTAACTTTAGCAACTACTTCCCTAGGAGTAGGTACATAATCTACATTATCATACTCACTTATTAGCCCATGTGAAACAATGCATTATAATACATAGTTAATAATTCATTTAAGTCATCTTCTCTAATCTTAGGATCTAATAATTTAGCACACGAAAAGAGGGGGGTATTTCATGAAAATATTTCAACCATTTTGATTTCATCATTATAATTACATTGCACAAAGTAGGATAATCACAATAAGAATTAAGAATCAAAGCAATTTTCACACATTGATATAATGGTATAGGAGATGTAAGATAATAACATCCACTAAGGCCCTTAGTTGCTTCTTCAAAAAATTTTAACATCTCTATCATGTTTATAAAAGAATCTCATGAGTTGCTATGTAACATATATCTACTATAACCCATTTCCAGCAAAAAAACACATAAAAGTTCTTTATAGACATAAGAATCATGAATCATATAATATATAGAGTTCCACCTATGTTCAACATATCTTACAATTTTTTTAACTTCCATACCATTATCCTTACAAAACCTAGCCCATGCTTTACGTTTGTTAATGGAAGAACATATAAAATTAATTGATTTTCTAATTTTATCAATTTCTTTTTGTACACATGTTAAACCATCTTGCACACATAAGTTAAAAACGTGACACATGCAACGAGTATGGAAAAGTTCATCATTTAGTGGAGCTTTACAAAATTCAAGAAGACTAGGCATGCTTGCATTATTATTTATTGCATTATCTAAGGTTATGGTAAATAATCTAGTTAATATTCCATAATCATTTAAAACTTGTATCTTTTTTTGAGCAATATGGATACGAGGATGTGTGTTAGGAACCTTTATAGATTTTGATGAAGATAAAACATGTAATAGATAGGTAGTAGTAACCTTGTACTTAGGTTTTTTAATGTAAAAGTTTACGAGTTAAGGATGCTGCCTGAAGACTGGAAGCTCGCTGAAGGAAGCTAAAGCCTACTATTTAAAAAAAAGTAAGCTAAGGAGGAACCTTACAGGAAGCTAGCTGAAGCATGCAAACCGTACTGACCTATACAGGAAGCTAATCCAGCATGCCGATCAACAGAGGAAGCTAGCTGAACTTACTGGATACTGCAGAAGGTTAATCATGCTCACTGCACACAACAGGCTGAGTTCCAGTAAACAACAACGAACACTTGATTGTCATGGAAGACAGTTATTTATGAATCAACGCCCTCATCTTACATATAGGAATATTCAAAGAGGAGCCAATCAGAGAAGAACATCTGGAATGATTCAGGAGACAAGAAGGACGATTCTGCAGAAATAAACGACACAGTACAATGGTGTACCAGAGCGCGCAGAGAATTTGTACGAGCCAATCAACGCTGGACACCTTGCTGATCAGGAAGCTACCTCCTTCAACGGGTAGAAATTCCTGAAGCCTATAAATAGATGAAGAGTACACCTAAAACAATATCTGAAACTCACGAGCTCTCAAGCATATTCTCAAAGTTCCCAAGCTTTCAAATCCTTCAAGTTTTAGACACTCAAACGATCAGCAGCAAGCAATCCAGTTACCTTAGCTACCTCATCAGAAGCTTGTTGCACCCCGAGTTGAAGAAGAACCATTCTTTTCTTTCATATATTGTTTTAGGAGTCTCTTAGCGGAGGTTAGTTCCTGCTAAGTGTTTCACTCTTGTTAGAAGAGTAGGAGTCCTGTGTGGGCTATTATATTAGTCACCGCGGCTACCTGTGTGGAAGGTTGCTTGTCTTGTTAGGGTGTGATTGTATTAGTAGAGTCTTTGTAAACCAATCAACCTTTAACAAAGTTCCTCCTGTGTGAAAGGAGTAGAATAGACATAGAGAGATTACTCCACCCTCGAACCATTATACATCGTGCTGCTTGTTCATCTGTTTTCTTAAAGCTTTCTGTATTACCTTATATCTAAAATACTGATCCTGTGTTTTCAGAAAATAACATATTTCTAAGTATTTTTCGTTGTGTATAAAACTCTTTATAAGTTCATATGTCTAATGCTTAAGCAGTAACATCGATCAGAAGCAGCAAGCTCAGTAGCTTATTGCTCACTGCATAAACTTACAGTCTTTTGGAGTAAAAAATTGAAAATTTTAGAAGGTTTATTCACCCCCTCCAAACCTTCTACCACTTTGGACCAACAATGTGTTTCATCAAATTGTAGAAAAGCACTTAAACGTTTTTTATGATCCTATGGATCATCAATCTAATGACAAGTCATACCCAAATAATTATGATATCCGTAAGGATCCTTCCAAGAATCACAACAAATAGATAATCTTTGTTTAAGTTTACCTAACTCTTGAATTAATTTATATTTAAATTCACCTACTCTTTTAGGAATATCACGTGTTTGAGTGTTCCTACATACGACTTTAGTAGATGGTTGTAAATATGTTTACACATATTTTTCATACCATTGATTGCAAGCATAACCTAGTGGAAGATGTTTTATGGCAACTAAATCACAATTGTCTTTCCTAAGTTCTAATTGATTAAATTTAAATATTAAAGAATTCATATCTTACCGGTAAATCCTCGTAATTGCGTTTGAGAGCGCTCCACTACAACCTTGTCCGAATGCTTCTTCAAGATATGGGTGTTGAAGGTTCCATATTCCACTCTATGCTTGAACTTATATTGATTCGAACAATGGTCGCAAGTGACTATGTAGTCGATGTCACTATTAGGACTCCTTCTTGAAGTGGACGGATAAAATGTCACTTCGAAGTGATGAAACGGCTCTAGGTGTTGTTGAAGTGCTTCGAGTAGGGGCACTTTCTTGTGTTGTAGCCAGCACTTTCTTGTGTTGTAGCCAGCAGTATCTATTCTTCATTTTTGGCTAAGGCAGCTTAGATTTCAGGGCCCAAATCAACATTTTGATCACATTGATCAATGTATCATCATCATCTCGTGGAGGAGGCATGAGACTATTTCCCTTCCCACGAGATGTAGATGACGATCCTTTTCGAGACATATTTATAAAATATGAAAAATATATAACTTTTAAAAAAATGTAGAAGAAGTAGAAATGTAGGAGATAGAAAGATAGGAAGTAGAAAGGTAAAAGTAGAAATGTAGAAGCACAAATGTAGACAAGAATTTGATCTATAAGCTATGAATTAGAACTAGAAATTATCTACTAACAACTTGAATTTTGCTACTAAAGCTTGAATTGAGAGAGAAAACAAGAATTGAGAGAGATAGAGTAAGAGAAAGGTGTGAAAAGTGTTGTCAACCCTTATTTATAAATTTCAAAAAATACAGAAAGAAAAAAAAAGAAATGGGTACGCTCCGGTTTGAACCACCGGTTTCAGTTCGGTTGAACCGGCGGTTTGTAGATCTGGACCGTTGATCTCCAACGGCCACTTGGTCTCGGTCGTTGGATCACATCTGACACAAAACCGGCGATTTATGCGCCAGGTTCGAAACCACCGGTTCACAACGACTATTTCATCTCCACCGTCCTTCCCCGACCCAACAAATACTTTCGTTTGAATAAGAGTCGTCCATGTGTCATCATACTCAAAAAAAATTAATTGACAAACCCACGGTTCCATGGTTTGACAAATGCCGAACCGAAATCAAACCGACGGACCCCGGTTCCGATTTGGAACCAAAACCGAGTCAACGGTGTCGGTTCGAACCGTTCCGATTTCGATTTTTCGAACCGGATGGGCATGTTTAGGCTCAGTCGAGTACTATTTAGGGTATGTTTGGACTGGACTTAACACATCCGAATTTTGGATGGGCTCAGTTCAGTCCATGTTTGGATAGGACTTGCAAAATCCTGCGAACATACCTTACTTCTCCTACTTTTTCTACAATTTCCAATAAAAACATCACTTTTCTATTTTTTCTATAATTCTCAACAAAAATCATCTATTTTTTTCTACATTTTCCAATGTGAAAATCATATTTAATTATAGAGTGACACTTGTGTGCCCCAAGGGCATGATGCCCCCAAATTAATCATTATATGATATTAAATATATACTCTACAAGTATCATGTATATACTCTTCAGGTATCACATGTATACTCTTATATACATATGATACCCGTAGAGTATATTTATGACACCAAGAAACATAACACCTATAGAGTATATATATAACACCGGAAGAGAATGTATATAACATCTAGATTTGTGCCCCTATCTGCCCCAAAGATATATACGTTTTTGCCTTAATTATAATCCTATCCCACAAAATTTTCAAAATGTATATTCACAAAATCCTTTTAAAGCCCAAATCCAGATTTGCAGAAGACACATCAATTTTAGTCCATTTAAAAAGTTACTGTCCAATTTTCGTCCACCATGAAAGTGGTTTTCAAATTTAGTTCAATTAAATCAAAAATCGTCACTATTTGGTCCATTTTGGCTTAATTGGACTAAAATTGAAAACTGAAAATTGAAAACCGCTTCCATGGTGGACGAAATAGTGACAAAAATGGACCAAATAGTGACGATTTTTGGTTTAATTTGACTAAAATTGAAACTCCTTCCATGATGGACAAAAATTGGACAGTGACTTTTTAAATGAATTGAATATATCTCAATTCAGAACAAACATCCTTTTTATTGATAGATTAATCTTACTATCTAGCTAATGGATTGGTGTATTAGTACGTACACACTACATGAAACATCAATACTCAATATATTATACTCTATTAAAGTACAATTTTTATTCCTTGGTGAAATAAATGAAAGTATAAATCAATTATTAAATGCAAAAATTTATATACTCTTGGATACATAAAGACACAAATTTATTTGTTATATACTTGTTTTTGAGGTGTTATATATATACTCTACATGTGTTATGTTTTTTAATGTTATATATACACTCTACAGGTATCACATGTTTTTAAGAGTATACATGTGATACCTGAAGAGTATACAAATGATATTTGTAGAGTATATATGTAACATCATATAATGGTTAAGTTGAGGGTACCACACATGTGTCACTCATTATTAAAAGGACATCGCTATATATATTACTCTAGAGTTTGTTTTTTTAAATCTCAAGGACATATATAATGAAATTTCAATAAAATTTTGAAACAAATTATAATTTGAACAAACTCTTTAGAAACACAACTTTTAATTTTGACACATGGTATATGAAAAAAAATAAAAAAAATAAAGGATGAATACTAGAGGGGAAAATGTTAAGCAAGAAAAAGGAAAAGCCTTTTTCAGCCCCTTTTCTCCAGTTTTTAAGCTTGGAACGTGTTGTTCGTGAACTTGGTTGAAAGTTGAAAGCTTTTGTCACAAAGAAGAAGGGTTTTGCGAGATGATGAGGACCAACAAAAAAAGACTCTCTCTCTCTCTCTCGGGGTTGGTTTGATATGTATTTCATCAAAAACGAGGAGTATTTTTGGGGCCAACAATATAATTTTTTATTTTTATCCTTCTACTCTAATTACCAAACATGCCGTTCTTGAAATCATGATCTATCAAATCTCATTTGATTTGCTACTCTTAATTATGGCCTCTCACTCTCTCTCTCTCTCTCTATCTCTCTATGTTGTCTCAAGTTAAATCACTTCTCACCACCACACCTATTAATTATCACAGCTTCTCTCTCCGACCTTTACAATTCCTCTCTCTCCCTCTCTCTCTCTCTCACACACACAAGTGTACTGTAGTGTTTGTTCCCTCACCTCTCATCTTAAATAGTTCCCCCAACTGCCCCTCTTTTCCATATTCTTCTCTCATCTCTTCTGGCAGCTTCAGTTTCTATGTGTGTTCTTGCACGTTTGTGTAAATCAGGAATTGTAATAGTGCAAGAATTAAAGAGTTTGGCATTGGTATTCATGGTGGGTTTATCAAAGGGTTTCTTACAGAGATCATTGGCATTCTGTCCACCTCCTAATTTCTGAAACCAAAACCTAGATTCATTTATGGACACCCGTTTTTTTTTTTTAACAAGGAGGTGGGCATACTGCCAACTGGGCTCTGTTAGTTTCTCTTTGCAAAATCCTCATGAAATTTACACACACTCTCTCTCTCTCTCTCTATATATATATATATATGTATATGATCTTCGAAGATCAAGGTAAACTACTGGTTTCTTTAACTATATGTTTTCTTTATTTCTACCATGCAAGTAGTATACAGTTTTAACATAATCCTTAAGTTCTTGGTGCTGTGTAACAGCTTTTTAATTATGAGGAGTGCATATTTTCATTGAGCATTAATTAGCTAGTTTGATGTAAGAGTTAAATCTTGCACTGAACCACTGGTAGTTTTATTTTGGATAAGCGTACACGGATTGAATCATGGATTCAGATAGGTTGAACCCCCTAGTGTTTGGATTAATTTGTTTACCTATTTCAAGAAATATCTTATCTATAGTTTTTCTTTAAATATTGATTCAACTTTAATATTCTGAAGTGCTTGCTGGCTGCCTGGTTTATCTAGCTTTTTGTTAAGATTGATGATATTTCTTGGGTGTACCTTGATGGCTTATTAGCATCAAAATCACAGATATGGGGTTTTATTAATTCCTCCTTTGTTTTTTCAGCCAAGAAAAGAAAACCCCAGATTCTTATCTATTTCACAATCACAGAGAGAGAGAGAGAGAGAGAGAGAGAGAGCTTGCTTGTCTTTCTATTTTTCTCATGTTGTAAAAGGAGAGGTCATACAAGAAATGCATAGAAAGAAGGTGATTCAAGAAAGTATCTTCATATAAAGTTTGCTTCCATTTTTGTTTCTACATTTACATTTCAATTCCAACCTCTTTTTCTCTGTGCATGATGATGAATCTTTGCGTTACAGGGTACTGGACTCCATTTTTATTCTTGGGTCCATGCAAATTGATACAAATTATGAAGTTAGTTCATCAAAAATCAAATCAGAAAAGAAAAGGTACAAATATGAGAGAGAATATATGAGAGAGAGAGAGAGGTGGGATGGTTGTAGGGCAGAAAATATAATTAGCTAGGGCAAAAGGGAAGTATATGGATGTGTGAGAAAATGCTTTTGGTTTTGCAGAAAGCGTAAATACATATACAAATGTAGGCTCATGATTGAAATTCTGACAATTCCCATTAAATTATGGGAAAGACATTAGGTATCCTCATTTATCCTTTCATCTTTTTCCTTCCAAAGATTATTTACTGACACTTAAATCATCTTCAAGTCTAATCTCTATAAATGCTTTCTATATTAATTACTCCATTGATTCATTAATTTTTATTTAAACCCCATTTTTTCAACTTGCTTGACAGTTAAAATCCTAATGGCTCAAGTTAATCCTGTGTTGTGTCGTCTCTTTTTAGTTCATTAAATGTGAAGGTCATTATTATGTTTTCAATTAAATTTAAAAATTGTATATCCCCACTTAATTACCCTTTTACTACTTAGTAGCATGTCTTTAAAGTTAAATATCCAATCTCTAGATGAGTGACCGTCAAGTGTGCGTGATTGTGTCCTGATATGGTGAATAAATATGTATTTTTTAACAATAAATATGTGATTTTTCATTATAAGCATGTGATTTTCTTCTTAGCCCACGATGGTGCCTTGCGCTATGATGCATGATGGGGTCTCAGGACACCGTCGATATAAGTATATGATTTTTATCTAAGTATGTATTTTAGAGCTATAAGTGTGTTTTTTCGCACATAGTCGATTGTGTTCAAAGATACGATCGTGTGCGAGTATCGTCGCACATGAGACGGTGTCACAAGAGAACAACTCAAAAACTTTGTGTTTGGGTTATTCTTATTATCATAACAAAATAAAAGAAATTAACAACATGGAATAAATAAAGAGTAGTTTGGAGGAGTAGAAAACTATTTTCTTACTTATAGAAATGCCCCTTTTTCTAAAATTATAATGGGTTTTATACTGTAATTGAAATATAGTTTTAGTTTATTTTTTGACATTTAAATTGCCTTAACATATAAATTTGTATAATACAATGCAATTAGATAATTTATATATGCAATATAATAAGTTTTAGATAATAATTAATTGCTACAATAAGTCACGGATTTATTAAGGAAATAAAATAATTTTATATTTTTATTACAAGTTATGAAATTATTTTACCTATATAGTGGGGTTTGTCTATTTTATAAGGCATAAAATGTATATTTAATTATCAATACAAGACTTAAATGATAATAACTATCGATGTACGGTTCAGAAGATGAACTTAACCATGGTTAAAGACCCACAAAAGTGAAGTTATATTTGGCATTTGACATTTTTGCTTTATTATTATTACATATAATTATTCGATCTATTTTTCTATTCTTCTTTTGTTTTATTCCCTTCATCTCCCATAACTTTATAAATTGTATTTTTAGATTATCATTTAAAATATATTTTCAAATGATTAGCGATTACAAGGACCCCAGATAATTAATTCTCTGAAATTTTATTTTATCTTTAAGTTATTAAATTAATGAAAAATGTTATAATACCCACAATGAGTACCTCTTAATATGTAATTGCTGACGTGTAACATCCCTTGGAAAGTAAAATTAATTCATAAGTGGAATAACATGTCAACGGTGGACACATTTTAAATGTGCTCATGATGGATAGAGTATGTAGCAGAGCTGTTAGATTTTTAATCTTTTAGGGCCTGTTTACTTTGAAGGTCGGGTTTGTTTGAATTGATTAAAAAAGTGAGATTGTACTGTTCATGAGCCAAAAAGTTTTTATTTGGATGTTTGGTATGTAGGTTTGGTTATGGGTTTGAGTAAATTTTTGTTTGGTATGAATGATTATATGTTTGTTAAAATTGGTTTGTTTATAAAATTGGCAAAAACTTGTGTACCCCCCGATGCACCGTACTCCCAAAGGTATTATCAGTTTGGTATTAGTTATATATTCATGAGGTATTATTGGTGTATTCATAAGGTATTAGTGGTATATCCTTGAAGGTATTAGTGATATATTCATAAGGTATTAGTTGCATATTTATAAGGTATGACGTGCACAACTGAAATGTATGTTTTAGTGAATGTATTATTCAAGGTATTATTTGTTACATATTAAGGTATTAATCATATTACTTATAGGTATTACAATAAATGTTTGGGGGCACAGTGCCCCGGGGGTACGTAAGACCTACTCTATAAAATTTTGTTTGGTTTATTGGTTAGTATGTATTAGATGTGTGAAATGATAGTGTTACCCTTATTCATTATTAAATTATATTAGGTCAACTTAAATTAATTGAAATTCGAAGATCCATTTTCTTCCCTAAATTGTTTTTCCCCTACAAGTCTGCAACCTTCTTCTTCACATCCACCACATTTTTCATTGGACCTATGGAGTGCCAATTCTAAAACCATCTCAATATTCATTCAAATGGATATCAATACCCAGCAACTGATTTTTAATACTTCATTGGATGCCAAATGCACCGAAGATAATATTGGTGTGTCCAGAAACATACCTACTTGGCCTTTCAAAGTTGTATTCCCAAACAATTTCCAGTGAAATGATGAAATCAACTCCGGCAACAAAAGAAGGCTGTAGCTGTCTTTGAGTTATCAACAAAAAAAAATTCGACAAAATCAAGAAATTAAATGGTCCAAGGGAACAAAGGCAGACCAGAAGATAGAGTATAGAGAGGAGTGGAATGAGTGATCTTCGACGACGTCGTCTTCGAGTTATCAGTCGCCGAATGTTCTCATGGCGCCCCCGTTACTCAGTTGTTTTTGGTGAAGGTGAATCGGGGCAAAGGGTTTGGGGGAAAAAGGGGGCGTCAGGATATTTTTGTTATTAACTAGTTATACAAGGGCATAATGGTAATTATTTAATGAATAGTAAGGATGAAAGAGTAATTTTACAATGGGTACGGTTGGGTTTGGATTAAACCCACCAAAATTGGTGGGTTTAAATTTCACCCAAATAGCACACCCCAATCCATGATATAGCTCATCTCAATTTCCAAACCTGGCCCCCTAACCCAAGCCTCAAACATGGGTTTACCCTAAATTATAAACTCAAACCATCCTATACCAACAGAGTGAACAAGACCTTAAGTCCCTATTTGTAATTTACTATGTTTCGGGTCCTTATTTGTAAAATGTCATTTTTAATTTATTTCATATTTCTAATAAAAATCATAGTAATCTATTATTTTTTTCAAGTATTTTTAAATTAGTTTAGTGTAATGATACAAGTATGTTCATATCGATAATTAGTTCTCTAGAGATCTCAGTTCCTATATATTAATTTAATCTTTGGAGAATGAGATTTCAAAATAATGTGAAAAGATCGATAGATGTAATTTAAGTTCTTACACACGAATATATTGCGAAACTTGGAGTGAATGTTGGGAAAGAATGTTGAGAAATTACTTCTCAATAACATCAAGAACAATACATTTGTGAATGCGATATAATACTCTTTTTTCCCTTAAGTGGAAATTTAATATTATTGATCCGGACCCAATTGATCAACACTTTCCACCATAGCTAGAGCGGGAGTAATATATAGAGAAAAGAGTTGGTATCAATTGTAACATTCAAAGTATGTTGCATTTTGTGAGATAATATTAAATAGAAAAAAGTTTGATTGAATCTAAAAAGATAGGGCCTAAAGACAATATTGCTGACATGATGACTAATTAGGTGTTACTTGGCATTGAGTTTCACTAGTGCATGATGTTGGTGAAATATATATCAAATGGTGCATGTGGATCGATTTCAGGGTCAAGGTGGAGAATATTTATGATATGTGACCCATTAAATTAAGGTCCTAAACCATGCAGGATCTGCTATGTATGGAATCGGATTTAGATTTAAGGAATCAGATCAGAAAAGATCGAATTGAAAAGATTTTGTGGTTAGGGTTTTATGCTCAAAGTTGGAATGAACATATATTAAACATTGCTAGGGAACGATTAATTTGTGTGCAGTAGATGTTGAACTATGTGGTGAGTCGAACCACTATACATGCGTGCATCTTTTACATGTTTCTAATTTAAGTTCTTGATCGATCAATAAAGCCGTACCAATTAACTAGAGTTTTCTAGCTACAGGTTTTCATTGTGGAGTTCTTTGCTGTGTTTCTGGTATATATAGTTTTAGCCTAAGAAGTTATAGTTTGCGTTAAGTATTAAATATTCTCTATATGCATCTAAATACTAATTGAGCTACATCTTTGAAATTTTGGGATAAATAAGAAAATAAATCAAATAAATATAAAGTCTAGTGAAATGACATATGGGAGAGAAACATGAGTGCAAAAAGAAATTAAAAAGCAAGTCCTTTAATTGGGGACATTCAATATCTGAATCATTACCTCCTAGAAGTTAGAACAACCCACTGAGTCAAATCATGAAAATGTGTACACAAAAACAAGAAAGTTTTCATATTAATTATGTTTAACAACGCTTTTCAAACCTGATAAAGCCTTCTAATTCAATACTTATCTCGTAAACGTGACACCATCTCTGTGTTTCAAAAGTTGGTTTAATTTTTTCCCTTCTCTGTCAAAGCAATTCTTTCTAATCAGGTAAAATTAAATGGATATTTGGTTGAGTTAAGATTTTTTAACGTGTTTATGAGCTATTATAAAAAGATGAAATGTCTCTCTTTACCCCATTTCATAAGTCAATTTATTTTTATACCTTATGTTTTTATAAGAGAAAATAGTACTAAATAACCACAAAACATATAAGAAATATTATACCATCTAATATATATTGGAAATATATATTTTGCAATAACATTGTTGTAATTTGAATAATATAGAATCATCCAAGTATTGTTATCTAGAAATTGAACAACTCTTTCTTTCAAAAAAATAAATTATGAAAAGAAAAGAAAGAAATTGAATAACTCTTTGGATAAGAGATTTCTTGATCATCTTTCATGGTAGAAATCCTATTGAACTTCCAAAGCGAAACTCCACATTAGCATTGAAGAACTATCTTGAAATTCATCCTTGTACTTTTTAATCCAAATTAACAATAGTTAATTGGTCTTAATTTGTATAAAAGTTTTCAATGGTTTGTGACCTGCGAAGAAGAAAAAAAAAAAGGCTGCTTGAAGAAGAAGAAAAGAAAATTGCGTAAAAGAGAAATATATAAGGCTATGAAAAAAATAATTTGCTTAAAGGAAAAAAAAAAAAAAGAAAGAAATATGACACTGAAAAATACTCAGAGTAAATCATAAGGATATAAATGATATTTCATTTTCATTGAGGGTATTTTGAGAAATTGTTGGGCCGTGAATAAAATTGCTGATTTTTATTTCTTCCTCCTAAACTAGGTTTCGGCCCAATTATAAGTCAATTTATTGGTCTAATAGCAATCAAAATTTCGGCCAATTTGCAAGGCCTACTTATTTAAACCCATTTTCAAGTCCAATGATAGAGCCCAATTTCAAGCCCATCCTTCAGCCCAATCATAATCCCAATTATAATAGCCCATTGCTTTGAGTCTCTATTCTCTTCTCTTCACACGTGTACCTTTTTCCTCACTCACTCTTATACCAATTTGGAAAGGTCAGTGGAGTAAATGAGAAAGGGGCAACAAGTTGGAATTGGATCCTCTATTCCAAGATCGTGTTTCATCTTATATTTCTTTATTTTAATTAGATGACAAGTGTACATTGGTGATATCATCTTTTACACGTGTCGTGTGTGGATTATATTAGAACACCAGATGAAACACGGCTGATTGCAACAAGTCTGATACATCAAACCGGAAAGGAGTAAAAATTCATTCTTGTTTCTCTTCTGTTTTTCTTTCTTCTTTTTCGATCTTGTTCCGTCGCCGTCTGTTACAGCCGTGTGCAGTGGTGCTGTGTTGGTGGGCCACGGCGGCGCCAATCCTGTGTGTGTGCGTGCGTGTGTGTTTCTATGTGTGCGTGTGTGTCTGTGTGTGTGCGCGCGGTGGTGGTGGCGGCGCCATGTTGAGTGCGTGTGTGTCTGTGGTGTCGCCGGTGATGGGCTCGTCGCCGACAGTGGTGGCGGACGGCGTTAGGAGGGCGACGGCGGGGGGCAGGGGAGGGGGCTGGGTGTAATTTTGAAATTTTGATTTAATTCAGGGACCAATCTGCAATTTTCATCTTTTTCCTATTTATGATTTAACCCTCACTTTTGAAATGCTATTTTAGCCCCTGAATTTATAGGACTTTAGTTTCAGTCCCTGAATTAGTTTAAGAATGCAGTTTCACTCCTAAAAATTGCTGAATTTATATTATGACCCAGGACTTTATAATTATTGTATGTTAATTATGTAGTACCCTATAATTTCATGAAATACTAATTTACTCCCCAGATTATAACGAAATGACTTACATAGTCTAAAGTAACATAAAATGTGACAAATTAAACCTTTAAGGTTTCTATGGCTTTACACGGACACTCGATTATGCTTTTGCAGTAAACCCTAAACAAGTAAACCCAAATCTTAGGATTATGATCACACAAAACCATAGTTTTCGAATAAACTCTAATCTTAGAAACGTTAACCCTTCTTAAGAGTTTAATTTTATAGAATACGTCATTATTTGACAA
Organism: Scutellaria baicalensis; assembly: GCA_005771605.1. Classification (NCBI taxonomy): domain Eukaryota; kingdom Viridiplantae; phylum Streptophyta; class Magnoliopsida; order Lamiales; family Lamiaceae; genus Scutellaria; species Scutellaria baicalensis. Next base: position 28,443,438 of record CM016725.1, on the reverse strand, counting down.
TTAAGTTAAATGTTAAACCGATCTTTTATACTTTATAGGAAATGCGAACGAGGACCAGGGTAAAGGGAACGTAAGAAGTAGAGCGCCAACAGACTGTTATTGTGTGTGTGGGGGGGGGGTAAATTCTTGTTATTTCCTGCTTTTATATACTGATATAAATGCGTCTGTTTACGTGCGACTATGTTATATGTCATTAAATTGACCGTAAATGTTTATGTATGATTTGAATGTTGACCTTCAGCGTTCATTTCCAATGTTATATGTTGAATGTTTATGGTGGGATCCCAATTTCACGGCCGGTCAAAGACCCAACGAGTTCCAAATATGGCCCTTTCACGCAGGACTTAAAGACTCCAAAATTCACGGCGGACTTAAAAACTCCGAAATCACGTCGGTCTTAAAGAACCGAAGGGATTTGGATATATCTCTTATGTTATGTATTCATCGAATGCTTTGCTCGCACTGAGTGTCTCTTCTTGTACTCACCCCTTCCATGATTTTCATTCTACAGAAAACCCTGGACGAGAGGAAGGATGAGTGGAGATGTCTATACTTTTGCATGTACATTTGTATATTTATATAGTGCATGCTCTGAAACTCTGAAAAGTTTTGTTTTCGTACTTCTTTTGTAAGGTTTAAGGTGTGTGGGCGGAACAAAATGGTAATTTTGCTGCTGAGAGTCGATCTTTACATTTGCAACGTTTGCCCTTGTAACGTGTTTCTTTTTGAAAACTTAAAAGGTTTAGTACATTGTTGGACGCACTATCAAAATGAAGCGTGTACTATGTATATTTTAAATATTTATAATATGTATATTATGTCTAACTATATAGATATTGTATCTTCCGCAAAATTTCGTCATTTTATGTTTTGAAAACGGGGGTGGCAAAATCAAAAAATCAAAACTTTTTACACTACTTCACAACTATTAATTTATGGGAAAAACTCTTTTTTGTCCCGTTGAAAGACTACTGTTCGATTTTGGTCCCGTTAAAATCCGAAAATCAAATTAGTCCACTTAAGTCAAATTCTGTCCAATTTCAGTCATTTCACCACCGGAAAAACGATTTTCCGACAACTTTCCGACGAGTGCCCCAATTCTGAGATTTTCAATGACTTGCGTTTATGTGGCATTTTATTTCACATGTGGCCTTTATTTTTGTATTTATTTTCTTTCTAAAAATCCACATCACCTACCAGATTATCTAAGTGCATTAGAAAAATTGATCGATTGTCTATTTCTAGCCTAAACCGCAAGTGTACGGTGTCAACTATAGATAGGGCGAGCAAGGTCGATCCCACAAAGACTAGTGAATTAGAACTTAGTTAACTACCTAATTAATTTACCTAATTTTATCTAGGTGACCGAATTGAGAGAATTTAATCTAATTAACCTATGTCTAGAAACAAATAAATGGAATAAAGATATCAAATAAGAAAATATCAAGATAATCAAGATTCAAACAAGGATCCTAAGACAACGATTTCATTCTACTTCAATCAAGTTTACTAATCTAGCAAAAACCAACCTCAAATCCAATTATTTTATGTGAGCAATCACGATTATAGATTAACCTCTCTCTCGAGCAACTTAACCCGTGGATCGATTATTAATGTCTGTATCTCTACCTTGCAGTTAATAACCAACTCCTAAAAGCTCCTAAGATCGTATTCTCACCCCAATTATTTACCAATCTCTCGATCCAGACAATTTAATTGAGTCATGCATTCCCAAATCTATAATCAGATATCATCTCTCGATCTCAATCCAATTAATTAGAGCATGCATAAATTTGGCCAGAACTCATACATGGAATAAACACAAGGAAGCATGAATAAAATATCATGGATTAGAGGAAAGATTAAAACTAAATATTCAACAAGAAATCCATAGAACTACTCTTGTGCCCTAAGATCACGAGACCCCTAGCCAAAAATCATGTTCGTAAAGCAAAATAAATTACAAAACGACATGATCAAAACTAGAAATAAAATCAAAGAAAAGCTTATTGAATTTGTGATTGTCGGTTGCTCCTCTTGACTCTTGAATCTTCAATTTCCTGCTTTTTTCCTTGCTCTCAGGATGTGGATGTATCCCCCTTTCTTTGGATGTGTATGGATCTTTTATATTTTCTCAAATCCCCCCAAATCCTAATTTGTATCTAAGTAGGTAAAAATCGGACTTGGAGCAAGTTGTATCCAAATAGGAGTCCAAATAGGCCCAAAAATCCGCAACTAAACCACCGACCCGGCCAAGTGACCCGGGTGGCCCAGACTTCCAGCTTTCAGCCTCGATTCGGCCCTCTTACGCTCATAATTGGGCTTCGACTTCTTCATGAAAGTTGTAGCACCAAGTTATATCCAATTTACTCAAGCCCTGTCAAGACGAAAATCAGGACATTCTTGCACGACTTTCAACTTCTTGTATTATTCTGCTCTCTTGAGGGCAGAATTGACGAAACATTCCAACATGAAAGTTGTAGAACTCCCTCTTAGCTTTCTAACAAAACAAGAAACATTGAATTTGGACTTCTAGAGCTCGAGATATGATTTTTCCTCCGTAACTGCGCTTTATTGACCCCCTATCTCGACTCCAACTTGGCGTAAAATTCCATTGGACTTTCATTTTGTGCTAAAACCTATCAAATTCCTTTCAAATCAAGCAAAAACGTGAAATCTTAAAAAGATAATGAAATCTAAATAAAATCTCACTATTGCATGTTTTTCAACACAAAATGATATGAAATTAAGCCCCAAAATGCATCAAATAACGAAGTTATCAAAAATGATAAAATATATCAACAAAATTAAAAGGAAAAATAAAATGTGAATTTAAACATTCCATCTGAAGCCCCGATATATCACCCACCACATCTCCATTGCCAGCATAGCCATGGCTCCCCACCTCAATCTCCAACATCCACTTCCACAAGACACCCCCCCCCCCCCACCCCCACACGACCCCCGTGCACCCACTAAGTTCTCCACCCAGCTCTTTCCCGCCCTCTCTGCCACCACCCACCTCTGTCGTTCCATCCACACATTCATCAACCACATCTCATCTGAATACGAACAACTTCGATTTTCAATTTTCGAAGAGCTTCCACATCTCATCCACACATTCCATCTGAAGCCCCGATTTTCGAAGAACTTCCACGCTTGGATGACATGTTTCCATCGGAGTTCGGAGAGTTCAAGAGCTTGGACATGAGCTCAAGGAAGAAGATTTTAGGATTTAATGATTTTAGGATTTGCGATTAAATTCGAATTTTCTTCTTCTCTCGATTTGCTGTTAATTTGGTGATTTGGGGATTTCTTGTTTTGAATTTATTTAATTTGTATCAATAATGATGTGACATTAATTATGTTATATTTTAACGTAAAAAAAATGTCACATGAGTTCCATAATTCCACGTAAGCACGAGGTTGTTGGAAATCTCAGAATTAGGGACGAGTGCAAATCGCTTTTCCGGTGGTGAAAGGACCGCAATTGGACATAATTTGACTTAGATGGACTAATTTTAATTTTCGGATTTTAATGGGACCAAAATCGCACAGTGACCTTCAACGGGATCAAAAAAGAGTTTTTCCCATTAATTTATAAGCATAAAAAATATTAGTCATAAACTTCATAGCATAACACCAACATCTAAGACAACATTAGACCATTCGATGGATAAAGTGTCATCTTCATCTAAAATTTATGTAATGATTTCATCCCTAATTATATAGAGAATAAAATTGATTGATCTGCTGAATATTTAACGTGTCGGTTGTATATCCTACAGTAATTATAGTATCATGACTTAGGTCTAGTATCATGAGCTTATATATCTATTCTCATTTCTAGAAAACATATCACCTAGAAATATTCAAATTTGAGCCATCAATGTTTGCTTTTATCAGTGATCAATTTCCATAATAGGACACATTCTCAGTCGCATCAAACTAAAATATTGATCGCAAATTCTTGTATGAGATCGTCTCACGAATCACATTCGGTGAGACCGGTCAACCCGACCCGGTCAAAGTTAAAGTCAACGGTCAACAGTCAAAAGTCAACGGTCAACGGTCAAAAGTCAACACCGGTCAATGGTTGGTCAAAGTCGGTCAACGGTCGGTCAAATCCGTTGACCAAAAAATATTACATATTATATGTAAAAGTAGTACACAACATACATGAAAGTATTACATTATAAATGTAATACTTTTACTTTTATAAGGTAATACTTTTATGTGTATCATGTGTGACAAAGTTTTGAGAAATTATATAATACTTTTGTGTGTTTTAGGTATTACTTTTTAATATACTATGTAATACTTTTGTAAAATAGTATTATTTTGGGTTTGGTTAGAGTGTATGAAAATATGTAATACTTTTATGTGTAGTAGGTAATATTTTTATATATATCATCTAATATTTTTGTAATATATTATACATTATATGTATATAATAAAAAAGTATTATCCGATCTATAAAAAAGTATCACCTAATATACATGAAAGTATTACATTATGAAGTATTAAATGATATATAAAAATATATTATCTAATACACACAAAAGTATTATTACATTATAAGAACATAACATCATGCAATATTTTTATGTGCAACATGTAATACTTATATGTGTAACATGTAATACTATTAAAATCAACAAGTAATATTTTTATATACATCATGTGATACTTTTATGTGTAACATGTAATACTATTGAAATCAACAAGTAATACTTTTACGTATATCATGTAATACTATGAAGTATTATATGATATATAGAAAAATATTGTCTAATACTCAAATGTAATACTTTTATGTACAACATGTAATATTAATGAAATCAACAACTAATACTCTCATAATGTAATACTTTTGCGTGCAACATGTAATACTATTGAAATAAACAAGTAATACTTTTATATATATCATGTAATACTTTTATATGTAGTACGTAATACTAATTTAAAGTATCATATGATACACATAAAAATATTATGTGAGTAGAATAACAGTATTACATTATGAATGTAATATTTTTATAGTATATGACATGTAATACTTTTATGCATAACATTTAATATTTTTTGGTCAACGGCGTTGACCGACCGTTGACCGGCGTTGACCAACCGTTGACTGGCATTGACCATTGACCGTTGACCGTGTCGGGTTGACCCGTCTCACGGAATGGGATTCGTGAGACGGTCTCACACAAGACTCACTCAATATTGAAAGGCAAATTCTTGTATGAGACCGTCTCACGGATCCCATTCCGTGAGACGGGTCAACCCGACCCGGTCAAAGTCAAAGGTCAAAAGTCAACGCCGGTCAATGGTCGGTCAACTCCGTTGACCAAAAGTATTACATATTATATGTAAAAGTAGTAGACAACATACATGAAAGTAAATGTAATACTTTCACTTTTATAAGGTAATACTTTTATGTGTACCATGTGTGACAAAGTTTTGAGAAATTATGTAATACTTTTGTGTGTTTTAGGTATTACTTTTTAATATACTATGTAATATTTTTGTAAAATAGTACTACCTCCGTCCCATGATTTTTAGCCTACTTTGACCGGCATAGATATTAAGAAAAAACTGTTGACTTTGATTGGATGTGTTATTTTAATATTTTTGAGTGACAATTTTGTAATTTAAACCAACTTTTTGAGTGCAAAAGTTGTAAAATGAAAAAAATGGAGGGGTAAGAGAGTAAAATTTTCTTTGCCCTTTTGGGGCTGACAAATTTAATTGGGACAAACGAAAATGGCAAGTAGGCTGAAAATAGTGGGACGGAGGGAGTATTATTTTGGGTTTGGTTAGAGTGTATGAAAATATATAATATTTTTATGTATAGTAGGTAATATTTTTATATATATCATCTAATACTTTTGTAATATATTATACATTATATGTATATAATACAAAAGTATTATCCGATCTATAGAAAAATATCACCTAATATACATGAAAGTATTACATTATGAAGTATTAAATGATATATAAAATTATATTATCTAATACACATAAAAGTATTATTACATTATAAGAACATAACATCATGCAATATTTTTATGTGCAACATGTAATACTTATATGTGTAACATGTAATACTATTAAAATCAACAAGTAATATTTTTATATACATCATGTGATACTTTTATGTGTAACGTGTAATACTATTGAAATCAACAAGTAATACTTTTACGTATATCATGTAATACTATGAAGTATTATATGATATATAGAAAAATATTGTCTAATACTCAAATGTAATACTTTTATGTACAACATGTAATATTATTGAAATCAACAACTAATACTCTCATAATGTAATACTTTTGTGTGCAACATGTAATACTATTGAAATAAACAAGTAATACTTTTATATATATCATGTAATACTTTTATATGTAGAACGTAATACTAATTTAAAGTATCACATGATACACATAAAAGTATTATGTGAGTAGAATAACAATATTACATTATGAATGTAATACTTTTATATATGACATGTAATACTTTTATGCATAACATGTAATACTTTTTGGTCAACGACGGTTGGTCAACATTATCCGGCGTTGACCAACCTTTGATCGGCGTTGACCGACCGTTGACCGACATTGACCATTGACTGTTGACCGTTGACCGGGTCGGAATGACCCGTCTCATGGGATGGGATCCGTGAGACGGTCTCACACAAGACTCACTCATATTGAAATGCAAAAAAGAATACATTACTTTTCTTTTTAGAATATGAAGATTGAGAATATTTGGTTACAATGAAAAAAGAGTTCGTAAAGTCCTAAGATGTTGTTATGCAGTGGATACGCGCGGACCATTGTATCCTCATCCATCCTAAATTTTTTCCTTTGTACGCGCCGCCTAAGAGTTTTCACCACTCCCATTGTTTCTTCTAAGAGACATTTTAACAAACACTTCTCCTCACCAAGTAATTTGTCCAGTGATTCTCGCTTTTTGTCTCCTTCTTTGCCCACTGCTCCGAGAATGGGATCACTCTCCGCCTTCGACGGGATTCTGCAGTACCCAGTCGCTCGAAGAGATGAATCTGTCGTTGATAATTATCACGGCGTTATGGTCCCTGATCCTTATCGATGGTAATGAAATGGCTTTGTTGAAAGTTTCTATTGTAAACACCTAAGTTTTGGTAGTTGCGAATCGGACCCTCTAATTCTTAGTTGAAAATCGAATAAGTCAATGGTTAGTTAATTCATTTGTTCTGCGTTTCCATATCGATTTATATGTTTTTTAAGCATTTTCAACACAGTTTTAGAGATTTTCTGTTGTGGGAATTGTTATTTTGTTTACTTCTAATTTATCAGTTTCTGCGTTTCTATATGATGAATTTGAATTAATGTGGGCAGGCTTGAGGACCCTGATTCAGAGGAGACAAGAGAGTTTGTGGAAAAGCAGATGAAATTGACGGATTCTGTGCTTAAAACTTGCGAAACAAGGGAAAAGATTCGTGAAAGGCTTACTAAGTTATACGATTTTCCCAAGTACAATGCTCCATTTAGGACTGGTGATAAGTACTTTCACTTCCACAACACCGGTTTACAGCCACAAACTGTTCTTTATGTTCAGGTTCACTGTCAAGATCGTATCTTTGCAATGTTTTAAAGTGTGTTTACGTGCCATGTTGAAAATTGAAGGTAATAAACTGTAATGTTTAGGATAATTTGGATGGGGAACCTGAGGTTTTGCTTGATCCAAACACATTAAGTGATGATGGAACTGTGGCTTTGAGCACGTATGCCGTTAGTGAGGATGCAAAATACTTGGCCTATGCCACCAGTTCAAGTGGAAGCGATTGGGTTACCATTAAAGTTATGCGAATTGATGATAAGAGCACTGAGCCTGATACCATTTCATGGGTAAACTTTTTCAATGCTGTAATATTTTCTAAGTGTTTTTCTGTTAGCCAAAACAGAGTTGGTTTAGAGATATGATAACAGATTTGCAACTTCCAGACTTCCATTTCTTATTAGTAATGTCTAATGCATGTTTGTCTATACCAGGTTAAGTTTTCAAGTATTAGTTGGACTCATGATAGTAAGGGGTTTTTCTACAGCCGTTATCCAGCTCCTGAGTAAGTATAATTCTATAGTAAACACATGTCTTGTTTTTCTTCAATTGTTGTATATGCTGATTTGATCTAATTAAAGATAACATCGTTTACCATAAAGATTGACCACTCTACCGTTTACATTTGGAGCCATTCCTTTAAAACTCCACCTGTGTAGGGAATAGATAATTTGGGATCCTATTAAGGCATTTACTCAGAACTTCTGTTGGTAAATTATGTACGCAAATGTTCACTTGCATTTTTTCACTAGTAGACTACTTGTGATCATCATGTTCGATGGTTTTTTACTTGTGATCATCATGTTAGATGGTTTTTCTTAAAGGGTTGGAGACAAGGTGGATGCAGGCACAGAGACCCATGCCAATCTAAACCATGAAATATATTATCATTTTTTGGGTACTGATCAGTCTGAAGATATCTTATGTTGGAGCGATCCAGAGAATCCTAAACATACACGTTCAGCTTCAGTCACGGAAGATGGAAAGGTACTAAAACTTTACCTGACATTATTCAGGAGGAATGCAACTATGCAAGTCAATAGTTATTACTCTGTTCGAAAAACTGCAGCAATGTTTTTATGCACTTCATGCTATGATGCAAAAGAAATACACAAAGAATATGCTTGCCCTGAAAGGCTGATGGATCGGTAACTTAATACAAAGAAAGAAGGAATGTAAATAAAATTGCACACTATTTTATAACTTTTGAATAACGATATGACCCACTCAAAAGTAATAGCTTTTGGCAAAGTTATGGTTTGAATTGTTTGATTTGACCATGATTAGATATTATTAATCTTGTGTTATATAGCACCTTAATTTTATTATGAGATTTTTCATTCAAATTGATTATCTGATGTTATAGAGAAACATCTCAATTGTTTGTGCAATACTGCCAAAGACAAATTGATTATGACTATTGATGATGGTTCTGGGTTAGAATCTGTTGGCTATTAGCATGACAATGTAACTGTACCATGCTGAAATTAACCTGAATGAATTCTGTTGATCTTTTCCTCTAGTGTCCTTGCATGATGCATTCCATGTATTATTAATGCACAAGAGAATTTAATTTATCATTATTTGCATTGATAATACTGTTTACATGGCATGTTTTCTTATATTTTAGAACTTCTGATATCTATCTGATTTACTTTCCAATTAACTGGTTTCCTTGTACTTTTGAAATTTGCAGTATGTTCTTTTGTATATCAATGAAAATTGTGATCCTGTCAACAAGATTTATTACTGTGACCTCTCATTGCTCCCCAAAGGACTCGAAAGTTATAATGAGACAAAGGAATTGCTTCCTTTTGTAAAGCTTGTTGATAATTTTGATGCTTCCTATCAGTATGTTGCAAATGATGAGACAATTTTCACCTTCCTCACTAATAAAGATGCCCCAAGAAACAAACTTGTACGGGTTGATCTAAAGGAACCTAGTTCCTGGACTGACGTACTTCAAGAAGATAAAAAGGATGTGCTTGAATCTGCTGCGGCCGTAAATGGCAATCAAATTGTGGTGAATTATTTGAGTGATGTGAAAAATGTTTTGCAAATAAGGGACTTGAAAACAGGTGACCTTTTGCATCATTTACCCCTTGATATTGGAGCAGTATCTGAGATCTCTTCTCGACGTAAAGACAGCATAATCTTTATTGGATTTACAAGCTTCCTTGTCCCGGGCATTATATATATGTGCAATTTGGAAGGTGAGGTGCCCGACATGAGAATTTTCAGAGAAATAGTGGTCCCTGGATTTGACAGGACTGAATTTGAAGCCAGTCAGGTAAATTCTAGTTATTAAGAAAATGCTGTTATGCAGAGGGGTGCATAATGTAGAGGTTACTTGATTCTGGATATATGGGGCCATGTTTCAACTCTGCAATAAAAAGAAAATTATTTGCTCCCATTTCCTTTAAATTCTGATCATTATGTTTTTCAGTTCACAGCTCATACCTCTTAACCAACAGTTGTACACCTTGTTCTTAGAGTCTAATAGTTGAATCAGTGTTCGGTGTGTGTAATAAAGTGAGCATTTGACTTCTGGGAGTGAACTAGTAATGCTTGCAAGTTGCAATTGACTTGGATAAAGTCTTTTGTAACAGTACTGGTAGATTCTTATAGAACCAGTGATGATCTAGATTTGGGTTTTCTTACATAAATTTCGTTATGCTCTGGTATGAATTTGGTGGTTTTTTTTGTTGTCAATAAGAAAAGGAGGGTATTGAGTAGAAGGAAGTTTCATTATTTATTTATTTATATTCTTTATTTTCATTCCCAGTAACTTCCTTGATCAGTGTACTCCTTTTTTCAGGTTTTTGTGCCCAGTAAGGATGGCACTAAAATCCCAATTTTCATAGTGGCTAGAAAGGGTCTTCAGCTGGATGGTTCACATCCCTGTTTACTTTATGGATATGGTGGATTTAATATCAGTATTACCCCATATTTTACTGCCAGCCGTATTTTGCTTGCAAAACATTTAGATGTTGTCTTCTGCATTGCAAACATACGTGGAGGAGGAGAGTATGGTGAAGAATGGCATAAAGCTGGATCCCTTGCTAAGAAGCAGAATTGCTTTGATGATTTCATATCAGCTGGTGAGTATCTTGTGTCTGCTGGTTACACCCAGCCTAGCAAGCTGTGTATTGAAGGTGGAAGCAATGGAGGGCTACTTGTTGGGGCTTGCATTAATCAGGTAGCACTTCCTTCAATCTTCCATACTTTTTTTTTTTTTGTAAAATCTTATGTCTAAAGCAATCAACAAGTTAACTATTTGGAGATCTTTTCTTATATCCTCCCATACTTTTTTCTGTAATTTTTCATGTCTATTGCCTAAAGCGATTAACAAGTTTTGAAATCTTGTGATTGCAGAGACCTGATCTTTTTGGCTGTGCTCTTGCTCATGTTGGTGTTATGGACATGCTAAGGTTTCACAAGTTTACCATTGGTGAGGAAACTTTTTCCAGGTTAGCATTTTCATTATAGTAGATCTGTTCACATGTTTTGGCATTTTTTTTTTTTTTTCCTGCAAACTAGGCCATGCATGGACCTCAGACTATGGCTGTTCTGACAAGGAGGAAGAATTCCACTGGCAAATCAAGTAAGCTATCCTACCTGCTCAGTGCGATGAATCAAAATCCTATGTTTTTCAAATTAAATTGTACATGCTCTCTTTCTCCTGTGTTGCTTTATTATTATCATTATGCTTACTTTATTATTATCATTATTATTATTAATTTGACAATTTTTCTTCTGAACTCTTATTTGGGTTTAGCTAGAACTTTTTTTTTTTTCTTTTCTTCTGGTCCAGCATGGTTAGGTAAGCTTAAAATGAACAAAGATATTTTTAAGTTGGAGTCCTTTTTTTTTTTTTTTTAAATTCTGATCTGGCACTAATTAGGAGTTATCTCTGTTGCTGACTATCATTGTTACTCTTGAACCCAGTTATTCAGATTTCTGAGAATTAATACACTAATGTTTATTTTGCTTTTGGGTTTATTAAGAGAAAAATCTGAATATGAGCCAGGAAGACTTCAGTGTTCAATGTGCCTGTTATCTTAGGAAGATATAATACACACAGACATTTTTTTTTATCCTTCACTTGGAAGTTGTACGTTGTGTGTCTGTTTTGATGACAAGAATCAAAGACTTTGTTTAGCTCTCGTGGTTTCATTGTATTAGTGGAATCCATGGATGCAATATTACGCTTTGCATATCTCAGAGTGCTTCAATGTATTTAATGTTGTCTTTCCTTCATGCCCGTCTTAACTTTTTTTTTCAATTATCTTTTCGGATAGGTACTCGCCTCTGCATAATGTTAGGAGACCTTGGGATACACCATCGGAAAAGGTCATTCAGTATCCATCCACTATGTTGTTGACAGCTGACCATGATGATCGTGTCGTCCCACTGCACTCGCTGAAGTTATTAGCGGTGGGTATTTTATCAAATCTGATACTATTGTGCTAAATTACGCATCATTACTGAACGTTGTGTCATATCTTCGTACTCTATGTTCGGGTGTCAAAAGGCAGTTAAATGATATTGATTGACAAATTGCATGCCAAGAAATTTGAGGAACTTGAGTAACTGAGTTATATATTGAAACTTGTATGATCTTTTGAAGACTTTAAAACTTAAGTTATACGTTGAAACTTATATGGTGCTTTATATTTGTTGGCACACCCTCTGAATGGATGGAAATATCGTTTTTAATCCTTTATTGTAACACAGTTCTCAAATTAAGTGAACTTGCAATACGCATGTACTTGGAGAATACATGAGTTCTAGTTCATGTTCAAAGTTCATACAGTTAAACAAATCTCAACTCATTGTGAACTAAATTAAATTGATTTCTGAAGATTCCAATTCTTGAATATTATCTGTCATAGATTAATACAACCGTCGATTCTTTTGATGCGGTGGAACAATTAATAACTTGTGTAGGTTTTCTTAACAATCATCATTGGAATGTTGGCTTATTTCATTTTTTCTTTACACAGACCCTGCAACATGTACTATGCACAAGCGTGGAGCAAAGTCCTCAAACGAACCCAATCATTGGACGCATAGAGCAGAAGGCTGGACACGGTGCTGGCATGCCAACTCAGAAAATGGTATGTACATTAACATATTATGTTTCCATTTCTATCAAAGTTGATGGCCACTTAATAATTAAGTTGAAAATGTATTCAGATTGATGAAGCTGCAGATAGATACGCGTTCATGGCAAAGGTGGTCGGTGCATTGTGGATCGAGTAGACGAATCTTATCTTGTGGTAAGGTGCAGAATTACATTCAGTTGGATATCTCTACTTCATTTGTCTCAGCTGTTGTTTTAGATAAGAGAAAAATGGTGATCAGTTATATCTCTTTTAAACTTGTTCTTTTTTCCCATCACCGTTTCTTTCATTGATGTAATTATCAGATCAATTCTTTGGGATACAGATTAATTGCATGATTTGTGAAAGTGTGTAATTAATATATATTGTGGTAATTCTTTTAAGTACTATTATACTCTTTACTAAACTCGAATGATTCATTGGAGGGTACAAATTAAAATGACTTTGGATTTGAGCTTTGGATCCCATATTCATAATAACAAATTAATTGATTTTGCTTCTCAAAAATAAGTATGGAATGCTGTTTAGATAGGGATGATTGCTTGCGCATGAATATTCTACAGGTAGCAGCTTTTACTGTGTACATATTTTCCACGCAATCATTACTATTACATCAACAAACAATATATATTACACAATAATATTTTTTCCAACACATTTATAAAATTAATTACTCCCTTTAAATCATTAAAGAAACACAACTTATAACTATTCACTTCTGTTTTAAAAACTCAAGATTTCAAAGTTGGAATTTCTAGATCCTACCTTTTTTTCATAACCTTTCTTTCTTCCCAACTTTTAATAATGTGAATTTTCTCTAGCAATTGTTAATAATGTATGTATATGTGTGTATATAATAGGAAACAAATAAGAACCAGTCCAATTTCCATTCTAATTCTAATTTATATATTATTATTATATATACTAAAAAGAATAACAAACACATCTCGTTCTCTAGTTAATCCTATTTTCAACTCAAAATTTTAATTGAATTTTAATTTCAATTTCAATTAACTTACATACTAATTAAATTAAGAAGTAATGATAAATAACTAATAATTTTTAATTTGTTTAATTAGTACTATTAAAATCTTCGTGTGATACATGAGTCTTACACTAATTTAATATTAACTCACAAGATCATATATATTATTTTCAATATAAATAATATTAAAAAAATTAATTTATACACAAGGCTTGTACTAGTTCTACTCTAATTCTAATTGATTTTAAGATCAAATATTAATTGAAATAAAAGAACTGATAAATGATAATGCTAAGAATTAAAAAATCTAACAAACAGATAATATTTAATAAGAATTGACTTATATAACATACATAATCCCACTAACAATATACTCAGAATTTATAATGTGGATGAAACATCGATTTATATCTTCTATGATTCCTACTAATCATTGCCAATGTTTTGCAAATTGAATCCTCGATTTCAAGTGATGTTTCATCTTATATTACATTGTTTTTAATCAATCTCAAGTGTAAACGGGTGATGTTATCTTTATTTAAAAAGGGACGTCGAATAAAGGATCATGTTTGGATATTTCGTCTCATTATAAACATCTTCAAAGCAAACACTTTGTCTATGAGTGCGTTGCAACTTGCAACATAATCACAATCTCTCTTCTGCTTATGATCATAACTAATATTTCCTCACAATGGTGGCAAAAGCTCAGAATTTGGTCCACCAATCACAACAATTATTCAACACTTTTCTCACACCATCAACATGAAAATCTCTTGTCCCTGTTACAATCATGCGAGCAAACCTTCCATACAGCTCAAATTCATGGTTTAATGCTCAAAACTGGTCTTGATCGAATCCCATTCCCACTTAGCAAATTTCTTGCGCGCGTTTGTATGCAAGATATCGATTATGCAGCCTCTGTCTTCGAACAGATAAAATGCCCAAATCTTTTCATGTTCAGTTCCATGCTCAGGGGTTATTCCGTCAGCGATGATCCGCGACAGGCTCTTGTTTTGTTCAATTGCATGAGGGCTCGAAATTACAGACAGGATATTTCTCTTGATCAGTTTGCTGTTGTTTCAGTTTTGAAATCTTGCTCCCGTTTATTGGAGATTTGTACAGGGATAGCAATTCATGCGATTGTTGTCAAATTTGGGTTTGGTTTGTTTTTGAATGTTCAGAATGCCCTTTTGCACTTCTATTGCGTTTGTAGCAGATTTCAGGATGCTCACCAGCTGTTTGATGAAATGGATGCAAGAATAGACTTGGTCTCATGGAATACTTTAATGGGAGGGTATCTTTCCGCGTCTCAATATGCTTTGGTTGTAGATTTGTTTAATGAATTATATAGAAATGGTACTGCCATCAATGCAACTACCATTTTGAATGTTTTATCAGCTTCTGGGGGGATGCAAAATGCGACCTATGGAGAGTCTCTACATACATTGTGCTTCAAGATTGGGTTTTTATCGTATATAAATGTGACTACTGCTTTAGTTTCCATGTATGGGAAACACGGTCAGATTTATTCTGCTCGTCGAATATTTGATGAAACAGATGTCAAGAAAGATGTTATCTTGTGGAACTGTTTGATTGATGGATATGCTAAAGCTGGTCTTCTTGAAGAAGCATTGGAATTGCTCAAACTAATGAAGCATCATACTTTAAAGCCCAACTCATCTACCTTAGCAGGGTTGCTTTCTGCTTGCTCTGCTTCTGGGGCTCTAACAATAGGCCAATACGTGCATGATTATGTCGAGCAGCAGCAGTTGGTGCTGGATGCAGTTCTTGGCACTGCGATTGTAGATATGTATGCTAAAAGCGGGTTGTTTGGGAAGGCAATTGATGTTTTTGATCGAATGGAGACCAAAGATGTGAAGAGTTGGACAGCAATGATTTCGGGTTGTGGGGTACATGGTGAAGCGAATGAGGCAGCCACGCTGTTTGATAGAATGGAGATGGAGGGCTTTGCACCTAATGAAGTGACCTTTTTGGCTGTTCTGAATTCTTGTAGCCATGGAGGTTTAGTGCAAGAAGGGTTGAGCTATTTCAAAAGAATGGTGGAAGTTTATAGATTGATGCCAAAGATTGAGCATTATGGATGCTTGATTGATCTGTTGGGTCGAGCAGGGCATCTAGAGGAAGCGTACGAGGTGATTAAGGGATTGCCAGTTGAGAGAGACGCCACTGCTTGGCGTGCGTTGCTTGGGGCGTGTAGGGTTTATGGTAATGTCGATTTGGCAGAGCATGTGAGGGAAGAACTCGAACGAACCCATGAAAATCATCCAGCTGACTTGATCACTCTTGCTAGTACTTATGCTGTTGCTGGGATGCTACCACATCATGAATATTTATCATACAAAATGCTGAAAGAAAATGATAATGAAAGTTCTGCTAAGAAGGAAGCTGGATGTAGTACAATTGAGTTGGTAAATTATACAATGTTTGATCACAATAGTTTAAACAACTAGGCTACATGTTAAAAAATATATTTCGTTTTCTAAAAACCAGCCAAAAGCTAATGCAGTTTATTTATTTGTTCACACAGGGGTGTGATATGATTAGTGTTAGGTATAAGATTATCGTATCAATATGAAGTTGTTTTTCAGATTAAAATGCTTTTTTGGTGTTTTAAGTTTATGTGCTAAAATATGAATCATAACGAAAAGGAACATGTCTTATTCTTTTCCTAAAAAAAATGCATTCCACTTTAGAATTTTCTTTTCATCAAAGTTATCACACTGTATGAGATGCTATTATGAGACAAATCTTCAAATTATTAGATAGTTTTCACAGCACACAATTCAGCAATTGAGCTAAATTACAAGAATATAAAATGCTAAAAGTACAATTGGAGCAGAAGTTCATAATCCATAATCAAGGGCACCTTGCAACATGAGATACTAGAGAGATGAGGTAAAGCGGCTAAGAGTTACGGCACCAGAAAGTACAGCCCTATTTCGTTCTTTGACCTTCACCTGATAAACCACTCTGCACGTTTCGCACACTTGTAAGCTCAAGTGGTTCAAGAAACAATCTCAGTGTATTTAGCAAACAATTGTAATCAAACGTACCTCAAGCCTTCAACCCACATTTCTGTTATTAAAGTTTCACCTGGATAGACATGTAAGAGAAATCTCCCTGTTATGTTCTTGATCATATTTTGATCTCCTTGACAAATGTTCTTGATGATGGCCCTAACTGCAAATCCAAGTGTGCAAAGTCCATGCAATATTGGACGAGAAAATCTACACAAAGCAAATTAGAAAAATCTTAAATTGAATTTAACAAGAAGAGAATGATACACTTTATAACCATGTCAGATAGTGTGAGAGAACAAAATGCAAGCAACTTAAAGTTCAAAATTACAATTTCTCTAGAAGGTATACTTTTGCATACAATATTTGGGTCCAAAACTATTAGAAGTGCAAGATAGTCAAGTGCCTGAGATTTAGAATAAAATTGAGAATAATACTGTAGACCTTAAAACAAGAGAAAAGGCAGAGAATTTTGAGGGTAGGTAGGAATTTTAGTTTAAGAACAGATTACCCAGCAATTTGTGCAATTGAAGGATCTGAGTGCAATGGATTGTAATCACCGGAGAGCCTGTAGAGAAGTGCCTGCATAATTGAATTTTGAAAATTCAATCAAAACGCACATGCTACAAAAGCAGTTCAGCAGTTGGAAGTGAGTAAACTGATTAAATACTGTACAGACTTCACAAGAGTCATTTAAACAATATGAAAGCCAATAATCAACAGTGTTGAATTTCAGAACTTAGAGAAAACCTAGTTTTAGGTGCAAGAACCAAGAAGGATTAGTGAAAGGCAACATTCCAAATTCTTATTGATCAGATTAGATTTGAGAAGTATCAAAGCAAATTCCTCAAATTTTACCTTATTCATCTGTAAAATGACAGAAGATTAAGATAAAAAATAGTTAATTCACTCACTTTCCTTTTTAACTGAAAGTAAATATCTATTGAAAGCAAGGCCCGATTATACATGCATCAATTGAGTAGCAAACCATGAACAGAATGCCGTGTCTTAGATACAAAAAAAAGTGTTAAGGTACTCTGACAGCACATTATGGTGTCTAACTTTACAATTCTCACGTTGATATAATTCATAGTTTAGGAAATTTGAGAGGAATGCTTAAACTGGTATGGTTTCAGAAACATAGAAGTTAATTTTTGCACCATATCCCAATTCCCATGTTGACAAAGTAGAGAAACTGATGACACAACTTGAAAACGCTAGCTGCAAGGAAAATTAACGGATTTCTGAGGTAAAATTGACAACGTGAAGGTTCAAATATAATTCAGTCTGACAATCTAAACTAACTGTAACCAGAATTTGCAATAGTATGCACAATCCTAAATCCATTAAGTTGCATTGAGATGAGAACATTTATGTTTTTCACAAGAGTATAATCATAAAATATTATGTTGTCTATATACATTAGTCAGCCACTCTCGTCATTTGCAAAAACATAGCTTTAAAATTTAAAACTACAGAAATTATGTTTGACACTTATTAAATTACTATGTCCTTTACGTCCTTTTCATTCTTGGGCTTCTGCCCCTGAATTTCTATAAATAAACTGCACATACCTGGGATGGTTGTGTACATTCTTCATATACAGAAAATGGTTGACTTTTAGGAATTTTATAAGTCAATGTCTGATTGGACTGATATTTGGTATAAGAGTATGGCTGGGATGATTTTGAGAAGCCACCAGCACCCCTCAGATAAACAGCCGTCCTGTGAGGTCATATAAAATTTTATCAACTTAAAGAATGCAATAAAAGAGATGGTAAAAAGGGTAGAAAACTCTACATAATGGATGTGGTTGTGTTGCATGAATGAGACGTTACCGGTTCATGCAAAGCAATGCACCAGACTCTTTTTCATAACTCAAAATTTCAACTTCAAGAACTGCTGCCTTACCTGAAAGGAAGCCAAATATTCATTTTTACTTAAAGGTACATTCAAGATGCAACCATGCCTCAGAAAGTAAATCCTTGAGGAACTCAAAGCATAACAATTTAACTGAAGAAATGGCATTATACACAGATATCTTTGGCAATTCATGTTTTTCCCTCATTTTAGATGTCAATTAAGCATTTATTCTCGGTTTTGATCAAGTTTTGTGGTAAAGGATAAGGATCTAGTTGAGGGTGGAGGAATTTCGGATAAATTTGGACGAAATTTGGGGAAGTCTCCATAGCTTGCAAACAGGTTTTAGCATTAGGCACCGCATGCCTAAGCATTCAAGTTCAATTCTCAAAGTTTTGAAGGAGTATCACAATGGGTGTGGGCACATTTAAGACCGTAGATTGCAAATAATAGAAAAATGCGGAGTGTTATACTAAAGAAAGAGCTCCAATTATGAGGAGGAGGGACAAGGTAAATATTAGAAACAAACCTTTATCATGCAACCCAGCAATACTTGCCTTATTTAGTAACTGCAACAATAAAATTGACATTAGAAACTCAAATGAAAATGAAACAGGGATAAAACAAAAGGACTGATGGATTACAATCCCAGAATAAGAAACTTACACAGCCATTAGAAGGGAGAGGTTTGTAGATCTCGATGTACTGTTGTCCATGTAATAGAAGACGTGGGTCAAATCTGGCAATTAAAATGGCAGAAACTGCTTAGCCAGTAGATTAGCCAACCAAGATCAATTCACCGAATAGTATGCATAATGTAAAAACATCCAAATGTTCCAAAAACACCAACAGATGTACTCACTCGAAACCCGGTATCTGTGCAAGCTGTGACTGAATTCCAACAGAAAATAAAGTAGAGAATGTGGGAAACACCTGTTGGTTTATGAACATAAATTCAGATTTTCTTGGAACAGTTCACAACATATCCAAACTATTATCTGCAAGCAAATAAACTTTCTTCCCCAAACTTTTCATCTCGTCTCGCAAGGTAAGTGGTAAGATCAAACAACCAATAGAATTTTATTTTCAACAGCCGAACAAAGCCAAGCTCAAATTCTACAATCACAGACATCATCTTTCTACTTTCAGAAGTTGTTCATTTATCATCAAAGTGAGTAACTAAATTGGGTAATAGCATGATAACATCAACCAATTCAGATACTCTGCCAGATCTCTAGCTAATACTTAAACTTGCATAAAACACACACACACACACACACACACACACACAAAACTTGTAAAAATCTTTGAAGAACCTCAATAGATTGCTGTCCATCTTGATGGTAAACATATTTCAGCTCCTTATCATCCACCGCATCTCTAGAACAAGCTCCAATACCTAGTGCATACAGCGCAGCATCCCTGATCATCCACCAATACAGTTATTTTCCACTACATCTATATATGGTCTTGAACTTAATTAAAAACAAATATCAAAATCCATCAGATTGCATTAAATAACAAAAATTCAAATTCTCTAACCTTTCAGTGTAAGTGCATGTCGTCTGATGCGCGTAATTCATCACCAAGAAAAGGGGAAGAAATTAAAAATAAAAAAATAAAAAAGAAGAAGAAGAAGAAGTGAGCAGAAATGAGAAAAGGATTACCGCGGGAAATTCGTGAGAAATGATAAGCTGAGAATCAAACTCTTGTTTTGCAGCCATGGATGAAATTGAGTGAGCAAAATTCAAAAGCGAGGCTGATTTGGGAAAAATGGGGTGGGCCAAATTATTTAATGATATCTATACTTAGGACTAGAGAGCATGTTAACTCTCAATCCTCAATCCCTATCCATTTTATTTTATGAAATATGACACCATTTTTTATTCCAATATAATATATTCTCATGACTCTATTAATCGTAAACATATTAATATATAAATCAATCACCAGTGTATCAATTAGTTTCATTATTCATGTAATCAAGGGATCTAATCATCACACGGGTGCACATATCAAGAATCCATCGAGGATATTTTATCATTTGTCATATATAACTAGATTAGTGGAACATTTTTTTTTTAATTTACTAATTTGACTAATGCATATCATATTCAATATTCAGTGACAAAATATATTATGTTAGATTTAGGATTAAATTTGATTAGAAAGTTTGAATTTAAATTCAATATGTTATACTACTTAACACTTAGTTATTTCCAATTTTTTATGTGTACATTTGTAAAACTATAATAACAAACAACTATATAATTAATTATGAGCATCACTTCACATGATCTTGGTGGCTATACTTATAAATATAAATAAATAATAATTATCTCGATTTATTTAGAACTTGAAAGTAAATATATTAAGTTTACTCAAAAAAATTGGTATCGTCCACATCACATTTGACCAATATTAAATCTGAGTTTGGATATTTCTAAGATATTTAATCTTGATTTATTTAATATTTCTAAATAGTCATTTTTGATTATTTATATAAGTAAACTAATCTTAATTTTTTGAAATTTTAAAGGTCTTTTAATTGTGATTGTTGACGTTTTTTTGTCATTATTTTTAACTACAATAAATACACATTCATAATAAAACATACCTTATATGTCACAATCAAATATATTTATACACACACTAGTATAGAGATGTTCAATCGATTCGAATCGTCAATTATTAGGAGTGAAACAGTATAAGGTGGAATCAGAATCGAACCGTGATGATTCATATTTCAATTTTGGTTGGTCTCACTGATTTTCTTTCCTTTTGTTTTTTTTTATTTTTTAAATCTCTTTAAAAAATTAAATTATCTTAATACTTTATTTTAAAAAATTAATTAAAATTTGCATATAAATAATATAGTTCTTTATTAAACAAAATACACAATTTTTTTGAATTAATAGTTCGATATAAATTAAAAATTAAAATTTGCATATAAATAATATAGTTCTTTATTAAACAAAATACACAATTTTTCTGAATTAATACTTCGATATAATTAAAAATTAGAATTTACATTTATATTTGATATTAATAAGAACCCATATAAACTTAGAGTTGAATTGAATTAATAATATACAAAAATTCATGTGAGACGGTCTCACAAATAGTTTTCGTGAGACGGATCCTTATTACTCATGAATTGAACATATATCCACAAATTTTCATATGAATTGTTAAATGTGGATTATAATTTGATTCATCTCATAAAAAAGGATCTGTAAGACAATCTCACAAAAGTCCTACTCTTAATAACTCTTAATAATAAATGCCATCTTCTTAAAGGAATCCAGGTTGTTTAATTTTGCAATGTACTCCAAAGATATAAATAAAATAGCCGACAAGATCCTCGAAACCAACTTATATATATTCATTTGTGTAATTATTCAAATAATATACTAATTGAGACTTGACAGATCACAATTACACCTCACCAGAGTAGTCAACTGTAGTTTTTATATCTAGCCTTCATTTTGAGGTGCTAAATGATTAAAAAGTTGAATACATATGTTGGTACATAATTGATTGCTTTATTCTTAACTAGTATTTATCCCGTGCGATGCACGGATATAAATTTTAAAATAAACATTTTTATATAAATACAATGTAAATAGTATTATATATATATAATAATAATAATAATAATATGTTTAAATACATATAAATTAAATATAGGAATTGAATGAAATTGAGTAATATATTTTATTCAATATTGGTATTGGTAATGTAATTTAATAAAATCTAAAAACTTTGTTTAGAACCGGTATATAATAAATTTTGTTACAAAATGTCTATATTAAAACTATTAATATAAATTTATAAGGAAAAAAATAACTAAAAAAAATCTTACAAATTACAAATTTTGAACCTTTTTATTATTTACAAATCATGGTGTTCTTATCTCTCACGGTCTCACCGTATTTTTTATACATCAAAATTTTTACTTCTAAAACAAAAACATATAATTGACCACGACTAAAATTGTTTTACTTCAAGAAAAGTCCGACATAAGATTTTAAATTATAATATTTTAAAATTCATTATTAAAATAATACATAGTGTAATATATATATATATATATATATATATATATTAAAAATGATTATAAGGTGATCAAATTGAATTACATCAGTATAAATTGCTAATTTTCGAAATATATCATGTGATATTTAAGTTTAATAGTTGACTTATATTGCAGTATATGGTATCAACATGTGTAATATTACGTTGAGGTAATATTTTTGATTTATTAATATTTTTCCAAATATAACTTGAGAAATCAACCTTACCATATATATTTTAAAACAATATACACAATATATTTTAAGAAATAAATAAATTAACTAAAAATCTCATATTACGTGCATATACCAATTATTATTTTTTCAACTTTTTTATTAATATAAGTTAGATGAAAAAAGTGGATACTACTGATAAATTTGAGTTTTATTAATATTTAAATTCATCATTATTTATGCGATTAATAATATTGAATCTATCATTATTAGATACTTACAAATAATATTAACATGTATATATAAACAAAAAAGAGCAATGATGTCTATATTTTAAGAAAATTTTAAAAGTATATGTATTAAATATCAATAATTGTTTTGATTTTATATTTGACAAAAGAATAATTGACAATTAAAATTCAGAATTTACATATAATTCAAAGTACAAAAAAACTGAAAACGCTAATACAACTCTAATTTCATTCATTATATTT
The DNA here is from genome assembly GCA_005771605.1 of Scutellaria baicalensis. Taxonomy (NCBI): domain Eukaryota; kingdom Viridiplantae; phylum Streptophyta; class Magnoliopsida; order Lamiales; family Lamiaceae; genus Scutellaria; species Scutellaria baicalensis. Next base: position 28,420,077 of record CM016725.1, on the reverse strand, counting down.
ATACATCTATAAATCAAAATCAATCAGTATATATTTTATCTTAACAACATGGATGGTGCATCATTTTGAGAGCTAAATCCAAAATCAGATTTATTTTCCCTAACATATTACATTTCAAGCTTTCACTATCTTGAATGCTAAGTCAAGATCAATTAATATTTTTAAAAAATTGGTGAATATGTACTCTCAAGTCGCAAGCCTAAGATTTCTTCAGTTATTACCTGCATATAAAAAGTGATCAACGCTTTTATAAAATTAAATTATATTGAAGTAAGAATAATCCATATATAATACTACAATGATAAAAAAAAAAGTAAAATAAAGATCATATAAAAAATCAAAAATAGATGAAATTTATTTTATCATATAGATTCATCATTCTATTTTTATTTATAATATGTGGCTTTTGGATGGAAAATTATTGTCATATTGTATTAGACAATATTTTTATTTTTATATAAATAAAGATAAAAATTTATTCATCCTTCATGTCAAATGTTTATATATATGCATAACAAATTATTTAAAATTTTAATAAACATAAATCCCATAAAAATTATATTTCACAATTATAAATATATATGAATTTTATTAATATATATACACACACACACATATATATCCCATAAATCATACAAATGTCATCTTACATTTCTATGTGATATGTTATTCTGATTAGATATTATTTACGAAAAAAATAATCAATATAAATCTTTCCTTTTATAAATAGTGTTTTTTAAGTCATAAATAATTAAGTAGACATATGTAAAAGTGAAGAAAGATGTGTCATCTTGAAACAAAATTCAATATATGTATTATAACATTTATTGTGGAGTGATCAATTATAATATATATATATATATACATATTATTCATTTGAATATTAAAGCATATTTATATTTATATTATTGTAAATGATCAATGTTTATATTATTGATGATATGATGTAAATAATATTTATATACATTATTTAAATCATATCATAAATATATCAATTGAAATTTGATAATCAAAGTTGACTTACCATTTAGACAAATATGTGGAAAGATTTTTTTTTTTGTCATATCATTTCCATAGATATATACATCATCATATTAAAATCATATGATAGATAATATTCCATTTGCATTTAAATTCAGTTATATATTGTATCTTTTTATATGTTAGTAGAAATTAAATACCATTTATCATTTTCATTTATTTAAATAATGTAATTATTTATTTAAATTGAAAGGTGTATCCATACATAACATTACTAAATTTTTTTCTTGCCTAAATAATTAAGTTAACTTTCCTTATAAAATAGA